>CM046437.1:25728247-25913247 GCA_025506505.1 Flaveria sonorensis | reverse complement strand
GAGCATGTTTTAGGTAACCATTGATGAAGCTTGGATTTTAATGGAAACTTTATGAATGGCTTAGTACCGTGACTACCAATAGCATTACTCGATTTTAAAAACTTTATTAGACATTCGGTTTTGTTATGTAATAAATTTGGATAATTTACAATGGGTGTGGATTTGATGTTTGGGCAAGACTTTCATAGCCCGGATATGTTGTTTTAATGCAATGCCATGTGATATCTCTCCTTGTGTGCTCTTGAGTGGTTAGTTTCCACTGCCATGTATTTTGCTAGTCTGCGATGTCCCACCCTCCTTGGGCCCAGGGTGTGACAGATTGGTATCAGAGCCATAGGTTGTAGAGAAGTCGGGAATACCTTAGTAGACCCTAGGCTACAATCTTGATACCCTAGGACTGTCCTTGTTTTGGGATGTGTTGGAATGAGTGGTCGGGTATATTGATGATTACACTTGATCAAAGTAATCATGAATTTACCGGACGCGTGAATTCAGGCACGATCCCCAAGTGGTGGTAAAACCTTTCTTTCAAGTAGAAATTTTGGAAATAATTTTTGGTGGTCTAGACCTTGTAAACTAATTTTCATTCCTGTATTAACTGGTATTGTTACTGATTATGGATACTACTACCATCACTACTGCTGTAACTATTATTATGAGATACTATCATTACTATTGTCATGAGTTATGAGAAACCAAATTACTCATGATGATTTTACAGGATCTCGAGACTGATGGCTGACAACGGAAAGGCGCCTGCATTCCCTGTCGACGAGACTGCCCCAGTGGGAAGGCTCAAGAGGGCAACATCCCCGTCACAATATGAGGAGTACCTGCGGAGATGTAGTCATCCAGGATGGATCTCAGTGACATCCGACGACACAAAACCCTAGGAGGACTCTTCACAGACATCCCAGGATAGGAGTCGAACCCGCTCTCACTCACCGCATGTCACTGCACATACCCATTCACCTATCCCGCCTATCAAGAATAGGGGTGCGCGTGTCATTACATGGCCGCGCAAGAGCACTAGGCCAGGAGCTTCTGTTTCTTTCAGAATGCCACCCCCTCCACCTCCTCCTGCGATGGCACCCGCACCTGCACCTCCAGTGATTGACCCGTCCAAGCGCCAACCGCGTGACTAGTATTGGATACCGCCCAGGCGTAGCCTGTTTAACGGCCCGAGTGTCTTAGCTGGAAACCCCTACTCCTAGTCCAGCCGCCGAGCTAGCGATTTTAGTCCTTCTGATCCCATATTGAGTGACATACTCCGGACCATTCAGCGTCACGAGGTGACCCTGCAGCACGCTACGCGGACCTCACTGTCCGCCCAGTTCCAGGCTTTGATAGCGTCTCACAGTGTCCAACGTTTAGAGCAGGAGCAGAAGAAGAGGAGTTCGGGCTGGTTCGAGTGGCTGAAGAAGAAATGGCAGTAATGATGGGATGATATCTGATTATCTAGAAGATGCTACTATTTCTTAGAAACTATTTATCTATTTTAGATGCTATAATTATTTTTGGGGGTGATGGCACCTTCCAACTTGTGATACTATGAGACTATTGATATTTTGCTTGATGGTTGCTATATTTATCTATGCTTGAATTTTCCTATATGATGTTATCTTATCTGTAGCAGGTTGCCTAATTAGAATGTACAATAGTATATTCTAAGAAACTAATTTGATTGCCTCTTAAAATGTTAATTAACTTTATGAAAATTGAATGAAACTATGTATGACTTGTTAAGTTTTGGGAATCCTCATGTGTTTGATGAAGCGACCTTTAGGAGTCGAATCGATGTAACGAGATACTTGAAACAAATTTATGAGACACTAAATGAGATTATCTATGATGACACCAGAATGCCGCCTAGACAAGGAATTCGTGGTGGAAGGAGAGGAGCAACCAGGTGAAGGAATGAGGATGCTGGACGCATTAGGAACCAGGGTGGAAATTGACCACCTACTCCACCAAAAACCCAGCGTGGAGAGAATGTCAACCACGAGAATGATGAGAGGATCGCCAATCTAGTGGCCCAGCAAATCGCCAATGCTATCCCCACCATTATAGCTCAGATCAAAGCAGACCGGGGAAATACAACCGGAAATGGAGGACCTGAAAATAATGAAGGTAATGCCGACGAAGCTGAGGAAATAAGAACTGGGTGTTCTTACAAAACTTTCATGGCTTGTAAACCAAAAGATTTCTACGGCACGGAGGGTGCGATTGATACTTACCGATGGTTAGATGAGATCAAGGCCATACTGGATATCAGCGAGTGCAAAACTGAGCACATGGTCAGGTTCGCCTCCCAATATCTTAAAGGACCAGCCTTGGAGTGGTGGAAAACTATCATTCAGCCACGAGGCAGAAATGCTTCCGGCCGCATGAAATGGTTGGAGTTTAGAGAATTGATGACCAGCAAGTACTACCCAATAAATCAACTGGAGAAGCTGAAAGCTGAATTTCTGAGCTTGGAGATGAAAGGCTCAAATTACACTGAATACATCAATCGGTTCTCAGCTCTGTCCAGACTAGTACCCCACTTGGTGACACCCGAATCAAAAGGTATAGCCCATTTCATCTGGGGACTGCATTTTAGAGTTCGGGGCATGGTTTGATCTGCCAGGCCTACAACCCTCCAAGTGGCAGTTGATCTTAACAGTAGCTTGACGGATGACATGATTAGAGCTGGCTGGACGGAACAGGGGAGAGCTGAAGACAAGAAGAAGGTGACGGGCGAGAAGAGAAAGTGGTTTGATGCTAAAAGGGCCATTGGCAGTAGCGGTAGCTCAAGCAGAAAGCTGGTGAAGGAGCAAGACGTGAGGAATAGGGGGCAAGAGCCCAAAAATTGTACTTAGGTACAAGACCTTTCTGCAACAAGTGCAAACTACACCACCAAGGAGAATGCAACCCGATGCCTTGCTTCAGGTGCAAGAGAACCGGTCACCTGATTAAAGATTGTACGTATGAGGCTGGGAAGCAATGTTACGAGTGCGGGGATCCAGGACACATGCAGAACAAGTGTCCCAAGATAGCTAGGGATAAGGATGCCAGGCCTAACAAGCCTAAGGGAAGAGCGTTCGTAATGGATCTCAATGGTGCCCGTAAGGATCCTGACGTGGTTAACGATACGTTTCTCATAAATAACCACCCTGCTACTGTTTTATTTGATACTGGAGCAACAAGTAGTTTTGTTTCTACTACCTTTAGGCCTTTGATTGATTTGGAAGCTTTTACCCTAACTGATGCATACATGGTAGAATTAGCTGACGACAAGATAATAGAAACCAATGAAATCATCAAAGACTGCACGATAGAATTAGAGGGTAATTCATTTAAAATAGACTTGATGCCTATAACGTTAGGAGGATTTGATGTGGTCGTGGGAATGGATTGGTTAGCTAAAAATAAGGCTGAAATCGTGTGCGATGAGCATTTGCTTAAAATACCATTAACTGACGGAAAGACACTAGTTGTCCACGGTGAAAGAAGCAACACGCTATACCCCATGATATCCCACTTAAAGGCTACCAAGAGTCTCCACAAGGGATGCTCAGCTTTCAGAGTCTACGTGATGAAAGCGAGAGAAGAAAAGGAATTTGACAATGGTGTCTGAGTACCCGGAAGTATTTCCCGAGGATCTACCGGGACTCCTTCCGACTAGAAAGGTCGAATTTTAAATAGACCTAGTGCCTGGTGCCGCACCAGTGGCCAAGGCACCTTACAGACTCGCTCCACCCAAGATGAAGGGGCTAATGGTACAAATCGAGGAATTGCTGGATAAAGGATTCATTCGACCAAGTGTTTCTCCCTGGGGTGCACCGGTACTATTTGTTAAAGAGAAGGATAGAACCCTACAAATGTGTATTGACTATCGTGATTTGAACAAGCAAACAATCAAGAATCGCTATCCTCTCCCGAGAATCGATGACTTGTTCGATCAATTACAGGGAGCCAACTATTTCTCTAAGATAGATTTAAGATCGGGATACCATCAACTAAATATAAGGGAAGAAGACATACCCAAGACAGCCTTCAGGATTAGGTATGGTCACTATGAGTACTTAGTCATGCCCTTCGGATTGACTAATGCACCTGCGGCATTTATGGACCTCATGAACCGAGTATGTCACCCGTATCTAGACAAGTTCGTGATTGTGTTTATTGACGACATTTTGATCTACTCCCGTAGCAAGGGAGAGCATGAGGAGCATCTTAAGCTGATTCTTGAGTTGCTCAAGAATGAGCAGTTATATGCAAAGTTCTTCAAATGTGAGTTTTGGATACGCGAAATCCAGTTTCTAGGTCATGTGGTGAACAAAGAAGGTATTCAAGTAGCTCCAACAAAAATAGAAGCCATTAAAAACTAGAAGATTCCTGAAACCCCTACCGAGATAAGGCAATTTCTTGGTTTCGCGGGATACTATCGGAGGTTCATCAAGGACTTCTCTCAGATTGTGTAGCCATTAACCGCTTTAACCAAAAAGAATACAACTTTCATATGGGAAAAGGAACAGAATAAAGCATTTGAGACAATCAAGGAGAAGCTGTGCAGTGCACCTATCCTTGCCCTACCGGAAGGCGTTGAGGATTTCGTAGTCTATTGTGATGCCTCGCGTCAGGGGCTAGGATGTGTATTAATACAGTGAGACAAGGTGATTGCTTACGCGTCTAGATTGTTAAACGAGCATGAGAAAAACTACACTACTCATGATCTAGAACTGGGTGTCGTGGTGTTTGCGCTCAAAATATGGAGACACTATGTCTACGGTACCAAATGCGTTATTTACACGAATCATAAAAGTTTGCAACACATTCTGGATCAGAAAATGTTAAATATGCGCCGGAGAAGATGGGTAGAATTGTTGAGCGATTACGAATGTGAGATTCGATACCATCCATGCAAGGCAAATGTTATGGCAGATGCATTGAGTAGAAAGGAAAGGGAAAAACCCCTTCGCGTCCGTGCCTTAAGAATGAGCGTGTATACTAGTCTTACCGCTAGATTAAAAGAAGCAAAAAAGGAAGCCCTGAATGAGGACAGGCTAGCTGAGGAGATGTTGACGGGAATGGAAAAACGTTTAGAAGTGAGTAATGATGGATTGTATAAGCATGAAGGAAGGACTTGGGTATCGAAACACGAAGGAATTAGAGAGATAGTCCTAGATGAAGCCCACAAATCCAGATATTCGGTTCATCCGGAAGTGACAAGATGTATCAAGACTTAAAGACTCTCTTCTGGTGGCCCGGGTTAAAGAAATCCATTGCCACCTATGTGGGGAAATGTCTGACGTGTGCAAAGGTAAAAGCCGAAAACCAGAAACCATCAGGAACCTTACAACAGCCCGAAATCCCCGAGTGGAAATGGGATAACATTACGATGGATTTTGTTACAAAGTTGCCAAGAACCTCTCGAGGGCATGATGCAATCTGGGTAATAGTGGATAGGCTTACCAAATCAGCTTACTTCCTACCTATTCGAGAAGATTACGGTTTACCGAAGCTAGCGCGACTATACATCGATGAGATAGTAACAAGACATGGAGTGCCATTATCGATTATCTCAACCGTGATAGTCGCTTCACTTCACGATTTTGGAAGTCTCTCCAACAGGCTTTGGGGACCCGTCTTAACCTAAGCACTGCATACCACCCTCAAACTGATGGACAAAGTGAAAGAACCATTCAAACCCTAGAAGACATGTTAAGAGCTTGAGCAATCGACTTCGTGGAAGTTGGGATAACCACCTTCCTCTAGTGGAATTCTCCTACAATAATAGTTACCACACAAGTATAAACGCAGCCCCGTATGAAGCCTTATATGGTAGAAAATGCCGATCACCATTAAGCTGGAATGAGATCGGTGATAGCCAAGTAATGGGACCCGATATCATTATGGAAACCACAGACAAGGTATTTAAGATTAAGGAACGACTGAGAGCAGCCAGAGATTGTCAGAAGAAATATACGGATAGAAGACGAAAGCCCCTGGAATTTCAAGTGGGTGATAGAGTGATGCTAAATGTCACACAATGGAAGGGCGCAGTCAGATTTGCCAAGAAAGGTAAGCTAAGCCCAAGATACATTGGACCATTTGAAATTTTGTCAAGAGTTGACCCAGTAGCATATCAATTGAGTCTACCTTAAGATTTGAGTTACATACATAACACTTTTCATGTGTCTAACTTGAAGAAGTGTCTCATAGACCAAGCCTTGGAATTACCATTGAAGGATGCCAAAATTACTAACGAGTTGAAATTTGTGGATGAGCCATAGAGATTACTGACCGACTAGTCCAGAAACTTAGACGATGTCGTATACCCATGGTTAAAGTGAGATGGAACTCTAGGCGAGGACCAGAGTTCATATAGGAACGAGAAGATGAGATGAGAAAGGAGTGTCTGCACCTCTTTAAGCCCACCCGTTCAGAATCTAATCGAAGCTAAAATTTCGGGACGAAATTACCCAAATGGTGGGAGAATGTAACAGCCGACTCCTAGGTCTAACTTTAACTTCAATTTTTATCCTGCATTATTTTCATTCTTATTATTAATATTATTTTCTCCTTACGTGATAATTGATTTCATGTTTAGTTGCCTTATAAGATTTCATTATATCTAGCCTTAGTCTAGAAATTATTAAGCGGTTTTAGAAAAAATACTAAATCTATGTTAGAAATTAAAATTTATTAAAACAAATAAATAATATGTGTGTATACCTACACATTACGACACACATACATATATATATCATCTTACACTTAGAAACTTGTAAAACTAGAAAATTACCATCTTTATTACTACACTATCAACTTACACTATAATTTAAACTTTACAAAAAAATAAAATAAATGAAAACACACCCCCACACACCACCATTCGGCCGCCTCCCCTCTCCCTCACTCACCATCCCCCTCAAACCCTACAAAACCACTTCCACACACCACCCCTTTCCCCATACATGCAATCCAACCCCCAATCATTTCTCCCTCACTCTCTCTCTCGAATTTCAGCCAAGAAATCCCAACATCCCTGCAACTTTTCTTCATTTCCAGCCAAAATCAAAGCCCCTCTTCAAGCACAACATCGATTAGTACAAGCTCAAGCTAAAAGGTGACCAAGAAGTTGAGTTTCTTGCGAGTTCTTGCAAATTCCAGGAAATTTTCAGCTCAAGCTCGTGATTCCATAGCCCTCATACTCCCCAAATCATCCCAAAATCACGAAACACCTTGAGGGTAAGCATCTATATACCCGAAACAAAGCTATTCCTTGAGTTTTGTTTACTTTCTACCATGAAATCTCACTTTCCTTGTTCACAGCAGAAAGTTGCGGCCATATCACTGCTTTTGTAAGACTCACGACTTCAAAAAGGTATATTTTAATGAGTGTTCGTGAACCGTGGGTTGGTGCATATGATTTCAACCCAAAAACCCTCTTTTTCGTGTATTTTAGCACCAACAACCTCCTTGTTTTGAAAAACCCTTCAAACAATGTTAAACCTGCTCCAAAATAGTTTATTAACATCATTATAATCTGGATTAAAATTTACAAAAAGGGTTGGTAATGTATATGCTCAAACTATGTTGATTACACATGTGCAAACGATGTAAAACACCCTCTAAAAGGCAACTATGGTGCTTGTTATGAAAAATCCATGACTTGTAAGGCCACATTCCCGGGACACTTACAGCTGGTCAATCATTGCACATAAAACATAAAACATATATTTATGTGTACTAAACAGCGCAACAGAATAATTTAAAATCATTTCATTCATTGCTTTTGCAAAATAATACAACATTCATAATCATTACAAAATCTTGTTTGTTCGCATTACAATGCAAAAACATCATAATTTAAACAATAGATGCCATCCCAAAACGCCAAGTAGCTGCCCCACGCCATTCTCAGCAACATTACCTGCCAACTGGAAACACATAAAAGTCAGCGTTGCTGAGTGAGTTCTAGTTTTATAAATAAAATACTTTTCTTTCGTTTAAAACCGTACTTTACTTTCGTAAGTGATCAAACATCATACGTACACATAGATAATAATTTGTTATTATCTTTCATCATCATTCGTTATCTTTCATTCTGTACATTTCATTCATTAACCTTCCTTCGTTCATTCCTTCCGGATCAATGTCATCAGCTATACCCCAAACGTAAGCACAAAGCGGGTACTGGGCCGAAGTTTATCAGACTTCTATTCATTACGCATAAAGCCTGGCACTAGCACCGGGTAAGCGACAAAGATCTGTGTCAATCTTATGGATTGAATCCCTTACGATCTTTTGTGATAACACGGTCACTCACCTCAACTTTGGTATACAAGTCTTTTGTGACAGCACAGACACTCAACTCAACCTTTGGCTTATGAGTCTTTTGTGACAACACAGTCACTCACCTCAACTTTGGCATACAAGTCTTTTGTGACAGCACAATCACTCACTTCAACCTTTGGCATACAAGTCTGTTGTGACAACACGGTCACTCACCTCAACCTTTGCTTGCAAGACTTTTCCATTCATTCATTCATTACATCGTTAATGCATGCATTCTCTCAATCCTTACGTTCCCTTTTCATTATCTTCCGCTTTACGTTACATAATACTTTCCATTTACTTTTCATAATCATTCCACGTAAAGCCACGGAAAATAAACATACATAATGAGGACATAACATAAACATAACCATACCATGCATAGCATCATCACATAAGACATCATAAGGTCAACATACATTACCCCCGGAAACATCCCAAGTCAAAGCCTACACTTAAGCTCTACATCCCCAAAACCTCCGAAAATTCTGTCCCCTTAAAGAAATGCGGATGAGAAAACAAATGCGGATGAACAGACAAAATGCGAATGAATAAACAAATGCGGATGAGTAACCAAATGCGGATGCATACCTCAGAAAATATTCAAAGCGTCCTAAAGAAATACACATGAACCAAATGCGGATGAACCAAATGCGGATGACTGAAGCAAATGCGCATGGACAAGACAAATGTGGATAAACATACAACAAATGCGGATGAACACTTAACAAATGCGGGTGAACAAAATAGTCGATGTGTTCATCAAATGCGGATGAAGACTTAACTAATGCGGATGAACAACACTTATGCATATATTCAAACTTAATGCGGATGATCTACTAACCTGAAACCGCATCTTACACTATAATCAGTTCCCAATCCTCATTCTTATACATTTATCGCACCGATCTAGCATGCTAATCTCTTAGAACAAGCATACAACCACATAACCGAGCAAAACAAGCAGGCCCTAACACACCCAGTAAAAGAACAGGGCCAAACTTACGGTACAAAATACTGGACATATTAAAAAGTTAGTTACATGCATTTCCAGCCCCAAAACAGGTTTAAAACATAGAAACCGGGGATCTAGAAACTCACCTTATGCAATTCTCGAGTATGACTTCCTTCAAACCCGTATGCAATGAGTTCAAACACCTAAAACCCAACAAAACACAACCCAAACACAAACAAACACACACAAGCTTGCAACCGAGGCATAGGCGGCCAAGAACAACTTAAAACGATGAGTTCTTACCTTGAATTCGATCTCCTTGTTCTTCTTTCTTCAAAAACCCGAGAGCTCTGCTCTGCTTCTTTCTCTCTATACAATCAGCAGAAAAGGTGAAAAGTAACATGGCATGGGCGGCCATGTTGCTTTTATACAAAATTATATTACATTTTGTACCATTCACACTTTTAACCCCTCTATTTGGGTTTAATTGCATTTCCTTCTTTTATACACATTTAATCCTTCTTTCTCGTCTTTTTAAATTTTCCGGGTGTTACATGACTTTATGCTTTGTTCCAGTAGTTTGATGATGTTAACCTTATAAGATTCATGGTAGATGTGGATTATGTGCAAGGATGGGCATTATGGACTAAATGGGTGTATTTTAGTGACCCGAAAAGGTGGGAAATTCTCAAAATGGCTAAAACTTAATAAGTTGCAACTTTTAAAATCTCCAGGCCCTAAAATAAGTATTTTAGCATTATAAACCGAATTTGGTGAATTTTTGGGTTAATATGTAATTTCTATGAATTTATTTAATAAAAAAAAAATAATAAGCATAAACCGGGAGATTTATGAATAACATATTAAAAATGGTGTAACAAGCCTAAGACTACTAAATACATAACATTTCAGTAAGTTAGAAGATCTCAAAGTGATATTTTGATAAAAGATTGAAAGAAAGTGGGTTAGAATGTTCGGTTTCGGGTAAAAATGGGTTTTAACGGGTTTGTTTAAAAATGGACTTTTTTCTCAAATAACTCTAAAAATAATTTTATAACAGATTATAACCGTGGTTAGGAGCCCTTAAAACGTTATATTTGAGGTTATAGGTTGAAATTAGGAGATCTAAAACAAGATGCTTAAATTAACGGTTTTACCGCAACCGGTAAATTGAATTTTGTTGTGTTAAACCTGTCAAGCTAAAATATGGAAATACTAAGTTAAAACAGGCCTAAAAGTAATATAAAACCCCTAGGAACTAATAAGGGCCATATTGGTCAAGTACTGAAAGAAAGCAAACTTTTGGGTCAAAATTGTAAATTTTAAAACTTGAGGGACCAAAGTGTAAATTTCGTAAATATAACTAAATTTCAGTAATATTATGACTAGAAAACTCTTATTAAACTTATTACAATATAAACAAACTTATAAAAGTCATATTACTTGTCATCCATATCTAAAACCCTAACATTCCTAAAAAAGAAACTTTTTGACACAAACTCCTAAGAAACGAAGCCACGAGAACGTATGAGCATAAAATACTTTTAGATACACTTCCAATATCCTAAGAACATTATCTTAGTACTTGAATCTTGATCATAGGGTGCTAGGACTTGAATCTTTTCTATGACTGAAGAACTGTTGAGTTATCTAAGATGAGTTTTAGTGTTCCCTTTTTACTACTATTTTGGGATGAAGCATGCTATGTTTGACTTAAAATATACTTGTGTACCATTATACGATGCTATTATATATTGTGGCTATTGTTAGAACCTGCACCTACTTGTATCACATCATTATTCTTGTGTGAACCGCTTGTTTTATATGGGTAGATCTACTTGGGGAATCCCCCACGCACAGTGCATTCCGTCATAACCGGAAGGGTACCCCACTGAGATCCTGTGGGGTCGTTTTTGTCATGTAATAAGTTTTATAAGATACTATGATGTACCACTCAGCAGGTATGGTACACTCTTTGAGGCTTAGTTTCCCCTATGGGATAACCAGTAAAACACAAGTTTAGAAGAGGCTAGCCGGGGCTGAGTGCAGGGTTGATTGTGACCCACAACAGTGATACTTATGTTTTTAAAAATATAACTTATGGATTCTAAAGAGTCCTTTTGTTTTTGAACTTTAAGCACTTGAACTCACCAACGTTTTAGTTGACACAAATTCTTTTTGAGCATGTTTCAGGTAACCCTTGATGAAGCTTGATTTTAATGGAAACTTTATGGATGACTTAGTACCGTGACTACCAATGGCATTACTTGATTTTAAAAACTTTATTAGACATTTGGTTTTGTTGTGTAATAAATTTGGATAATTTACAATGGGTGTGGATTTGATGTTTGGGCAAGACTTTCATAGCCCGGATATGTTATTTTAACATAATGCCATGTGATATCTCTCCTTGTGTGCTCTTGAGTGGTTAGCTTCGCTGCCATGTATTTTGCTAGTCTGCGACGTCCCACCCTCCTTGGGCCCGAGGTGTGACAATATATGTATATATATACATATCTATACATATATATACATATATATATATATATATACATATATACATATATATATATATATACATATGTATATATACATATACATATGTATATATATATACATATGTATTATATATACATATGTATATATATATACACTATGTATATATATATACATATGTATACATATGTATATATATATACATATGTATATGTATATATACATATGTATATATATATACATATGTATATGTATATATACATATATATATATATATATATATATATATATATATATATATATATATATATATATGTGTGTGTGTGTGTGTGTGTATGTGTATAAATATACACATATATATCTATATGTATACATATGCATTACATATATATACATATGTAATACATATGTATATGTATACATATACATATGTATATATATATATATACATATATATGTATATATATATGTATACATATATATATGTATACATATATATATATACATATGTATATACGTATAGATGTGTATACGTATATATGTGTATACGTATATATGTGTATACGTATATATGTGTATACGTATATATGTGTATACGTATATATGTGTATACGTATATATGTGTATACATATATATGTGTATACGTATATATATCTATAGGTATACATATGCATTACATATATATACATATGTAAAACATATGTATATGTATACATATGTAAAACATATGTATATATATACATATGTATACATATACATATGTATATATAGATATGTATACATATATATGTATACAAATATATGTACATAAATATATTTATACATATATATATATATTATATATATATATATATATATGTGTGTGTGTGTGTGTGTGTGGTGTGTGTATATATATACACACATATATATCTCTATGTATATGTATATGTATGTATACATATACTATGTGTATATATATATATATATATATTATATATATATATATGTATACATATATATGTATATATATATATGTATACATTTATATGTATATATATATAGATGTGTATACGTATATATGTGTATACATATATATGTGTATGTATATATGTGTGTACATATATATGCGTATATATATATGTGTATATACATATATATATATACACATATATATGTATACACATATATATGTGTACATATATATGTATACATACATATATATAGACGCATATATATAGATACATACATATATATATATATATACATATATATATATATATATATATATATATATATATATATATATATATATATATATATATATATATATATATATATATATATATAAGGGAGGTATCAAATGGAACTCATATATATATAAGGGAGGGTTCAAATGCAACTCACTTTTTTATATGAACTCTAGGAACCAATCTCAGTTACTAGTTTATAAGAGCAAAATGGTAATTAACAAAAACATAATAAAAATATTTTTAAAACGAAAAAAATAAAAAATAAAAAAAATAAAACACAAAAATGTTTCTCTTGTTTTCCTCTTTCATAAAAACATAAAAAATTATAAAAAATAAAAAAAATCTTGTTTTTTTACGAATTTATTTTACATATGTGTAATACTGGATTTACACATATGTAAATCCGGTACTACACATGTGTATAACTAGATTTACATATGTGTAAATAACAGGTGGACGCTTTTTTTAAAAAAAGTATATTAATATGGTAGGCATTGGAAAGATAAAAAATCTTAAATCAATGGTGAATTTTTTTGAAAAATAATGTCATTAAAAAACTTACTGACGTTTTAAAAAATGGTGGGAATAACATGTGACTTGCATGTGATGTAAATTGTGTGGCTCGTATTGGTTCCTAGAGTTCTCATAAAAAAGGTTAGTTCTCAAGATAACCATACACTATATATATATATATATATATATATATATATATATATACACACATATACACATATGTATATATATATACATATATACACATATGTACACATATGTATATATATACACATATGTATATATATACACATATGTATATATTTACACATATGTGTATGTATATATACATACACATATGTATATGTATATATGTATGTATATATACATACACATATGTATATGTGTATGTATATGTATGTATATAATCATATACATATACATATGTATATGTATATATATATATATATATATATATATATATATATATATATAACAAAAAAAACTACTATTTAGTGATTTTTACTATACGTTTATATATAATAATTGAGTACTTATTATATGAAATAAAAATTATACATTTATGCAAATAATAATAGCCGTAGTTATGCTCACAAGCCTAGTGAGTCTCGCTATATGATCTACAGCTTAAGCTTGTTTATTAAAAGAGCTCTATGTTTTGCTCGCACTCGTTTTTCATGGAGCTCTATGTTAGGCTCGAACCCATTTAAGCTTGGTTTGGCTTGAGATTTTGCAAGTTAATCTCGAGTATATCATAAGAAGCTCAACTTATTTACACTTATAGTCAATTTAGAATCAAAATGAGATTAATAGAGGGAAAATGGTTCTTCTTCGTACATATTAGCGTCACTATTAGGGATATCTTTTACACTAATGTTAAATTACGCGGACGAAGTTTTACCATCAGGCTTGTGACAAACCAAGACCAAAGTCATTAGTTACACTAAACAACACAATTGAACAAAAGTCTTGAACATAATTATTAAATTATCGTCATAGTTGAAAATGCGGAAGCGAATTTATGAAATAGTTTCAAAACATTATTGCGCAAGAACACACATCCCAAAATCAGATTCTAAGTATTAAAAGCAAGATTTACTATTTCAAAACACATTAAATGCATGCGACCCGATGATATGATCCTAATCCATGAGAATACCTTCACTGACCTGAGAAAAACATGCTAAAGCGTCAACACAGGGTTAGTGAGTTCATAGGTTTACAAAGCAAGCAAAATATTTAGTAACAGATACAGTAAACAAAGTATGTCGTTGGAGATAGCTAATCTACATTTCATGTCACAAAGTATATGAAGCTCGCAATCGAAGCTGACAATGTGTATTTAAGAATGCCTCGGCCATGTTTACCAAACCATGGCAACAGTAATAAGGTCAATTTAACACCCGTTCGATCTCCAGTCGTGCTAGCGCAACTAGCTCGGGTGGGGTTTGTCAAACCCAGTAGTACTAATCAGAAATTACCGCGCTTATATTCATAAATTAATGATTCGAAAGTAAGGACTTAAGTGGTAACAACATTAGTTCACATGCGATCATACAGGTTTACTGAATCTAAGAAAAGTACGCTTAAAGCATGTTCTCTTTTTTGAAAAGAATATAATAGAAAGTGGTGCTGTAAAACTCACCTCGCATGCACAACTACAAATATTGCAAGTAACTGACAATTAGTTTTCCCAACAACCTGAATTTACGTAATTTATCAGGTTAATACTTAGTCTAAAGAATTACATTGTACGGTTTCACGCTCTCGATTAGACCCAACACTCGACAACACCATGCATCACCCATGCACATCCAAAAACCACTTTCATAGTAATAGTATATATATGTATATTTCAAACATACATACCAACACACACATGGCAGACACATAAAATAAATACATATACACTCGTATGCACACCCTCGACCCAACCAAGGGTACCCGAGATTAACCCTAATCAGGTCATACAACACACACCATTACACCATGCACATGCACATACTTCATACACGCATATGCATGCCCACACACATGTATATACATGAAATCAGTACACACAAACACATGCATATATCGGTACACAACATGCATGCATGTACCCACGCACATCACACACACCTACACTTATACACCCCTATAACTGAGCCTCCACAAGTGCGGTTCACCTACAACCCTGAACACACACACACACACACACACCATAACACGCATGTACAATGGAGAACACACACATCACATGCACCAGCGAATCATACACATGTGAAACACATACACGCATAACCGTAACACCTCTCGGCCTCTCGACCGAGCCCAATACACTCCAATGCCCACACATAACACACCAGTTACACCCCTATGTACATGCATACACCTGGTTACGCACCTTTGCAAGCCATGAATAAGCCACTACCAAACCTATTCCACCTGCATCCTAAACCCTAGAATACACACACACTTAAACTCACACATCCGCAAGTACACACACACAATTGAGCACAACCACACAGTCACAACACACACACACACACACACACACAAACCCTAACACCCCCATTACATGCAAACCGTAATCATTTAATTTATAACTTCAAAAAGAAACATACCTCGGGGCTGCGAATCAAAGGGTTTTCGAAGAACGAGAGAACTAAGTGAAGAGGAGAGAGTGCGATCGAGGAGAGAGAACACAATCGAAAGGAAAGAGATCCGAGACAAATGTCCAGAGGTAGAGAGGGAGAGTTGAACTAGGGTTTCGATAGGGTTTTGGAGACGGATAGAGGGTCGAGATATAGAAGGGGCCGGTTAGGAGGGAAGGGATTATAGACTAGGGTTGGAGTTAAGAAATATTAATATTTTTATTTTTATTTGTTTATTTATTGTTAACACTTTATTAAATACAAAATATGACAAACTACTTAAAATAATAGAAAATTAAGTTAACAACATTAACCTGAAAACACAAGGTGTCACATCATCGCCTTGTTGAAAGAATATTCGTCTCAAAAATTTGAACACGAAGATTGTTCAGAGTTATCAATAAAAAACGCACGCAAAGGAAATTATAAGAATTTTAAGAACAATTGAATATAAGATTTCTGGAACAATCGAAAAAGAAGGATTCTAAAAATTCGATAAAGGTCATGACATCATCCCCTTATTGAAAGAAATTTCGCCCCGAAATTTAAAAGTACCTTAAGAGGTTGATCTGGTCCTTGAATAGATATGGATACTTCTTCATCATCTGATCATCACGCTCTCAAGTAAATTTTGGTCCATGCTTTGAATTCCATCGAACATGCACAATAGGAATTTTGCTATGCTTAAGACTTTTAACTTGTTGATCCAATATTTCTACTAGTTCTTCCATGAAACGAAGTTGCTCATCAAATTCTACCTCCTCTAGTGGATTCGTCTGCTAAGCTCATTTTCAAATTTGAAACATGAAATACGTTGTGTACCTCATCAAATTCATATGGTAAATCTAACTGATAAGCCATTGGACTAATTCTTTTTGTTGGGAACGGTCTGCCCAAGAGACATATTGAATTGATGTGGCTAATACGTTATGATCCAAGTCGGGTTATACCCAATAACAAGCTAGACAAACACCCACAATATTTATTTTATGATATGATCATGTAAATAAATATTGACACTTGAAGTATTTAGAAAACCTATTTTGAAATTGGTTTTCTAAATATTTGCACTAATGTTATGAATAAATTACATGGATAATTTATTCTAGAGAAAGAGTACTTTGTATTGTTATTCAAATGGTTGAACAAACAATACAAGTCTTTTTGTCCGCATTTCTTTGTTACTCATCCGCATTTACTAATGCGGATGTGTTACTGATGAAATGCGGATGAATGTTTCTCATCCGCATTTACAAACGTGGATGTGCATTTGGAGAAATGCTGAAGGAATTATTTCATCCGCATTTACTAATGCGGATGAGCATTTAAGGAAATGCTAATGAAACTGATTGTCCGTATTTACTAATGCGGATGAGCATTTAAGGAAATGCTGATGAACTCTTCGTCCGCATTTACAAATACGAATGTACATTTGGGAAATACGAATGAAGTTTCTTCTTCCACATTTACAAATGCGGTTAGAGTTTGTTCATCCGCATTTACAAATGTGGATGAATATTAGAGAAATGCGGATGGGTTAAAGGGATGGGTCCCACCCACTTTTCTCTCACTCTAAAATACAGTTTCATAGGATGTGCAATATATGATTGCAATCAACCACTCTCTCTGATGACTTACAACACACACAAAGGTGAAGATCGATGTTCCTGTTGATATTCTCTCGATCGGTCGAAGAAACCAAGAACAAAACTCGATTCACATCCTGAAAATCCTAACAACCTAGTGTTTTGTTGGAAGCTTGGGATAGATAAACTTGAGGTTTCCTGCTGTAACAACTGACTCCTAGGTCCGACTTCAAAACTTAAATTTAAGTTGACATTGTTTCATTTTTATTATTTTATTATATTTATGTATCTTTTTTCTGCTGTGATTAATTGTTTGTGTGTTTAATTTCCTTAGATGATTCCATTAGGACTTGCCTTAGTCTAGAAACTAATTCCCGAGGCTAGAAAATACTAATTGGCTAAACTTCCCTGATAATATTACATACAAATATAAATCCTAGTCTTCCGCATTTGTTTTTCTTAGGCGCATGACCACTGTATAGGCGCATTAACACTGTTCAGGCGCATTGGCAGTGGGCGCATTAACACTGTTCAGGCGCATGAGCACTGTGCGGGCGCATTGGCAGTTGGCGCATTAGCACTGTGCGGCCCAAAATTTTTCTAACCCCCGAACACTTAACATTCTGAAATTTTTCAGAATCTTTCTAGAAGACTTTTTGACCATATTGTGCACCACCAAATCACCCAATGCATGGGATTGTCACATTGCATTCGGCCGCCCCCACTCACCAACCACACCTCCCCTCGAGTTTCCCAAACCCGATTACACACTCCACCACCCTCCCCATAATTTTCTTTCTTCCTTTCAATAGCACACACTCCACTCCATCTTACTCTTTCTCTCCTTCTCGAAAATCCTCTTTGCTCTCTCTCTCTATGATCACTTCACCATCTTCAGCAGAAAATCAGAGAACTTCCTCAAGAACTACACCGAGCAGGAGCAAACCCGACTATAGGAGGAGTTAAAGAGTGTCACCACACAAGATTCTCACAAGGACAGGAAGCTTCAGCTCAAGCTCTCGAACCAACAACCTTCATACTCTCTAAATCATCTCAAAGCATAGAACATCTAGTGTGAAAGCATTTTTGTACCCGAACAAAAACTATTTCTTGAGTTTTCTCTATTTTTCTTCCATAAATCCTAATATTCTTGTTTCAAAACAGAATCTTGCAGCCATACCACTATCTTTGTGAGACTCATGACTCTACAAAAGGTACATTCTTCTAAATGCTCGCATATCATGTGTCGTTGCACATGATTGAACCCGAAAACACTCTTTTTCATGAGTTTTTAGCACCCATTTAACCACTTGTCTTGATAAACCCCCATTCTATGCTTAGAACCTGCTTAAAAGTGTCTTATGAAAATTATAATAATCTGGACTTAATGTTACAGAAAGATTTAAGGATGTTTAAACTCGAATTTTTATGGTTACACATGGGTAAATGGTGTAGAAACATCTTAATCATAACCTTGTCAATTAATGTTGTAATATCCACGAGGTTATTTTATTTTCCAGTATTTTGATGATGTTAAACTTATAAAATTATAGAAATGGGGGGATTGGTATGGTATAATGGACATTAGGAGCTTATCTAGTGACCCGAATATGTGTTGAAATTCTCAAAATGGCCAAAAACATAATAATTTGAAAGTATTAAAATTCAGGCCTTAAGTTAAGTATTTTAGTGCTAAAAACCAAACTTCGTAAATTTTTGGGTTAATATGTAATTTCTATGGATTTATTTAGCTAAATTAACCCTAAACCGGGAAATTTTTGGATAAAATTTTAAAAATAGTGTAACAAGCCTAAGACCAATAAATCCATGATTATTTCAGTGAGTTAGAAGACCTAAAAGTGAAATTTTGGTGGAAAGTTGGAAGAAAGTGGATTTGAGTTTTCGGTTTCGGGTAAAAACGGGTTTTAACGGGTTAGATTTTAAAAACACGGCTTTTACTCAAAGGACCCTAAAAATTCTTTTAAAACAGTCCTAAAAGTGATATAAAAACCCCTAGGAACTAATAAGGGCCATATTGGGTCAAGAAATGAAAGAAAGCAAACTTTTGAGTCAAAATTGTAAATTTTGAATCTTGAGGGACCAAAGTGTAAATTCCATAAGTATGACTAAATTTCAGTAACCATATGACCAGAAACTATTATTAAACTTATTATCATGTAAACCAATTTATAAGAATCATAAACTTGTCATTCACATGCCAAAACCCCAACTTTCCTAAAAAGGAAACTTTTGACGCAAACTTCTAAGAAACACAGCCACATGAACTTATGACCATCAAATGCACTTAGTTACACTATCAATTGTCTAAGAACATATAGCTTACTACTTGTGTCATGGTAATAGGGTGCTAGGACACGGACTTGTTAGTACTTGAAGGACTTTTATTTGATTCTAAGGTGAGTTCTAGTGTTCCCTTTTTACTACTATTTTGGGATGAAGCATGCTATGCTTGAACAAAAATTTATTTGTGTACTATTATCCAATGCTATTATATGTTGTGGCTAATGTTAGAACCTGCACCTACTTGTATCACAATCATTAATTCTTGTGTGAACCGCTTGTTTTATATGGGTAGATCTACTTGGGGAATCCCCCACGCACAGTGCCTTCTGACATAACAGAAAGGGTACCACATTGAGGCCCTGCGGGGTCATTTGTGTCATGTAACAAGTTTTATAAGATACTATGGTGTACCACTCAGCAGGTACAGTACACTCTTTGAGGCTCAGTTTCCCCTATGGGATAACTGGCATAACACAAGTTTAGAAGAGGCTAGCCGGGGCTGAGTGTTGGGTTGATTGTGACCCCACAACAGTGATACTTATGTTTTTTTTAAATTTAACTTATGGATTCTAAAGAGCCCTTTTGTTTTTAACTTTAAGCACTTGAACTCACCAACTTTATAGTTGACACAAAAATCTTTTTGAGCATATTTCAGGTAACCCATGATGCAACTTGGATTTTAATGGAAACCCATTATGGATGGCTTAGCATCGTGACTACCAATGGCATTACTTGATTTTTATAACAGTATCAGACATTCGAATTGTTTTGTTAAATTTGGATAATTTGTATTGGGTGTTGAGTTTACGTTTGGGCAAGACTTTCATAGCCCGAATATGCTATTTTAATGTAATGCCATGTGAATTCTCTCCTTGTGTGCCCTTGAGTGGTTAGTTTGGAAGCTGCCGTTCAAAGATCTTCTTCCTCTGTCCCACCCTCCTTGGGCCCTGGGTGTGACACCTGCTTTGGAAGCTGCCGTTCAAAGATCTTCTTCCTCTGTCCCATTTGAGAAGTAGAATTCTAAACACTTTATGGTTGTTTGTAAGCATGGTTTTTCATATAACGATCCATTACGGGTTTTTTAACAGCTATATAAATTGGTTTATATATATTAACTGTAACAAGTTTTCATTTCACTTCCACAGCGTTTTCATTTTATAAGGATAAAATGACTCTGATAAACTTGTGAAAACCCCAACAATGGTATCAGAGCCAGTTATATGGATACATGCTTCATCTGGACTGAATTCTCGGTTTCTTGCTGTTAATTCACCAACAGACCGAAAATTCAGGTCTATGTTTCGCTAGTTTTTTTTCAAGATTCTTGTAATACCCCTAATTTTATTAAAAAGAAGAGAAAATAAAGGTATAAAGAAAGAAATGAGGAATAACATAAGTTGAAGGACTAAAGTTGTGCAAGATGCAAACTTTAATATTATTGTGTTTAAAAGAAGAGCATGGCCGCCCACTACACTACCACACCCATTTTCCTAATCTCGGTTTAGGAAGAAGAAAGGAGAAAAGAAGAAAAGTTCATAGTTTTAGAGAGAGAAGAAGCTAAAATCTGCAAAAAGGTGAGTTTTCTTGGGTTAATATTCGGTTTCAACCGAATTTTCAGCTTCTAGGCCGAGATTTGTAGTGCTAAGTGCCTGTTTTCGTGGGTTTTAGGAGCTGAATTTGCAGGTGGAAGTGTGTTGATCAAAGGTTGCTTCAGGTGAGTTCTTAAACCCCTCTTTTTACTGGTTTTTAAGTGTTTGGGGCTATTATACATACCGAGCAAAAATATTTTTATGTACCAGTGGGTTTTCAGCTTTAATGTTCGACCGTTGTTCTGTGGTTGTATGTTTTAGAGGCTGTTTTATTGTTATGTTTGATGTTTAGCATGCTTTAGTGTTGGTACTATGTTAGATTTATGTTAAGATGTGCTAGACCGATGTTTAGGGGTAGTTTGTAGAGTTTGTTATATTTCAGATTGTTGGTCATGCTCCCAGAATGTTCCCATGCACCTGAATTGTTGTCATGCGCCCAAGTGACCTCATGTGCCCAAGATCATGTGCCTAAATAGTAGTCATGCACCCAGAGTTTCCCATGTGCCCAAATAGTTGTCATGAGCCCAGAGTTGCCCATGCGCATAAGTGCTGGCCATGCGCCTAAACAGTGGCCCATGCGCCCAGAGTTGCCCATATGCCTAAGTGCTGGCCATGAGCCTAAACAGTGGCCCATGCGCCCAGAGTTGCCCATGTGCCTAAGTTTTGGCCATGCGCCCTAGCAGTTCCCATGCGCCCAGAGTTGCTCATGCGCCTAAGTGTTGGCCATGCGCCCCAGCAGTGCCCATGCGCCTAAACAGGACTGATGCGCTTGTATAGTGGTAATGCGCCTAGGCTGTTTTCCTAAGAATTTTTATGCTCATGCGCCTGAGATGTCCAACTGTTCTTCATTTTGTACTTAGGGATTTCTGAGGATTTTATGAGGTTGATTGGTTGAGATAGGTTCTGTTGTGATGTGATGGCTTGTGCTTGTTGTGCTGCGCATGATGATGTGATGATTATGAGGTGTGTGATGTGTTATCTTTCCATGTTTAATGGTTTTCAAAATGTATGTATTATGTTATGTAATAAGTTATGTTTTATGTTATGACTTTACGTGGTATGATGTATGAATGTGCGTAAAGTATTATGTAACGAAAGTGAAAGATAATGAATGATGAGAATGGAAGTAACGGATGATGAGATCCTTGTCGTGTACCCCGGTACTGTGTCAGTCTTTGGACATTAGTCGGGGGTTTGTTTACAGGCCCCAGCATAGTATCAGTCTTTGGACATGAGTCGAGGGTATTGTATGAGACAGGATGGTATGTGAAGGAGATGAGATCCTTGTCGCATGCCCCGGTACGGTGTCAGTCTTCGAACATGAGTTGGAGGTTTGTTTACAGGCCCCGGCACAGTATCAGTCTACGAACATGAGTCGGGGGTATTGCATGAGACAGGATGGTATGTGAAGGAGATGAGATCCTTATCGCGTACCTCGATACTGTGTCAGTCTTCGGACATGAGTCGGGGGTTTGTTTACAGGCCCCGGCACAGTATCAGTCTTCGGACATGAGTCGGGGGTATTGCATGAGACAGGATGGCATGTGAAAGAGATGAGGTCTTGTTGCTCGCCCTGGTACTGTGTCAGTCTTCGTACATGAGTCGGGGGTTTGTTTACAGGCCTCGGCACAATATCAGTCTTCGGACATGAGTCGGGGATGTTGCATACGAGATGGGATCCTTGTCACGTACCCCGGTACTGTGTCAGTCTTCGGACATGAGTCGGGGGTTTGTTTACAGGCCTTGACACAGTATCAGTCTTCGGACATGAGTCGGGTATTGCATGAGACAGGATTCGGATGATAGTATGTATTGTTTGATGATGAACGATGATGAAGATAATTAGTTATAATCAATGTGTATGTATGATGTGTGATCACGATCGAAAGTAAAAGGTTGTTTTAACGAAAGTAAAGTATTTTATTTATAAAACTAGAACTCACTCAGAGTCGCTGACTTTTGTATGCAAAATAGATGGCAGGTATTTTGTTGATGCTGGGGAGTTGCAGGCATGGATGCATAAGCTACTAGGGATGTTTTGAGGCTGGCATCCACATTTTGATATGATGTTGTATTTTGAAATTCAAATGAATGATGTGTAATGATTTGTTTTAAGTTATTAATGAAAAGTTTTAAATTCCACTACAAAAGTAATGTATGTTTTAAATATTTTATGCGATGACGGTCCAGCCGTAAGCGTCCCAGGAACGAGGCCTTACAAGTTGGTATCAGAGCCAAAGTTTAAGAGAATTGGGTAAATATTTTCAAAACCTAAACTTAAACTGAGAATGGGACGAAAGGAAAGGGATGCCAGTCTAGTAGCTACGTGCCTGGAGGTAAAGGTTTTACGTAAACATTTTATGTAAGTTAATGAAAAGGGGAATTATATGCGCCTGTTATGTGGTTTATGTGCTTTTGTGTAGATTTAGATACTGATGTAGTCAGGATAGGCAATGCTTGGGGGATGAAGAGTAAAGTGAGTGGCTAATCACAACTGACCATTGTAATTAGGGACTTACTATACTTGACATCAACTGAGCTATTACCTTGAATGACCATGTTGGTGTTTGAATCTTGTAGTGTTTAGATGGCTGGCGGTAGGTCTTCTGAGGCTTCGTGAGGTGGAAGTCGGGGTGGACATGGTGTTAGACGGCGTGTCACGAGAAGCAGGGCTAAGACTGCTGAGACGGCTCCTGAAGAGCCAGCGCTCCGTCACCAGGACTGTAAGGAAGAGAGTGCTAATCTGAGAGCCTCAATGAAGGAGGCGGTGGTTGAGGAGGTTCATCAGGTCATGCAGACGATTCTGCCAACTGTAGTGACTGAGGTTATTAGAGCTGTGAAGGAGGATGAGAGGAAGAAGGCTGAGAAGAGGAAGACTGCTAGACAAGGAGTCAAGGAAGGGGGTTTAAGGGGAAGGGAGCAACCAAAGACTGATATGGTTGTCTCTAGTGACAATGAGGAGGAGGAGGAAGCTGTGCAGGAAATTATGAAGCGATGCAGCTATGGGGCATTCCAAGGTGCAAGCCCCCTACGTTTGATGGGAATGGGAGTGCTACTACTGCTCATCGTTTGGTGAGGGAGATGGAGGCGGTACTAGATATTAGCGAGTGCCGTGAGGATCAGAAGGTGAAGTTCTCTACCCACTCATTTGTGGATTCAGCCTTGTGCTGGTGGGACAACATTGTTCAAGCCGAGGGTACCAAGGCAATTGGGAGGATGAGGTGGAATGAGCTGAAGAGGTTGGTAATTGAGGAGTTTTGCCCTCATAGAGAGCTCGACAAAGTTGAGAGAGAGTTCTTGTAGTTGAAGGCGGGAACTATGACGCACCAACAGTATACCATGAAGTTCAACGAGATGGCAAGGCTGGTGCCAGATCAGGTGACGCATGTGTCATGAAAGATCAAGAGGCACATTCAAGGTCTGCTTGCAGATATCTGCAGATATCTGATCGCTGCCCGGCCAGGTACGTTTAGGTCGGTGGTCAACCTAGCTGGGAGGTTGTATGACGAGCGAGAGGCGGTGGCAATAGTGGATGAAGAGAAGGAGCGGGGCTATGTTAGGAATGGGAATAGAAGGCGGGGTAATGATGGTGGATTTGTGGCTGGAGGTAAGAAGTTGAGGGTCGATGATCGGAGGATGGTAACAGGGAGGGAAGAAGCTTGCAAGAAGTGTGGTAGAGGCCTCGAGGGGAGTGCAAGTGGGGACTGAACATCTGCTTCTAGCATGGGAAAGAGGGCCATAGGGCGAGGGAATGCCACATGGCTAAATGTTACGACTGTGGCGAGACTGGACACATGATCAGAGACTGCAAGAAGTCGAGGGCAGAGAGCTCCGCTGCAAGGAAGGGGAGTAGAGGATGAAGGTTAGAGCATTCGCTATGACCGGGAGGAGGCTAGAGCGGACTCTGATGTGATGTCAGGTACATTTCTAGTAAATTAAATTATGCATATGTGCTTTGATTGTAGTACTAGTAGTAGTTTCATTCCTGCTGCCTTCTGTGATAAGTTGCATGTTAGGAGTAGGAAGTTCAGTGAGCCCTTTGATGTAGAAATTGCTATTGGTAAGTCCACTAGGTTGCCTGATGTCCTAGAAGATTGTGCGATAGAATTGGAAGAACACGTGTTTCCTGCTAGACTGTTCAGGATGAACGTAAGTAGATTGATACGTGCCTTGGGTAGAATTGGCTAGTAGCCTATGAGGCAAACATCGAGTGTTGCAAGAAGGTGGTTTGATCAATCGCGCCCGACAAGAGTTCGGTGCTGACCTACGGCGATGGAGTAATGATGAATGCCTCGTCTGGGAAAGGAGATCATCCAATTCAGAAAGCAAGGGAAGTAATTATCGAGGTATATAGGGCCATTCTAAATTGTTGCTCAGGTGGGAGAAGTGGACTATCGACTGGAGCTACCCGATGAGTTGGGAATTCATCCGACGTTCCATGTGTCTCATTTGAGGAAGTGCTCAATTGATGAAGATATGATTGTGCCACTAGAGGATATCGGGATGGACGAACGACTCAACTACGTGGAGCAATCGGTGGCCATTACTGATAGAAGGGAGAGCTGGGCTTAGAAGAAGGGTGGTTTCATTTGTGCGAGTACAGGGGAGCCCAGAAGGGGTGTAAGCCTGTGTACAAGATCAAGGAAGAGATGAGATAGCATTACCCGTAACTGTTCGAGAAGCGACAGGTTTCGGGGACGAAACCTATATAAGGGGGGTTGGACTTGTAACACCCTGATTTTATTAAAAAGAAGAGAAAATAAAGGTATAAAGAAAGAAATGAGGAATAACACAAGTTGAAGGACTAAAGTTATATAAGATGCATACTTTAATATTATTGTGTTTAAAAGAAGGGCATGGCCGTCCATTACACTGCCAAACCCACTTTCCTATTCTCGGTTTAGGAAGAAGAAAGGTGAAGAGAAGAAAAGTTCATAGTTTTAGAGAGAGTTTTCTTGTGTTAATGTTTGGTTTCAATCGAATTTTCAGCTTCTAGGCTAAGATTTGTAGAGCTAAGTGCCTGTTTTCGTGGGTTTTAGGAGCTGAATTTGCAGGTGGAAGTGTGTTGCTCGAAGGTTGCTTCAGGTGAGTTCTTGAACCCCTCTTTTTACTGGTTTTTAAGTGTTTGAGGGTATTATACATACCGAGCAAAAATATTTTTATGTACCGGTGGGTTTTCAGTTTTGATGTTCGACCGTTGTTCTGTGGTTGTATGTTTTAGAGGCTGTTTTGTGGTTATGTTTGATGTTTAGCATGCTTTAGTGTTGGTAGTATGTTAGATTTATGTTAAGATGTGCTAGACCGATGTTTGGGGGTAGTTTGTAGAGTTTGTTATATTTCAGATTGTTGGTCATGCGCCCAGAATGTTCCCATGCTCCTAAGTGCTGGCCATGCGCCTAAACAGTGGCCCATACGCCTAGAGTTGCCCATGTGCCTAAGAACTGGCCATGCGCCTAAACAGTGGCCCATGCGCCCAGAGTTGCCCATGCGCCTAAGTGTTGGCCATGCGCCCCAGCAGTGCCCATGCGCCCAGAGTTGCCCATGCGCCTAAGTGTTGGCCATGCGCCCCAGCAGTGACCATGCGCCTAAACAGGACTGATGCGCCTGCATAGTGGTAATGCGCCTAGGCTGTTTTCCTTAGAATTTTTATGCTCATGCGCCTGAGATGTCCAACTGTTCTTCATTTTGGACTTAGGGATTTCTGAGGATTTTATGAGGTTGATTGGTTGAGATAGGTTCTGTTGTGATATGATGGCTTGTGCTTGTTATGCTGTGCATGATAATGTGATGATTATGAGGTGTGTGATGTGTTATCTTTCCATGTTTAACGGTTTTCAAAATGTATGTATTATGTTATGTAATACGTTATGTTTTATGTTATGACTTTACGTGGTATGATGTATGAATGTGCGTAAAGTGTTATTTAACGAAAGTGAAAGATAACAAATGATGAGAATGGAAGTAACGGATGATGAGATCCTTTTCGCGTACCCCGGTACTGTGTCAGTCTTCGGACATGAGTCGGGGGTTTGTTTACAGGCCCCAACACAGTATCAGTCTTTGGACATGAGTCGGGGGTATTGCATGAGACAGGATGGTATGTGAAGGAGATGAGATCCTTGTCGCGTACCCCGGTACTTTGTCAGTCTTCGGGCATGAGTCGGGGGTTTGTTTATAGGCCCTGGCACAGTATCATTCTTTGGTCATGAGACGGGGGTATTACATGAGACAGGATGGTATGTGAAGGAGATGAGATCCTTATCGCGTACCTCGGTACTGTGTTAGTCTTCGGACATGAGTCGGTGGTTTGTTTACAGGCCCCGGCACAGTATCAGTCTTCAGACATGAGTCGGGGGTATTGCATGAGATAGGATGGCATGTGAAAGAGATGAGGTCTTGTTGCTCGCCCCGGTACTGTGTCAGTCTTCGAACATGAGTCGGGGGTTTGTTTACGGGCCCCAACACAGTATCAGTCTTCGGACATGAGTCGGGGGTGTTGCATACGAGATGGGATCCTTGTCGTGTACCTCGGTACTGTGTCAGTCTTTGGACATGAGTCGGGGGTTTGTTTACAGGCCTCGGCACAGTATCAGTCTTCGGACATGAGTAGGGGGTATTGCATGAGGCAGGATTCGGATGATAGATTGTATTGTTTGATGATGAACGATGACGAAGATAATTAATTATAATCAACGTGTACGTATGATGTGTGATCATGATCGAAAGTAAAAGGTTGTTTTAACGAAAGTAAAGTATTTTATTTATAAAACTAGAACTCACTCAGCGTCGCTAACTTTTGTATGCATAATAGTTGGCAGGTATTTTGTTGATGCTGGGGAGTTGCAGGCATGGATGCATAAGCTACTGGGGACGTTTTGAGGCTGGCATCCACATTTTGATATGATGTTGTATTTTTAAATTCATATGAATGATGTAATGTAATGATTTTTTTTAAATTATTAATGAAAAGTTTTAAATTCCGCTGTAAAAGTAATGTATGTTTTAAATATTTTATGCGATGACTGTCCAGCTGTAACCGTCCCGGGAACGGGGCCTTACAATTCTACTTTACATGCATATTGTAATCTTGAAAAATTCAATCATTTGGATGATTTAGTTGTTTGGACAAGAATCATGATATTCGGTTTGTTTATACATTAACCGAAAATCAGTGGTTCAAGGGGAAAGCTTTTGGATTTTTGCTTACATATTTGGATATGTATTTTGGTGTTCATAACCTAGCCGAGACCTTGTGTTTGGTCGTGTTGTGATTTGTATTTGATTATTCAAAGTGTTGTAATAATTAAATGTATTTGTTCTTCCTATTGCTATGTAATTTATTTATTTTTCATTTGGTAAAAATAAATAGATTAGTTGCATTTCACTTTTACTAGAAAATGTATATAGGATATATTTTGTAAAAGAAGATGCAACAAGGATGTTTTTCGGTTTGGGCCAATTTTGTGCCCAAAGGGCTTTATAGCTCTTAATGAGATTTAAGCCCAATAACCAAAAACATATTTTGAAGGCCCAAAGGAGTTTGGTGCAGAATTTTAAATCCATTTGGAAGCTCAAATCGAATGGGATAATCACAACACAAAGTGGACACTTGAAGCATTTGGATGCGGGATCAAGTGGGAGTTCACCGACACAAGTGTTACCCTTAGAAGGACCTAATAACTCACTTGTTTCGGTCAACAAGTGATGTTAAATTAGTTGGCTATGGTTATGAACTTGTTGTTGTATGTGTTGCTTGTATGGTTGATTTAATTCATTATTGTTCATGTGACATTTGGATATGCACTGTTAAACAATTTCAAATCAACAACAAGCTGCAAACGGTTCTTTTGGAAACATTAACATGGGTAATAAAATGGTTTTATTAAATGTTAATGTTTTCGCAATAAAATTGGGTTTTATTAAAAGAACCTTGGAAATTGGTTTCACTTATGTACCACGCATTTGAATGCATGCAAATGTAAGGTATAAAATGTTTTCATAACTAGAATTAATGAAACAAAATCCCTTTTAAACAAGTTTAACACCATCCTTTTATACAACACTCGAATCACTTGGGAACTATTTGTGGGATAAAGGTCACTAACCACATTTAGGGAACTTGTGTGTTTGAGGTGGGTTTAACATATTTGTGGGATAAAGGTCACCTAACCACCTATATGTATAAACTCACACGTGTGTAAGTAGGACGACTTGAGTTGGAAACCATGTGAATAGGGTCACCGAAGCATGGCGTACAATGGTGTTGATGGGATTAAACATGCCGACTAAACATAAAGATGTTTAACCGTTCCCATAAACTAGAAGTTGCAAAGGGTTGTAATTGTCAAAAGTTGTCTACCTTGTTAATTTAAATAATAGGATAAAGGTCACCTAACCATTATTTGAATGTAACGTTGGATTTTAGATTTTAATTATTAATTGTCTATGAGACATGAAAGGGTATTAATTATTAAAATGTCTTTTTATAAATACTAAAATTGAACTTTGTTTATATTGTAGTAATGGCCGCAAATAATAACAACGCTACCTCCCCGACCATCCATAACCTGTCATTAAGGACTATCCTAGAAAAGGATCATCTAAACCACAATAATTTCATGGATTGGTTTTGAAACTTGAGAATTGTTCTCAAGCAAGAAAAGAAATCATATGTGTTGGATGATCCTATTCCCGATGAACCCAACGCTGATGATGTTGATGCCTACGAAGATTGGGTTAAGCACACTGAGGATTCTGTGCAAGTTTCTTGCCTCATGTTGGGAACCATGATTCCCGAACTTCAAAAGGATTTTGAACATCACGGGGCATACGACATGATTACCCAGCTGAAGGAAATGTTCCTTCAACAAGCGAGGGTAGAGCGCTTCAAAACGGTTTGAGCGCTTCATGCATGTCGAATGGAAGAAACCCAATTTGTGTCATCTTATGTGATGAAGATGAAAAGCCACATTGATCGCCTTGAAAGGCTGAATTGTCCCATCTCAAAAGAGTTGGCCACAGATTTGATCCTTAATGGTCTAACCAAGAAGTTTGAGACTTTTATCATGAATTATAACATGAATGGATGGGACAAGAGCATTGGGGAACTTCATGCAATGCTCAAAACAGCCTAGGCAGGGATGGGTAAAAGGGTTTTACCGGTCTCATGATCAATAAGGGTGGCAACAAGAAAAGGCATCACCCTGAACCCAAGGCAAATGTTGCCAAAGGCAAGGGGTACATCAAAGGGAAGGGTAAGGGAAAGACTAAAGCGGGACCACCAAAACCGATGCTTAAGAAGCCAAAGGTTACGGAGAATGATCCATGCTTTGGAAAAGGAACTGTCCAATCTATCTCAAAGAGTTGAGAAACAAGAAGGATGCTGGGCAGACCTCAGGTACAACTTTCATGATCCATATTGAACTTAATGTTATTTCTTCAAACACATGGGTATTAGATACCGGATGTGGAACTCATATTTGCAATTTGTTTCAGGGGTTCAAAAGAAATAAGCATTTTAAGAAGGGGGATACTAGTCTCTACATGGGAAACAGAGCAAAGGTTGATGTCAAAGCCCAAGGAGACTATATCTTGAAGCTTCCAAGTGGTTTGGAAGTCATTTTGAAGAATGTTTTGTATGCTCCTAGTTTGACTAGGAACATAATTTCTGTTTCCCTTTGAAACAATATGGTTATGTATTAAAGTTTGTAAACAATGGTATTTGTGTTTTTATGGATGATATACTTTATTTTAAGGATGTGCCTTTTAATGGTATTTATGAATTGGTTCATGATGACTCATCCTTTAATAACTCGTTATACCAGTCGAGCACCTAGAAACTTAAAATGGGTTTAAGTGAATTATATCTTTGGCATTGTCGTCTTGGTCACATAAACAAGAATGGCATTCAAAACTTCAAAAGAATGGTCTTTTGGAAGCAAATGAAGAAGGTTCATTTGATAAGTGTGAATCTTGTTTACAAGGAAAGATGACAAGGAACCCTTTAGTGGTACTACCAAAGGGCAAAAGATTTATTAGGAATCATACATTCGGATGTATGTGGTCCTTTTAAAGCAATGACAAGGAATGGTGAAAGATACTTCATTACCTTTATCGACGATTATAGTCGTTATGGTTATGTGTACTTGTTAAGACACAAAGATGAAGCTTTTGAAACGTTCAAAATCTTCAAGAATGAAGTAGAGAATCAACTCAACAAAACTATCAAAGTTCTTCATTCGGATAGAGGAGGTGAATACCTTAGTGATGCCTTTCAAGATCATCTTAAGTTGTGGGATTGTCTCACAGCTTGCTCCACCCGGAACACCACAACATAATGGTGTGTCTGAGAGGAGAAACCGAACCCTATTGGATATGGTTCGATCTATGATGGCTAGAAGCACACTACCTTGTCATTTTGGGGTTTCGCATTGCTCTCCGCCCGTATCTGAATATGGCCCCAACCAAGAAAGTGGATAAGACACCTTTTGAAATATGGCATGGAAGGGTTCATCGTTATCATATTTAAAGGTATGGGGTTGTGAAGCTTATGTTAAGCAGAACACCTCAAACAAGTTAGAAAGCGATCCACTAAGTGTATCTTTGTAGGATATCCCAAAGACTCGATGGGATATTACTTCTACAATCCAACAGAGCAAAAGGTATTTATTGCTCGAAAGGCTGAGTTCTTGGAAACTAAATTCCTTATGGAAGGAACTACCGATAGAACAGTGGAACTTGATGAGGATCGAGAACCACAAGCCGATACACGTTTGGTTGATACTAGCAATCAACAAGAGGTTTTGATAATGATCAAGTGGTTGATCAATACACACAAAACGTTCGCAGATCTGGTAGAACTAGCTATCCACCCAAAAGATATGGATTTTTCATGAATGGATGCTATGTAGTTGACTCGGATGAACCAACTACGTACCATGATGCAATGTCCAATTCGGATTGTGACAAGTGGCTTGAAGCCATGAATGTAGAGATGCAATCCATGTATGACAACCAGTGTGGGAATTGGTTGTGCCACAGCTTAACTCCAAACCGGTTGGATGTAAGTGGGTTTTCAAGAAGAAAACTGATATGCATGGAAACTTGGATACTTATAAAGCAAGACTTGTAGCAAAAGGTTTCACTCAGACTCAAGGGGTTGATTATGATGAGACCTTCTCGCCTGTGGCAATGCTAAAGTCAATTAGGATATTATTTGCCATAGCTGCATATTATGACTATGAGATTTGGCAAATGGATGTCAAAACTGCTTTCTTTAATGGACATCTCGAAGAGAATGTCTATATGGTTCAGCCCGAAGGTTTTGTCGATCCACAATATCCTAATAAAGTATGCAAGTTAAAGAAATCAATCTATGGATTGAAACAAGCATCGAGAAGTTGGAATCAATGTTTTGATGAAGAGATCAAAAAGTTTGGATTCATCAAGAAAGCTAATGAAGCTTGTGTGTATAAGAAAGCTAGTGGGAGCATCATCACATTCTTATATTGTATGTTGATGATATATTACTGTTTGGAAATGACATTCCAACCATGGAAGGTGTTAAAACCTGGCTTGGAAGTTGTTTTTCCATCAAAGATCTTGGTGAAGCCACCTATATTTTGGGAATAAAGATCTATAGGGATAGATCAAGGTGGTTGATAGGTTTAAACCAAAGTGCATATATTGATAAAATCTTGAAAAGGTTCAAGATGGAGAACTCTAAGAAAGGTTTGGTACCTATTCAAAGAGGACAATATTGAGTGCATCTCAATGTCCAAGCTCAAAGGATGAGCAAGAAAGGATGAAGGAAATGCACTAGACCAGACGTGTCATGCGCTTTAAGCATGACAAGCAGATATCAGCAGAATCCAGGAAATAGTCATTGGATGGCTGTTAAGAGTATATTGAAATACATTAGGAGGACTAAGGATATGTTTCTAATATACGGATCTGGTGAAGAGAAACTCGTTGTAAAGGGTTACACGGATGCGAGTTTCCAAACTGATCGAGATGATTCTCGATCACAATCGGGGTATGTCTTCATTATGAATGGAGGGGCAGTTTCCTGGAAGAGTTCAAAGCAGGATGTGGTAGCATTGTCCACTACAGAATCAGAATACATCGCCGCTTCATTGGCAGCACAGGAAGCTGCATGGTTAAAGAAATTCATTGCCGATCTAGGGGTAGTCTCTACCATTCAAGATCCCCTAGAGATCTTTTGTGACAACGAGGGTGCGATTGCTCAAATCAAGGAACCCCGTGCACATCAAAAGACAAGGCACATTGAGCAGAGATTCAACTACATAAGGGATGAAGTTGAAAAGGAAAGATATGTATTCGCAAAGTTCACACCGATCAAAATATTGCGGATCCACTCACGAAGCTCCTTGAAAGGCCAAAGCATGAGAGTCATACTTGTGCCTTAGGACTTCGATATTCTAGTGATTGGATTTGATCTATTTAGTATTTAAATATCAGAACAATTGTTATTTTGACTCATATATATATATATATATATATATATATATATATATATATATATATATGATTATGATACTATGAGTTATGTTCCATTTTAGCATGTTTAGATCCATGAATATATTTATTATTCTAAATGTCGTAGTCGGTCATATTTGTGGGAACAAATATGAAGGTAAGACTATTATGAACTTGGATTGTGGATATTCATAAGGTATGAATATAGAGCAAGAGGTTGCTACCAAGGTTCATAGATATTTGTGGGATACAAATATTGGACAGACCCGCTCTCAAATTTTACTGCATGGAATTATGTAATTGATCATAAGTAAATTTGAGTAAAGGCGAATATCATTGTATCCTCGACCTGAGATACATATTGGGTTTCGATATTCACCAAATATTATACTTTGATCTGGTTCTTCGTTGTTCTGAAATAATGGACAGTACATAAGGCTAGTTTCAGGTGTGATACAAGGTGATTGTGAGAAACGTATGTAGTCAAGATGGGATTTGTTCCTCTTATTCGTTGAGAGTATGATGTCTAAGGCATGATTAAGTTAAATCAACAGAGAATGGTCATTTTGTGTCTCTGGATTTAACATGACATCTGTAACAAAAGGATAAATGATAGATTCACCTAAATCATTTTCAAGTATAGGACTTGAGGAAGATGATGTTATTGAATGGCACTTCGTCATGCGTATTAGGGGTAGTAAATCGTTGTTAGGCGGTATTTACTGCTTGCATCAATTCTCTATGTATCTTGTGCAAGTGGGAGATTGTTGGGAACGGCCTGCCCAAGACACATATTGAATTGATGTGGCTAGTACGTTATGATCCAAGTCGGGTTACACCCAATAACAAGATAGACAAACACCCATAATATTTATTTTATGATATGATCATGTAAATAAATATTGACACTTGAAGTATTTAGAAATTGGTTTCTAAATATTTGCACTAATGTTATGAATAAATTATATGGATAATTTATTCTAGAGAGAGTACTTTATATTGTTATTCAAATGGTTGAACAAACAATACAAGTCTTTTTGTCCGCATTTCTTTGTTACTCATCCGCATTTACTAATGCTGATGTGTTACTGAGGAAATGCGGATGAATGTTCCTCATCCACATTTACAAATGCGGATGTGCATTTGGCGAAATGCTGAAGGAATTATTTCATCCGTATTTACTAATGCGGATGAGCATTTAAGGAAATGCTGATGAACTCTTCGTCCGCATTTACAAATACGAATATACATTTGGGAAATGCGGATGAAGTTTCTTCTTCCGCATTTACAAATGCGGTTAGAGTTTGTTCATCCTCATTTACAAATCCGGATGAATATTAGAGAAATGGGGATGGGTTAAAGGAATGGGTCCCACCCACTTTTCTCTCACTCTGAAATACAGTTTCATAGGACGTACAATATATGATTGCAATCAACCACTCTCTCTGATGACATACAACACACACAAAGGTGTAGATCGGTGTTCCTATTGATTTTCTCTCGATCGGTTGAAGAAAACCAAGAACAAAACTCGATTCAAGGGTAGAAAATCCTAGCAACCTAGTGTTTTGTTGGAAGCTTGGGATAGACAAGCTCGAGGTTTCCTGCTTTGTAAGCTGCCATTCAAAGATCTTCTTCCTCTGTCCCATTCGAGAGGTAGAATTCTAAACACTCTATGGTTGTTTGTAAGCATGGTTTTTCATATAACGATCCATTACGGGTTTTTTTAACAGATTTATAAATTGGTTTATATATATTAACTATAATAAGTTTTTCATTCCATTTCCACTGCGTTTTCATTTTATAAGGATAAAATGACTCTGATAAATTTGTGAAAACCCTAATGCTTTTATCTATTGTGAAAGGTACATAATATCTCATATTCATTTTACCACGTTTCCCAAAATGTATTACGCCTTTCCAAGGAAACACTTCCAACACTTTATCGCCTACTTAAAACTCCAAAGGATTTCTTCTTTTATCGGCATAACTTTTCTGTCGATCTCGAGCTGTAGCCATACGGTTATGGATCTGAACAATCATTTTAGTGATTTCGTGAATGAGTTTCGGACCTGTCAACTAGCTATCACCAACTTTTGTCTAATAAAGGGATGATCTACACTTTCTACCATAAAATGATTTAAATGGTACGGTGTTGATGCTTGTGTGATATTTGTTATTATAGGAGAACTCAACTAGACGTAGATGAGTTTCCCAGCTACTTCCAATATCTATGAAGCACGCTCTAAGGATATCTTCAACAGTTTGGATTGTGCATTCTATTTGACCATCAGTCTGCGGATGGTAGGCCGCACTTATATCCAGTCGAGTGCCTAGAGATCTTCCCCAGGATTACCATAAATGAAAGCTAAATTATGCATCGTGATCAGAGATGATTGAAAGTGACACACCATGCTGGGACACAAGTTATTTGAAATAAATCTGAGCCGGTATATCTATCTTGATATTTTCATGAATGGCTAAAAAGTGTGCTGATTTTGTTAAACGATCCACTATCACCCAGATAATTTCATTTCCACTTTGAGATCGAGGTAATTTAGTGACAAAGTCCATCAAGATGTTTTCCCATATCTATATTCGGATATCTTGTTGTTGAACTAACCCTGATGCTTTCTAATATTCCACTTTGACTTTTGAACAGGTCAAGCATTTTGATCCATAGGTGGCAATATATCCGCTTTCATGTTAGGCCACTAGTAAATAAAATTCAGGTCCTGATACATTTTATCAGATCCTTAGTGTACTAAATACTGTGACTTGTGTGATTCATCCATTACTAGTTCCCTGAGATTCCCAAACTTAGGATTCCACACTTGCTCTTAATGATAACAAAGACCATCTAACCTTTCCTCAAATAACTTCTCTATACCTCTAAGAGAATTCGACTTAATATTTTCATCCTTTATAGCCTCTATGTAATTCTGATCTGAGCTGGTAAGTTCGAATGCATTGTGAGCTGTAAGGCAAGAACATGACATGGTTTGAGAGTTTCCATTCAACTGAGGGCATCGGCTACCACATTAGGCTTGCCTTGGTGATATTTGATAAACAATCATGGTAATTCAATAACTCTAGCCATTTTCGTTGTCGCATATTGATAATCCAAGGATCATTGCAGGAATTATCAATTTGATTTTAACAAGTATTGATCGCGGAATTATCAATAACTGCTGTTTGACGGATAGTTTATCAAAAGTTGAAATCGATGAACAAAGAAGAACAACTAGGAAAACTAAACGTAATAATGCAATACAAAGATTGTTTTCAATAGCTATTCATTCACAATCAATCAATTACAATTGATTATAATGCTATATGCTCTTGATGCTTGATATTGCTATATTTTTAATGTTTTTTTAATCAATATACACCTAATTGTGTGTAGATATCTTCCTATTCTGTTCCTATTTTCTAGCTAATATATCACTATTCTGTTTTGCTATTCTGTTTCTATATGTGCAAATCCTTGTCTTGGTTATCGGCATAGGAGTTCATAATTTACATTGGAAATTGTAAATTACATAAAGAATGTTGTTGATGTGACGTGGAATATTCTGTTGACTTAATTATCCTTCGCCATCATTGATTTGATGATATTGCTCTGACATGTTGACTTGTTGAATTTTTGTTACGTACTTGATGATTTGACACAAGTTTGTTAATCTTCCGTAGGAATTGGTTTTCCGTAGGAAGTTCTTCTTCCGCAGCAATTAGTCTTCCGCAACAACACTTTTTCTTCAGCATTTGTTCTTCAGTGGTTTTGCTTTCGTAGGAGTTCTTGTTCTTCAGCAGCAAGCTCTCCTTCAGTAGCTCTACTTGATCTTTGGTCTTGTTTAGCAGTTGTTCTTTCGTAGGAGATCTACGAAAGCACAAACTTCAGTTATGCTCCAGAGAACATCTACAGAGGAACACTTATTCATCCGCAGTTTGTTCTAACACTTAGTCAATTTTTTCAAATTGACTAAGTCTGATGTTTCCTGTTGTAACATAAACTAACACACACAATAATATGGGTTACCATATAATTCATGCATTACATTATATTATCAAAAAGAGAATTAAATGATTAATTACAAGAGTTGATAAGTCAACTAAACCTATACATTTGATCTAGTTCTAACAATACTCCCCCTATAGGTTTAGCCTCTTGTAATCATCTGTTCAAGTCTCTCAATTCTTGAACTCTTCTCAAAATTTTGGTGTTGAAGCATCCCATAGTATTCTTTTGATCTTCATACAGATACTTTATCTTTATTCTTCCCATTCTCTTTAATGTTTTGTATTTCAAGCCCATGATGTCCTCTTCAGTGGTTAATGTTGCAACAACACTATTATTGGACACCACTTCCAGCATATCCTGTTCTGAAATTCGCAGTTCTATTATTGGTTCTATTTCTGCTCCCATCAGTTGACCAGCCTCAAACTTCCTTCTCTTATGGGCCTTGGCATGGAGCTTGTCAATAACTTGAATGATGTGTACATACAAGCACAGGTCATTTTGAGCAGTTTGATCATTCAGCTTGGGAAAATACTTGTCATGTAGATATGAAGTGTAGCTCGGATGAAGCAGCTTGATCTCCATTGGGTCAAATAGCCTTATGCTAGGACCTTTCTTTAGTGGATCATTTCTCTGCAACATCAGCTCTTTCGTCCTTTCTACATATCCCCATTCTGTTATAGGGCAAGAGTACTGATTTCCCTCAATAACTTTGATTGATGCTTTAGATTTGTCTTCATATCCAATTCTTTGTAAAAATTCATCATCTAAAGCTTTAGAAGAACTGACATGAGACCTTTTCTGTTTCAACTTTTGTTTGTTGTGTTCTGCATCTTCTCTCTTTGCTTCTTTAAGCACATCTCCCTTGAACATGTGACTTAACTTAGCCATAAGTCCAGAGAAGTCTCTTCCCCTTGGACTGATTGGGTAGTTTATGATGGGAATGTTTTGCAAAGTAGTGAGGTATGCATCTGAAAGTGTAAGGAGTGTTTCCACCCTTAGAAAGTATTAAATCATTCCAGATGTTCTCTTCAGCATAACACAATCCCATTCTGAATCATATTTCCATGCTATTATTTTATTTTCTTTAGCTGTTCTTGGAGTGGTCATCTGATCAAAGAGTTGTATCAATGTAGTCTTTTCTTCAGTTATCTCCCTCATAGCAGTTCCTAGGGGCCATACTTTGCTGGGAATGATGTCACTTGGTTCTTTGATCATGCTTTCTAGGCCCTTATACATATCTTTGCTTTGAACTACAGTTGGTTCAGCAGGAGTTTGTTTTACTAGTTTGTAGGCAGGATTGGGAGCTCCAGTCCTGAATTTCACTCCTGTTTTTAGCTCTACCTTCATCACATGCTCCATCATAGCTCTAAGCTCACCAATTGTTCTCCCTTTAAGCTCATGTTGCTTATAGTTGTGACTTTGTAACCAGCAAGTTATGTTGTACCTTGTCAGCTTCTTTGAGTCATAATGGCCCAAGTCTTTTCTTATTTGCTCCATGGCCTTGAACTTTGAAAAAGTTTCATATATGCAAATTAGGAGCATCAGTCTTGTAGCATCAAATTCTTTCAAAACTTGAATCATTTTAGGCATATTCATTTTCTCTACCAAGTCATAGGAAAGCCATTATTGATTAGGTCCATGAACATGGCAGATTGAGCTCTTTCTTCAAGTATGTCTTCTGTTGATAGCATGCCAGATGCTTCTTCATTTAGCTGCTTCAACTCATCATCACTTTCTTCTTTGATGATGTCAATTTGCTGATAAGCTGCAGGATCAGCTGATGGAGTGTGAGTTGGGGAGACCCTTTTTGATTTCTTTTGTTGATCTTTAGATTCAGCACCTTCATCTTGAGTTTTGCCCAGATATTTTCTTTTCCTACTGTAAAGATTGTGGGTTCCTTTTCCTTCATTTTTGAACTCACATCAGCTTTTTTCTTTTGCTCACTTCTTGTTCAGACAAATTTTTCTTTAACTTCTCAATCTCCTCAGCTTCTTTCTTTCTTTTTCTGATTGTTCAGAGATTAGCTCATTCATTGCATCAATCACCTTGTTATCAGTCTCAATATCTTCTCTCATCCTTTTGATTCGTCCTTCCACTTGAGTGATTATAGTATCTTTATCAGCTATCAGTCTGTCTTTCTCTATCAGCTCCTTCTTTATTTTCCTCAACTTTTCTAACTTCCTGTTGCTTTTAATGATCAAATTGTTGTATTTTGCTACCAGTTAGCTCTTACTCACATTAATCTCTTCTTCTTCAAGTCATCCTCATTATAAGCAATGATGTCAACCTAACTATCCTCCTCTTGTTCAACTTCTTCATCTTTCTCCCTTTCAACCTCCAGACATATCTCCTCAATATCACCATTGTTAACAGCTTCATATTCATCCTCATCAAAGTTGAGTTTCTCAGTAGATGTTGGGCTATCAATGGGTTCAGTAGGTATGGGTAAGGTGGTTGGTTCAGTTTGAAGTAAAGGTACAGGAGTTTGAGTGAGAAGTGGTGAGATGGGTTTTGTTGCACCAGAGTGCAGTGATGATTGAGATTGGATGGGTGAGATTGGTTGGGTATGCTCACTGGAAGATGATTCTGATAATTCTATCATAGTAGCTAGTGATGGAAAGTATGGTTCACGTTGAGATAATGGTTGTGGTGGTGATTGTTATGGTGATGGTTGAGGGATTTGATCAAGTGACACTACTTCAGTTGAAGCAGAGTTTATTGATATTTGAGAAAGTGCAGGTGATAAGGGTTGGGTGTGTTCATTTAGAAGAAAGTGATGGTGATGGAAGTTTCACCAACTAGTGATAGCAGGTGAACTACCAGAGCATGCAGTGGAAAGTAGGTTGCTTTATGATAAAGTTGATGGAAAAGGTATCTTTTCTCTCTCTTTAGAAGAAATCAGTCTTGTCTTTAAACAGCTTCGGAAGACGTTGTCTTGAGAGCTTCGGAAGACTTCATCTTTACCTTGGAAGAGTTGAGTCTTTGGCTTCGGAAGACTTTACACTTAGAGTATTTTCTAAGTTAAGTGTAAAGCTTCCGCAGCAGTTTCTTCTGAACTTTGGCTTCGGAAGATTTTACACTTAGCATTTTTCTTGAGTGTGTAAAATTTCCGAAGCTAGTTCACCTTTGTTCCGAAGTGCATGTTGGAAGACTTGGTTGTTTTGGTATCCTTTGGTTGTAACAGCCTCTTAACTTTAGAGGTTCTACAAACTCCCCCTAGGCTGATGCTACTAAAACAGAGAGGTTCTTCAGACTGGGATAGTCCATATGAGGATCTTCAGAATTCCTTTCTTCATCAGAGATCTAGATTCTTCAGACTCATGAAGTACCTTCTCATGTCATAGAGATCATGTAGAGGGAGTTCAAGGATGTCACTTGTGAAGTAGACATGTTGTTCTCCCTGATCTCTAGTGACATACCATCTGTCTGGATCTTCAGCAAATGTCCAGGACAGAATTGTCTTCCAACAGAGAAAGGCTCTACTATGATAGGAGTTGGTTGAGAGTCCTCTTCATGCACTTCCTCAGGATGTTCTGACTCACCCTGAGGTTGGGAGGAGGATGCCTTCTTTTCTTCTTTGAAGATGATCTTCTTCTGGCCATCCTTTTTTTCCTCCCTGATGATTTTAACTGAGAGGGTTGGTCTTCAGTACCAAGTTCTTCAGTGGATTCCCTCTCAGTTGGGATCTCCTCTCTCCCAGTTTCAGAAGGAGAGGGAGGAGACCCTGCTGTGGGTTAGAAGATGAAGTTGGCTATTGTGCAGCTTCAGGTGCAGGTGGTGTTGTCTTGTAGGTTCCACCTTTACCTCAACTTCAGGTTGAGCTTGACTTGATGATGAATGAAGGTCCACAAGCTCTCCCCTTTTTATCTTCTGCTTGATCACCCTTATGTGCTGACCATTGTGGATAGAGACATGGGACCAAGCCTCTTTCCGGAGAACCCATACAGCTTCAAGAAGCTCATCATCCTCTGCCTATCTGCAGACTTTTTCTGACTTTTCTGGATGATGCTCTTGATTTTGCAGCTTCTTCCCTTTGCCTTCTTTGCAGCTTGCCTTTCTTTCTTGGCTTGCTCTTCCAGCTGCTTATTGTATTCAAATTATATAATCATAAGGCAAGGGAAGGAGTGCAGGTGCCTGATAGAGACCTGTGGCACTCAGGTAGTTGATCATTTTTAATCTTCTTCTTCATCAACTACCTGAGGTTGTTCAGCAGCCACAGTCTCTGACTCAGGACTTTCTTGAACTAGGGAGAGGACAGGAATGTTCTTGTAAAGCCTTTTTCTCCTCATTTCTTCCTTGTGTTGAGGGTCAAGGCTGCATCCTCTACTTCCTTCCTCTCCTTTGTCAATCAATGTCAGCCAGTTCATTTAACTCCTCTAAGGGGAGAGAGATGAGTTCATCTATGTTTAAGTTCCTAGTCCCAGATAGTTGAGCCTAGCTGCCCTTAATTCATCTTCTTGAGTGTTTGGTACAGGGGCAGCCAGAATTGCAGCTTGCATGAATCCTGGGAACCACTTGAACTCTCTCCCCTCAGCTTCCTCTTCCTCTATCTCTTTTTCTTCTTCAATCTCTTCAGAGTCATCTTCCTTTTACCTTTGTCAATTGCAGATCTTGATGACTCAGCCTGAGGAGAGCTTTGGCCTTCATTGCTTGATTCAGCAGTCCAGCTCTGGCCAGAGAGAGGTTGTGAAGCACCATCACCAGCTGGTGCCTCACTGAGGGTATGGGGTGCTGGAGGAGATCTTGTCTCAAGGTTCACAGTCTCAGCCTCTGGGCCTTCAGTCAAGGCTTTCCCTTCGAAGCTAATCTTGGGGTCTACCTCAACATCCAGTTGACCAAAGGCTTCAACTGCTAGCCTCTGTCTATATGATGTTGTTCTCCTTTTGAATTCTGCCAGCACCCATTCTTGAATTTGATTGGCTAGTCTGACAGCTTGTCTGTTATTGCTTGGGTTGACAAGTGCCAGATCTACCAGATTTATACTCTATAGAAACTCAGGGTGGAGATGTTGACAATTTCTTGTTGACCCTGAGCTCTAGAGATCACAAGAGCTTTCCTATCACTGTCATACCCCAACCCCAGATTGGGTTCTCAGATGGGGCAGACATTGCTCTTGGTACTCCCTCCTCAAACAGTTGTTGAATGAGCAGTTCCAGATCACTGTCTAGAGGAGGTTGCTGAGCATGGACAACTGCAAGATAGGATGGTGAGTCCTGTATGTCCATACTTGAGGAAGAACTCCCAGGTTCTGTGGCTGTCAGAACTTCCTCCCCCTTTTTGGTAGCATCACCTCATGCATAGGTGAGCTGGGAAATGATCCATAACATCCACAGGTTCTTATGGACCTGGATGAGTTTGTCCTATGGGTCTCTCAGCTAACTGGCCCTTGAGATCGGTGATCTCAAGTTGCTGGTCATGGACCCTCCTTTGCAAGATAGTCACCTGTGATTCAAGGTGAGCTATCTGTGAAACCAGTTTATGGTGCACCCTGAGTTTCAAACTCCCCTCATCTTCAGTTGAAGAATCATTGGGGGATGAAGGAGGTGAACCGAGGTCCGCTCCTTCACCACCAGCATGGGGTTCTTGGCTGCTGGATTTCCCCTGCCCCATGACAATGTCAAGAGGCTGGGTTGTCGTGGTTGAGGTCTTAAAGATGTAATCACTGGCAACAGTGAGAGCCTCTTCCACATGGGTCTCCTGGACAATCACAGGAAGATCCACCTCAGTTTGGGGTGTCTGATGTGGGCTAGACATGGGTGAAGCAGGAGTACTCATCTCCCCTTGAGTTGGGTAGAGAGGGGAGAGTCATGATACTCACTGAAACCCAAATCTTCATCAGAGTAGAAGTCAAGGCTGGGTATGGGCGGTTGAGATCAAGAGGTAGGGATGGTAGCTTTCCCCTGAAGGTTGATCACTAGAGTGTTGAGACTCAGAGTGATGGCTTAAGGCTGTTTGTAGAGTTGTGAGCTCATCAGGCTGAGCATGAGGAACCTCAGCACTGATTGTTTGAAAGATAGGAGTGGTCTGCTCCTCAGGGGAAGTGGGAGCTCAAGATTCACTTCCTCCTTATGGGTTGTGATATGGGGCCTGCACATGCTCAGTAGCAAGTGCAGGGGTTCGCTTGGATTTTCTTTGTAGGTGATTTTGATAGTAGGTTGTATTTGATGTGGGTGAGAAGTAGAGGGTGTTGGTTCATCACTAGTGGGGCTGCTAGGATGTCACCCTGAGCAATGAGCTCAAACATTTTCGGGACAAGGGCTGTTTCTACCCCTGAGAACCCAACAGTTGGCTTTTTCAATATCTTGAAAATGCCGGGCCTCATGTGTGCAAGTTTAAGAACATTACCTGTTCCCTCAATGTGGTCCAATTCACAGTTGAGAATGTGTTGAACATACCGGGGAACATGTAATATTCTAAGGAATCCAAATTCGCTAGTAAATTTGTAAATACAAACTGAGAGTACCTGAATTTGACCCCTTGAACCATCCCATGGACAATGAAGGAGAGGTCTTCTGGAATCTGGTCCCATCCTCCATGTTTGTTGGATAAGCTATGTATGACGACATGGAGGAGGTATTTCCATTGGAATGAGACCTTCCCCTTCCTGAAGGTCTTGACTGAAAAGTCACCTTTCATATCCCATCTTTTGGGAAAGACAGTTCACTGCTTCATCATCCAGTTGTAGATGGGTGTTGATGATGGCTGGAGTGATGAAAACCATCCTCCCCTGCACTGTGGCAGACAGTGCCTTCTCCAGTTCCATGGTGACCTCTTGACAGGTCTGCCAGAACTCAAGCAACTGATCCTCATAGAGAGGAGGATCGATTGTAAGGGAGGTGAAGTAGTGAGACAAAGATACCTACACACGTCTGAGAAGCTTGGATTCTTCTCAGAGTTTAACAGGGCAACTTGATTGTGTTGCCTGTGTAGGTGCATGGTGAAATCAGGGTCGTTACGACGATCAAGATTGGCCATTTGAAGAAGCTTTGTAGTGAAGGAAGGAAGAAGAAGATGAAATTTAGGGGTAATTTTAGGTTAAGGAACAATGAGAGAAGTGAGATGAAATAAAACCGTTTGGAAAGATATATGCTGTGATTTGAGACAAAGTTATGACAAAAAGATAAACTTTGAAATCCATAAGTGGGTCCTACTTCTGAAAAAGGCGCCCAAAAAGTTAGTTTTCTTGGAAGTAGAAAAAGCTTCCGAAGGCAATTTTGGTTTCGGAAGCTTTGCAATCAAAGCTTCCGAAGGCAAATTTGCTTCGGAAGATATTTCAAAGAGTTTTGAAAATTTTGGCTTCGGAAGAAATAAATGAGTCTTCCGAGACTAAATTGCTTTGGAAGAAATTTGTTCCTAAAATGCATTTAAGTACTTATACAAAATTTAAGCTTCGGAAGATACTTCAAGAATTTCTTCCGAAGGTAAATCTCAGATAAGCTGTTTAAATGATTAAGACATAAATTTTCTTCCGAAGGCAACTTTTGCTTCTTTCGAAGGTAAATTTTCATCATTCTAAGAGATATCATTTTAAAAGTTCGTTTTTCTTCCAAAGAGAACTGGGCTTATGAAGTGATCTAATAGACAACTAGGACACACAGTTTTAAGAAATAATATTGATTAAGTTATTAAGAAAAATCTATTCAAAGTTAATCATCCCAATAGCTGATACAAGATACTTAAATCTTTGTTCATCAAAAGCTTTTTGAACAATCAGCATATTGTTCATTTGTGTTAACTTTGATTAGTTTTATCAACCCCTTTTCAAAATATCCTAATAAGATGATACCTGATATTGATGTGTTTGGTCCTTGAGTGCTGCACAGGATTCTCTGTAATAGAGATGGCACTGTTGTTGTCTATGTGGATGGGAGTCTCTTTGAAATTGAACCCATAGTCTAGCATCTGATTCTGAATCCAAAGCACTTGAGCACAGCAGCTGGCAGCAGCAATGTATTCAGCTTCAGCAGTTGATGCAGACACACAGGATTGCTTCTTGCATTGCAAGAGACTATCCTTCCACCCAGGAACTGACACCCCCTAGATGTGGACTTTGCAGTCATGTTGCAGCCACCATAATCACTATCTGTATAAGCATACAGATTGAAGTCTGAATTCTTTGGATACCAAAGGCCTAGATTGGAGCACCTTTGAGATATCTAAGGATCCTTTTGATAGTGATTAGGTGTGACATCTTGGGGTTGGCTTGATATCTTGCACATATGCATATGGCAAACATGATATCAGGCCTGCTAGCAGTAAGATACATAAGTGACCCAATCATAGCCATGTAGAGATGTTTCATCAACATACTCCCCCTCAAGATCAGGACCAAGGGAGTGGTTTCTGGCTATGGGTGTCTTTGCAACCTTACAGTCAGTCACCTTGAATCTTTAAGTATGTCCTGTACATACTTTGACTGACTGATGAAGATGCCATCTTCAACCTGCTTCACTTGAATTCCTAGAAAGAAATTGAGTTCCCCCATGGCACTCATTTCAAATCTATTCTTCATCAGCATCTCAAAGTCCTTGCAGAGCTTTGGATTAGTTAAACCGAAGATGATGTCATCTACATATATCTGAACTAGCAATGTGTCATTTTCTGTTTCTTTGATGAAGAGAGTCCCATCAATAGTACCTCTTTGTGTATCCATGTTGACAGAGGTATGTTGATAGTGTCTCATACACTTTTTTGGAGCTTGATGCAGTCCATAAAGGGCTTTATCAAGCTTGCAGACATAATCAAGATAATCTGGGTCTGCAAAGCCAGGTGGTTGTTTAATATAAACTTCTTCATCAATCACCCCATAGAGAAAGACACACTTCATATCAAGCTGGTAGACCTTGAAATCCTTGGATGCAGCAAAGCCAGAAATATTCTTACAGCTTCAAGTCTTGCAACTGGAGCAAAGACATCAGTGTAATCAATCCCTTCTTGAGTGTATCCTTGGACAACCAGTCTAGCCTTGTTCTTGATGATGATCCTCTATCATCTTTCTTGTTCCTGAATACCCATTTGGTTCCTATGACACTCTTCCCTGAGGAAGAGGGCATAAGTTCCAACCTTCTGTCTTCTGATTTGAAGCAGCTCATCTTGCATAGCTTCAATCCAGCTTCCATCCTTCAAAGCCCATCAACCTTCTTCGGCTCTATCTGGGATAAGAAATAAGAATGTAGACAAACATGGCTGTCATGAGCTTGTCCTCTTGTTCTTACCCCTGAGTCAACATTTCCAATGATGTTTGTGGTGGATGTGACTTGTGGATCCGAAGTTGAGGGCACAGCAAGTTGGTTGGACAGATCTAAATTAGAGAAATTTTGATCTGGCAAAGAAGTGTCCCCAACCACATCAGCACACTTATCAAGAGAAACTTGATCCAATGAGTGTGTTACATCATTCATGTTGTCTCAATGGAGTGGTTTCAGCATCAAAAATTCTTGATCATGTCACCACCTCCAGTTCCTCCTCCTGCATTGAAGTTCCTTCTCCTGAATTCTGAGCCTCTGAGCTGGAATTTGAAGGCAATTCATTTGAATCAGCAGTATTTGTCATTAGTGCTGATGGGAGCTTCAATTGCAGGGTTAGTCACCACTGGAGCTGAAGTAGTCTTCTTGTTTGGTCTTCTAGCTCAAATCTTGGATCAGGATCTTCTGTTGACCTGTTATCTATAGATCCTGAAACATTCTCATAAGATTTGTTAAAACAGTTGGTAACTAAGTCAAGATCAAATAGCCAATCCAGACCAGAACCTTTTACCCAGGGTGTGTGTTCATTGAAAGTCACATTGGCTGACTCCTCAATGATTCTAGTTCTGAGATTGTATACTCTATAAGCCTTAGCTTGAGAAGAGTACCCAACAAAGTGTCCATCATCTGATTTCTCAGCAAACTTGGCTATTTGATCTTTGGTATTCAAGATGGTGAAAGGACATCCAAATGTTCTGAGAAAACCAATGAATGGTCTCCTTTTGTGCCACAGTTCATAAGGAGTCTTACCATGTGTCTTAACTACCAAAACTCTGTTTTGCACATAGCAGGCTATGTTGACAGCCTCTGCCCAGAAGGTGATGGGTAGTTTAGAGTCAAACAACATGTTCTTGCAGCTTCAATAAGCGTCATTTTTCTCCTCTCAGCAACACCATTTGCTGAGGAGTCCTGGGAGCACTGTATTGTCTTGAAATACCCTTTTCATCACAAAATGTATCAAGGATTTGGTTTTTGAATTCGATTCCTTGATCACATCTTATGATTTGACCTTGTGATCAGATTGATTCTCAATTTTCAGAATGAAATTCTTTAAGATTTCAGGAGTTTCATCCTTAGTTCTAAGGAAAAACACCCAAGTGAATCTTGTGAAATCATCTGTTATCACCAAACAGTATGAGGTCCTTCCTAAACTCATTACACTGGTGGGGCCAAACAGATCCATATGTAACAAGTGTAGGGGAGTAGTGATGTAGTGTTCATTTCCTTTGGCTTGTGAGACACTTTGTGTTGCTTCCCCTTCAGGCATGCAACACAGTGGTCATCACTTGTAAACTCTTTTTGGCATTCAGTTACCAAATTTTCTTAATCAGTTATTCATGTTCTTAAAGTTTACATGGCACTTTCTTTTATGCCAAAGAAAGACTCATACTATTTGCTTTAGATAGAAAGCAAGAAATCTCTCCAGAGGGAGATGTTCCTGCAGTCCATCTTGTACATGTTCCCTTTCCTGGGGGCTCTGAGAAGAATATGCTCTTGAGGAATGTCAACCTCGGGCTGAGAACAATGCACTCATGCTCAGTAAAGAGCATGTGATGTTTTTGGTCACAAAATTAGGACACACTCAAAAGATTTTATCCAAGCTCATTAACAAAATTTACCTTCTCAATGCTGAGCTTACCATTTGAGACCATGCCCCTACCAGTGATGTAACCTCCTGCATCTCCTCCAAAAGCAACTGGTCCTCCATCATTCTTTCAAAGTTTGAAGTAGGGACTCATTGCCTGTCATGTGCTGGAGCAGCCACTATCAATGATCCACACATTTTGTTTGCCTTTGGCTGTCCCTGCACAAAAGAGATGATTTAGTTACATTTGGAAACCCAAGCCTCATTGGTCTTGGGCTTATAAATTCAGATGAAGGCAATGAAACAGTAAGTGATCCTATGTTCAGGCTTTGAGGATCATTTGCTGTTGCTGAAGAGGAGCTTTCAGTCTCAAGGTCTTCCTTCATCTTCCACACCACCTTTGGAAGATTGGGCTTGACCTTCAATACTTTGGAAGCTTTTGTAGCTTCGGAAGCTTTGGAGATGATCCTTCGGAAGATCTTGCTTTCACTGCAGCAAGCTTCAGTACTTCGGAAGCATTCCTTTCTTTCGAGACCAACTTTTCTTCCGAAGGCAATTTCCTACTTGCCTTCTCTTCATTTTGGAGCTTCCGAAGGAAACAGATTTTCCTTCCGAAGCTGTTGTTTATTCTTCTTCTCAGAAGTTTTCTTCTTAATCATATGGATAGTACTCTTGGGATTGTATTGACAATCCTTAGCCATATGTGAAGTACTACCACACATAACACAATCAAATCTTTCCTTCTGAGAGTCTTCTTTCCAAAGAAGACTGAGCTTAAACACTTCCTTTTCTTTCTCCACCTTTTCAGATGATGCAGCAGGCTTCTTAGGGTGAAGCTTGCTCTTTGAAATGGATGGTTCAGCTGTGCAGCAGTGACACACAGCTGATCAGTCTTCTTGTTGTTGCTGGAGTGAGTTGAAGCTGAAGTAGAACTCTTGGTACTAGAATTCTTGACAGGATCTTCAGCTTTCATCACCTTGAACCCTGCAGAGATAAATACTTGTTTCTGTTTGGGATCAAAGGTGGTCTTGATCTCTTGAGCTTTCTGGATCATCTCTTTGCTCTTCTGATCAAGTTCTTTCTCTTGGTTTTGCTCAAACCAGCTTCTTTTTCCTCCTTAGGAGCATGGTGACCCTTTTTGGATTGACTCTCTTCACTCATCTCAGAGTCATCCCTCACCTTCTCCTCTTCATCCTCTTCATCACTGGGGTTCTAGGATGGCAGCTCATCTTGACCAGTTGCACACCTAGGAGATCTGACTGATAGTAGAGTGTGTGGAGGAGCTATCTCACTAGATCTCAGTCCCTGCTTATTCTGATAACACACTTTTGCATGAAGAGATGAGGATATCATGTTCTTGAAGGTCTCTTCTTCAAGAACACATTTTCTGCCCTGGCTTTGCTGATCACAAGCTTAGCTGGCATTCAGTCAACTTGGTAATGAGATCCTTAATTTGAGTCCTGTAGTTTGTCTGCTCATGTTTAAGAGTTGAAACTGTTTTCTTTAGATCTTCTATCTTAAGTTTATAGTCATTTTCAGCTCTTTTAAAATCAGCTTTTAAAATATTTAAGGATCAATATCAGATCTCATTCCAAGTTGTAGGACCTGTATCTATTTACTTTAGCAATACATTCAGAGAGAGAGATGTTCAAGTACTTGGCTTCATCATGATCAGCCATAGTGCTTGGTTTGGAGATGCATCTTCAGCTTGAAAGCTCCAGTCAAAGCCTCTTCTTCAATAGCAACTGCAGCTTGCTATTGGCTTCTTATTCTGGTGCCCTCCTTCAGTGTAGTTTGGCTTGGATGAAGCTTGGCCACTATTTGACTTAGGTGCCTTGCATTCTCTAGCAAAGTGTCCCATATGGTTACAGTTGTAAAACTTGACTTTGCTCTTGTCCAGCCCAAACTTCCACTGGCAGCATTGCTAGAAACTTCTCCCAGTCCTCTTGTAGAACTTCTAGGCTCTATGAGTGAGAAGAGCCATTTGTTGGACTATCTCCATGTACTCCAGATCATCTGGATGGATACAGTCCAGGTCTTTAGAGTGAAAAGAAAGTTGCCTGAACTTTCATAAGTGGAGACAAAAGCTTGAGAAGAACTTGTCTCTTAGAAGGGACTTCCTTGGATGTAGCTCTCTCGGGGGTGTCTCTGGAAGGTGATGAAAGGACCTTTTGTGAGGTTTTAGGGTAGCAGATGAGATGATGCTGTGGTTCTCTGCTATCCTTTCAAACACATGAAGGGCTGAACTCTGGTGAGTGTTGGAGCTACCAGATGAATTTTGCATATTCATCTCCATCTGGTATCCACTGAGTATCCGATACAACTCAGTGAGAGTAAGGGTCTTGAGGTTTTCATCTCTTAATGACCACACAGTAGTATGTCCATTGTCTTGGAAGAGAGGACATGAACTTCCTACAATATCCCTATTCTCAATAGTTACCCAACATCAGCCAGAGTATCCATAATCAACATACCTGAAGTATTGTTGAGTCATGGTTTCACCTGTCTTGAAGGTGAATTTTCAAACTGCTGCTTCAGGAGATCCTTCTTGTTCTCCTTGGCTTCATTTGAACCCTCATACATCAGTTTCAGTGCACCATAGCTGTTTATCGGTCTTGCACTTCTTGAAACCTCTGTAGATGGAGTTTGGAAGAGCAGTTTGGAGGGCTGTCATGGCTTTCTGATCAATGTCAATTCTTTTCCAGTCTTCATCAGAAAAGTCAGCCCTCTTTTGGTATCATGCCACCACCAGCAGGCTGAAGAGGTGCATGGTACATGAGGTCCATTGACAACAGACTCCCATATCCTAGAATCCTGAGACTTGATAAAGCCTTCATTCTTTGACACCAAGTGTCAAATCCTCAGGAGTGATCAGTGGGGACTTTATCATAGTTCCAGTTTCCATATCAGCTTTGGAGATAGCTTCCATTTGAAGAGTTAAGTGATGTGTGTAACTAAGAGGATTTGAAGATGGTGAGATCTTATAATGAAGAGCCTGGAATGCTCTGATACCAATGTAGGCCCTTAAAGGGTACTTAAGCTTGCACTTAGTAACACACTTAGGAGGATCTTAAGATCACTTAACAATTCAAATAGGGAACTGTGAACCTTTACTGAAGATACAAGATAAACACAAGTAAAACAAGAACAAGACACAAGATAAAGTTTTCAAGGAAGTTGTATATTGCTTCTTTAATTCTAGTTACAAGTGTTGTACAAGTATTATTTTGAATACAAGAACAGGAGACTACTTATACTACATCCTACAACCGTCAATATGCAAAAAGACAGTGGAAGTGACTAATCTAGACAACAAGATCAGCCTAAAGTCAAAAGGTAGATTGCCTTTTGACTAGTGACTATGACATGCCATAGCTCACTGACTTTCCTATTACAAAAAGCCAAGAAGGAACAAAAACAGAAACTTACAGGCAAAGACCTTATCTACTTTATCATAAAGTATGGAAGTTTCACCAACTAGTGAAAGCAGGTGAACTACCAGAGCATGCAGTGAAAGTAGGTTGCTTTATGATAAAGTTGATGGAAAAGGTATCTTTTCTCTCTCTTCAGAAGAAATCAGTCTTGTCTTTAAATAGCTTCGGAAGACTCTGTCTTGAGAGCTTCGAAAGACTTTACACTTAGAGTATTTTCTAAGTAAGTGTAAAGCTCCGTAGCAGTTTCTTTTGAACTTTGGCTTCGGAAGATTTTACACATAGCATTTTTCTTGAGTGTGTAAAACCTCCGAAGCTAGTTCACCTTTGTTCTGAAGTGCATGTTGGAAGACTTGGTTGTTTTGGTATCCTTTGGTTGCATCTGCCTCTTAACTTTAGAGGTTCCTACAATCACATGTGGGAACATCTCCACCTCTTCTCCTTGATACTGTTCAGTCAATTGTTGAATAGAGATCTTCCTAGATGAGTTTGCACAAACACATCACTTTCTCTTTCAACATGGGCATACATTCATTTATTATCAGCTGGATGAACCTTGGGAACATGTACATCTTGTTGTCTTTTTGCATTCTTATGTGGTCGCACAAGCAACCAAGAATGTACTTGGAGTAATTGTACTTTCTTCCCTCTAAAATGCCGATGATTCCCAATGAGATGTACCTCGAGAATCTGTCCAATCCGGACTTCCTGTTGGAGATGCACTTGAGATAGGTGTGGCATAGGAATCTATACGGCTTGCACAACCTCCCCTTTTTGATATCATCGTGTTGATAGTCTCCATCATACCCCATAACTTAAAAACTTCTGAATGTATTCGTGATCAAATACATTAGGGTGACCTTCTTCACTTTCTCGAACTCCAGCGCCCTCTTTATTGTTCGTTCATCAATTCTCAGTTGTTGATTTCTGATTGAAGCATAAATTACTTGTTCTTCATTTTCTTCCTCGACCCTCATAGAGTCCCATAAATCTATCATGTGTGATTGATAGATAATAGGATCCGCTGTTAGCGCATAAAACAATCTACTTCTTCTAAGATAGCGGATGATGTCTCTGCATCCATCTTCCAATTTGGATTCAGAAATGCGCATATGTTATGATCTTTGACAAATCAATTAGTCATACCTGCTTCGATGTTTGACTGATGAGTGAATTATTTGTGTGGAATGAACGATTTCAGTGATTGTTGATGAAAGGGGTTTGAGAGATTTTCTAGGGCTGAGAAGGTTTTTGAGAGTGAGTAGAAAGGCCAACGGTCAAGATGTCCTTTTATGCCTTTTCAGACAATTTAAAAATATTTAATATTGTGGGACCATTTTCCTTTATACCCTTCCGATTATTCACAAGTTTATGCTTCCGCAGAACATCTACGGCAAGGCTAAAATTTTTGATTTGATTTAATTTTATTCTTCTGCAGAACATCTACGGAAGGCAAAAACTTTGTTGTTTTAACCTTAACAAATTAATTCTTCGCAGGAACATCTACGGAAGACAAAATTTGTTATAAATTTGCTGTTTTATCCGTAGGTTACCAATCTACAGAAAGGCAATTTTTGTTTTTTTGATGTATGATCTTAAACACAATGTTAGATCATTTTTGTTTGCTATTTGACCTTGTTGACTCTGCTTCATGGCAATTGTGCAAAATTTATTTGGTTAAATCCTTCAGATATCCTGTAGCCAAGTTAGTGCTCAAGTTCCAACTTTCTTCATTTAAAGATGTAACACATTTAATACTCAGATTTTCATGCTGATTTACTACTCCCCCTAAATTTGTGATTAATCATAAAATTATGCATTTATCAAAAATTTATAAAGAATAGCATGAAAAACATTATCTGTCCAATTAATTAGCAAGAAGAGAACAAAACCAGAAATTATTTACAAGCATTGACATCATATAATGTGATCATACTATAACACTAAGAAACTTCCCAATGACAGTTTTGGTTGATGATAGAAGACAGATCTAATGTTGATTGCAAGTATATTGATCCTCTTAAATTCAATCAAGAGTGTATATTCAACTTGTCATGCTATTTATCATGTTTTAAAAATTGTTTAAAGATGGACAAGTATGGACTCCACATTCAATTCACATCGAAGTTTGTCCTCCGTAGATGATTCAATTTATCACTTTTTCACACTTAAAACTATGTTCCGTAAGTTATAAGCTCTATCTTAAGATTTCTTTGAAATCTTATTAATGCTGATATGATTTGCGCTCTAAATTAGTATATAGTTGATCACCATGGATTCTTTTAGAGCTATTCCTTTTGGAATCTTTTGTTTCTAAGCATCAGGACACCAGGTCTTTACTTACATAAAACAGAGGTGCCCAGGAACTCAGGTCTTTGCTTAGGCAAAACAGAGAGTTCATGATGCATAAAGATAGAGGTTATAAAGTGTTATAACATAGTGTGCTTAGGTGAGTAAGTTGATCACAGCAGGATAAGACTTACTTTCTTGCTCCTCAAAATGAATTAACCACAGTTTGTCACCTTGACATTATGTTATGCATGACTTGTTTATTTTCAACTCAAGCTGAACCTACTCATATATAAATCACATCTGATCAGTCTATATGAATTGTTTGATAAATGAGGAAAGTAAGCAAAGGTATAGTGTACTATCATTTCCCATTATGTGAACTGCTTATTCAATAAAATACGTAAATAAGACAATAGTTTTGTATTTTTATATGTTTTAAGAATATTTTTGGCTTTTTCATATTAATAACAATCTGCGGATTAACAAGTTTGTTCTTCCGTAGATGTTCATATTAAAACTATAATGGACAGAACATGCTTTTCATTATGTTGATTAAGACTTAATCTAAATTGATCATGCCTAATAACTCAATTAAGAAATTAAATCTAACTGAATTAAAGGCTTTAGTGAATAAATCAGCAAGCTGATTTGTTGTATCCACCTTAATCAATTTAATTAAACCTTTTTCTGAGCAATCTCTCAGAAAATGATATCTGATTTCAATATGTTTTGTTTTACTATGTTGTACTGGATTAGCAGTGATGAACATAGGAGCTGAGTTATTAATATGTATTGCTGTTTGAAGAAAATTGTAACCATAATCAAGTAATTGGTTTTGCAACCATAAGACTTGAGAGCAACCAGCTGAAGCAACTATGTACTCAGCCTCAGCTGTGGATACAAAGAAATTTGTTTGCTTTTTGCACTGCCAAGAAACTAGTCTTGGTCCTATGAATTGGCATCCATTAGTGGTTGATTTTTTGTTGTTGTTGCAGCCTCCATAGTCACTGTAGGAATATAAGTAGAGTTTAAAATCTCCTTCTTTAGGATACCAGAGTCAAGAGTCCAAGAGCTGGTTTCCCTTTAAGGTATCTGAAAATCCTCTTCACTGTATTCATATGTGACTCCATTTGGGTCTGCTTGGTACCTAGCACAAACACACACAACAAACATTATGTCAGGTCTGCTGGCAGTTAAATACATTAATGATCCTATCATAGATCTATATAATTTTGATCAATAGACTTTCCTGTAGGAGCTGGTACAATCTTATCTATTGTTGATGCTGGTGTTTTGCATGAAGATGAATCAACAAGGTTGTACTTCTTCAAAATTTGATTCACATACTTCTCCTGATTGATGAAGATGCCATCTGGTTTTTGATGAACTTGCAAATCGAGGAAGAATGTTAGTTCTCCCATGGAACTCATTTGAAACTCAGATTTCATCAGACATTCAAACTCTACACACAATCTCTTGTTTGTCAAGCTTGTATACCCTGTGTGGATAATCAGGATCTTCAAAGCCTGGTGGCTGAGCAACATAGACTCTTTATCAATTTACCATATAATAAGGCATATTTTACATCCATCTGGTAAACTGTGAACTTCTTATGTGATGCATAGGCTAGAAAGACTCTAATGGCTTCAATCCTTACAACAGGAGCAAAGACTTCATCATAGTCTATTCCTTCTTCCTGAATATAACCTTGTGCTATTAGCCTTGCTTTGTTTCTCACAATAATGCCTCTATCATCTAGTTTGTTCTTGAATAGCACCTTGTGCCAATTGGATAATGGCCTTCAGGAAGATCAACTAGATTCTAGACTTTTGTTTTCTGAATTGCTGAAGTTCTTCTTGCATTGGTTCAATCCAACTGTTATCTTTCAATGCTGCAGTGATGTTGGGAGGAACCACTTGTGAAAGAAAGCAAGAGAACAAACAAATGTTAGCTGCTCCCCCTTGTCTTCTTGTGTTCTATCATTAAGATCACCTATCATGTTTTTAATGGGATGATACTTTGAATTCTAGATCTTGGTATTGATTCAACTTGAATGGATGAACCCAAGTTAGTGATGTTGGTTGATGGAGATGGAGTCAGCTGGGATGGGGAATCCACAAAGTAGTTGAAATTCTCATGTGGACGATCTTTTGATGCTGAATTATGTCCATCTATATCAGCTTGTGTTTCTGCAGATGTAGGCATAGCATCCGCAACAGCTACAGGTACAACTACAAATGATGTAGTTTGTTGAACTGCATGTGTGGTGGTGGTTGTTGAATGTTTTCTGTTGAATTGTGAACTTCAACTGAATGCAATGGGTCATCTCCGGAAGTAGTAATATCTACGGATGTAGAAGGAAATTCTACGTGTAGACCTATTGTTTCCATCAGGATGATCTTTGCTTGTTTGAATTGAAGGGCCAGGATTAGTAACATTTTGAGTAAGTGACTGGACTACTCTTGATGGATCAGCTATCAATGGCACTTCACCCATGTTTGGAGGAACATGAGGATAGCATGTATCTGCAGGACCTGCTACATTCAAATAACCTATGTTAAATTAGTTTGTTAATGCATCTATATCAAAAAACCAAGATGATCCTTTTACAGATTTTGGAAACAAGGATTCATTAAGAATACATTAGGAGTTCTTCCATAATGTTTTCATGTGGAACATAGACTCTATATGATTTAGATATTAATGAGTAACCAATAAAGAAACCATCATAGGCTTTTTCTACAAACTTCCTAATTGATCTTTGTGTTTAATATGGACACATGACACCCAAAAGCTCTAAAATATCTTATGAAAGGTTTTCTTTTAAACAAAAGCTCATATGGTGTTTTATTATGTTCTTTGATAATTAATGACCTGTTTTGAACGTTGCATGCTGTGTTCACAGCTTCTGCCCAGAATGTGATTGGCAACTGTGAATCAGCAAGCATTGTTCTTGCTGCTTCAATAAGAGTTCTATTTCTTCTTTCAGCAACTCCATTCTGTTGTAGTATTCTTGGTGCACTGAATTGTCTTGATATGCCTTTGTCCCTGCAAAAGGAATCTAAAATATGATTAACAAATTCAGTTCCATTATCACTTCTTAAGATTTGATTTTTAGATCAAGTTGATTTTCAATCTTAGTGATAGACTCTACCAATGTTTTGATGTTTCATTTTTATGTTTTAAGAAAAAAACCCATGTGAATCTAGTGAAATCATCAACAATCACCAAACAGTATTGCCTTTTTCCAATGCTCATGACATTGGATGGACCAAAAATATCCATGTGCAACAGTTTGAGTGGTGTTGTGTTTGTGTTAATTGTTTTGGATTTATGAGCCACTCTATGTTGTTTTCCTTTTAACATGATGAACAGTTTTTAGAATAATAAAGTTATTTCTTTGGAAGGCCAATGACTAAGTCATTTTTGACTAACTTATTCATGTTCTTCAAGTTAGAGTGAACCATTCTTCTATGCCATAGTTGAGATTCATCTTCTGATGACTTAGAAATCAGGCATGTTTCATTGCTTGTTAAAGATGTGTTGTTCATATCCAAAACATATGTGTTGCATTTTCTTGGTGCTTTAAGAAGGATCCAGTCTTTCGGAATTTGAAAACCTGGCTTAAGAATGTAACAATAGTTGGTATCAAAGAAAGTAGTATAGTTTTGATCACAAATTTGAGAAACACTTAATAAATTGAATTGTAAATTTTCACAGAAGTTAACTTTCTCAAATTTTAGAACACCATTGGTTACCATTCCTTCACCAATATTTTACCTCCCTTCTTATCCCCACCAAATGCTACATAGGAAGCCTTTTTATGTTTGAAGTCATAGAGGAGAGAATAGTTTCCCGTCATGTGCCTGGAACAACCACTGTCAACATACCACTTGTTGTCAGTCCTCCCTGGATGTTCCTGTAAAAATAATGAAATCAGTTAGTCCGTGGAGCCCAAACCTTGATGGTCTTGGGCTTGCCATTGTTATCTAATATTGTTATTCTCTCAAGAATGAGCCTAGATGACTCTAGATTGCTTTTAGGTTCCATTAATTCATTATGTTTTGTTTTGGGTGAGGATGATTCTTTTGATGATAAAGATGAAGCACTATCATCTTGATTCACACTCACTTCCTCTTTCACCTCTTCTTTCATTAACTTTTTCTTTGAACTAGAGGCTGAGGCTCTTTCTGAAAAGGTTTCTGTAACCTTTGTCCTTGACTAGGGTACATGATTACCTTTTTTAAGGTGATCAAAGAAGGTATCATCTTCTTGCAACACTATCTTTTTATGAGGTGTCTTACTTTGAGATAGTTGTATCTCCTTTTTCTTTGATGAATTATCAGCAGATGTTTTCTTTGTCTTTGCATTCTTCTGCTTTTGTTGCTAATTCTTTTGCTTTGGTATTTTTGATTCATTATTCTCTGAAGATTTTGAATTTAATTCAGAAGTCTCAGCTTTTTGCTTCTTGGGGACCTTTAATTTATTCTTTTTGTTGAAGAAACATTCTTGAGTGAAATGATTGTGCTTGTTACAGATGGTACAATGCCTGTTGAAGTAATAATCTAAGGTCATATGATTGTTTATATTGTAGATGGAGCAATAGCTACTGAAGTAGCACTCTTCTGTACTGTGGTTGTGCATATCACACCATTTGCAATACTTCTCTTCAGGTTCACTGTCAGAGTCAGCTTCTATCTTTGTCAGTTTCTTCATCAGTATCTTCTTTTGCTTCTTCAATTCTTTCTCAATATTTGCATCTGAAAGATCCTTTTGTTTACCTTTCTGGTTAGCAGTTGAATCCTTAGGTATTTTCTTCTTCCGTAGATCTTCTACAGATGACCGTTTAGGTTCTGATGATTTCTTCTTCTGCGGATGTTCTACGGAATACTGTTTAGTCTTCTTTCGTAGATCTTCTACAGCTGACTTTAGAACATTTTTCCTTTGCTTTTCTACGGATGTGTGAGAACCTGTCTTCTTCTTCTTCCGCAGGTGATCTGCTGAAGTGAGACTATCTTCTTCCTCCGTAGTTCTTTTTGCTGCCTGACTTTTATGCTGTTTGTTGAGTTCATGAATGCCTTCATTTAACTGACCAATCCTTGTGTAAATGGTCTTCAGCAGATTTCTTTGTTTTGGTGGATAGGGCAACTTGATCTCATCAAGGATTTTGGGAGTTATAGAATCAATTACCACACATTTTCCCTTACCCAAACAAGCACTTTCTTGTTCATTAGGCTCATTACTATCATCTAGATCATCACAGTTATCAAGATCAAGTTCTGAGTCATTTTGTTTTGAGAATTTTGATTAAGATGAATCAGTTTCAATGGATTCAGAATCCTTGTCATTTATCACTTCATTATTTTCAACTTTTGACTCAGTTTTGGTGCTAGACACAAAATGATTTGTCAAACTGTTAGTCATGGACTCAGGTAGGGTGGTGTAATTATCATTAATTGGTGGAGCAATAGTATGATATCCTAATCCAAACTTGTTCTTTGATTCAATACGAGAGTTTAACAGTTTCTCATACTGCTGTGATGATAGTTGGACTTTCTGAAGTTTTACTTCAGTTGATGCATGATCTGACATGGACTTGGTTAATGAGTTGGTCAAATGCTCAACTTGTGCTTTCAAATTATAATTTTCAGACATAAGTTTGTCTAAATCTTTTTGTAGTGAATTTATTTTGACTTGATAAAGTTTATGTTCTCTTTCATGAGATTCATTTAAAAGCATAGTTTCTTTGACTTTATCAGCCAATTGTTGAGTATGAGCCCTGTATCTCTCAACCTCATCAACACATAAGGAAGAACATAGCCTTTCTCTTACCTCTCTGGCCATTGGTGGAACTTTGTTTTCCATATTAGCCATCAAAGCCTGATTTTCTTCTAATACTTCCTTGTCGTACATGCTCCAGTCACAAGTACCATCCTGCAAAATAATCAAACCAGTTTCTTTAGTATTATTGGTACCTATTGCAGAGCCTGTGGCTGGTGGGGATGAGTTTGTTAGCTGTGGTTGCTTGAAGCTCCTCTGATTTGCTTGTCTTGTATTTGTTGTTGATTGCTGATTGTTGTTGCATTCCCTAGAGAAGTGACCATATAGATTACATTTGTAACACCACACCTTGGATTTGTCAACACCAATTTTTGTTGTTCTGCCTCCCACTAACAAACCCTTGTTTCTCTTCATGTACATTTTGGCTCTATAAGCAATCATGGCCATTTGCCATTGTAGATCCATCTCTTCTACTTCATCTGGATGAAGTTCTTCAAGGTCTTGCTGACAGAAGTAGGCAGGAGTCAAGGTACTTCCCAAGTAGGCTTGAAAGCTTGAACTGAAAGCTGCAAAGGCTGCCTTCTGTTCTTCTAATTCCAGAACCATAGTAATTGGTTCTGTTTGATTGCTTGGCTTTGTTGGGTTTGGAGTCATCTAACTTTCCTTTTGCTTTTCTGTTTTTATTGTTTTAAGAGTTCAACTTGGAGGGCTTGGCAGCATAGAAGCCTGTTTCCTCTTTAGTATCACATTCAACATGAGAGTTATCTTCATCATCATTAGAGATGAAGGCACATCCAACACCCTTAGTTTATTTGAATTGGTACGATGCTATAGGTGCTTTAACACTCTTGTTTCTGGTTTTCTCGTCTAACTCCAAAGCTTCTACCTTTGCAACCAGAGTCTCCAACCCAATTGTCTTCAAATCAATAGTATTCTTGAACATGGACACAGTGTGGGTCGAGCTTTCTGGTAATGAATGAAGCATCTTCTTGTTTAACTCCTCATTGTTGTACTTCAGTTCAAAGATATTCATCTCTGTAACAAGTTGCATAAACCTGTGGAGTTGTTGAGGAACAGACTCAGCCACAATATGATGAAAAGTCTTATACTGTGAGCGAAGTGTATCATTTTTTAAGCTCCTTATCTCGTCACTTCCTTCACACAAAGTGTGCAGGATTTTCCATAACGAGTTTGCTGTTTTATATGATTCATACCTGATCAAGAGATCTTCAGGCAACGCCATAGTAAGCATACTATATGCTTTGATGTCAATCTTGACTCTCTTGGCATCATCAGGTGACAGATTTTTTAAACTTATGGGTTGATTGTTGTCTTTATAATCTGGTCCTAAAGCAGGTGGAATATAAGGACCTTCAGTAAACAACACCCATAAATCAGAATCTGTATAATTAACATGATTCCTAAATCTGATTTTCCAAGTTTTAAAATCAGATTTATTTTCCAACTTTGGAGGTTGATAAGCGCCAACCACAGAATTGCTCATGTTAATTAATTTGATTAAATAAACACCAATTAAACAAATCAAACTGATAGATCAATTGATCTAGATCAACTGAGGGCATCGGCTACCACATTAGGCTTGCCTTGGTGATATTTGATAAACAATCATGGTAATTCAATAACTCTGTCCATCTTCGTTGTCGCATATTGATAATCCAAGGATCGTTGCAGGAAATATCAATTTGATTTTAACAAGTATTGATCGTGGAATTATCAATACCTGCTGTTTAACAGATTGTTTATCAAAAGTTGAAATCAATGAACAAAGAAGAACAACTAGAAAAACTAAAAGTAATAATGCAATACAAAGATTGTTTTCAATTGCTCTTCATTCACAATCAATCGATTACAATTGATTATGATGCTATATGCTCTTGATGCTTGATATTGCTATATTGCTAATGTTTTTTTAATCAATGTTCATCTATCAATATATACACCTAATTGTGTATAGATATCTTCCTATTCTGTTCCTATTTTCTAGCTAATATATCGCTATTCTGTTTTTATATTCTGTTTCTATATGTACGAATCCTTGCCTTGGTTATCGGCATAGGAGTTCACAATTTACATAGAAAATTGTAAATTACATAAAGAATGTTGTTGATGTGACGTGGAATATTCTGTTGACTTAATTATCCTTCGCCGTCATTGATTTGATGATATTGCTCTGACATGTTGACTTGTTGACTTTTTATTACGTACTTGATGATTTGACACAAGTTTGTTAATCTTCCGTAGGAATTGGTCTTCCGTAGGAAGTTCTTCTTCCACAGCAATTAGTCTTCTGCAGCAACACTTTGTCTTTAGCATTTGTTCTTTAGTGGTTGTGCTTCCACAGGAGTTCTTGTTCTTCAGCAGCAAGCTCTCCTTCAGCAGCTCCACTTGATCTTTAGTCTTATTCAGTAGTTGTTGTTCTTCCGTAGGAGATCTACGGAAGCACAAACTTCAGTTATGTTCCGGAGAACATCTACGGAGGAACACTTATTCATCCGCAGTTTGTTCTAACACTTAGTCAATTTTTCCAAATTGACTAAGTCTGATGTTTCTTGTAATAACATAAACTAACACACACAATAATATGGGTTACCATATAATTCATGCATTACATTATATTATCAAAAATAGAATTACAATGATTAATTACAAGAGTTGACAAGTCAACTAAACCTATACATTTGATCTAGTTCTAACACATATTCAACTCTTTCTATTCATAAACATACCGAAGGATTTTATGATCGATGAAGATTGTACACTTGGTTCCATATAGGAAATGCCTCTAGATTTTGAGCGCAACCACCATAGCTCCTAACTCCAGATCATGAGTTGTGTAGTTCTTTTTGTGCACTTTGAGTTTCCTGGATGCGTAAGCTATTACTTTCTCCGTTGCATCAACACACATCCTAGACCTTGAATTGACACATCATCGTATACTACAAAATCCTCTGTTCCTTCTAGTAATGATAGAATCGGTGAACTGCAAAGTTTATCTTTAAGTGCTTGAAAAGTTGTTTCTTCATTCTGGCCCCATTATAGATAGTACCCTTATGGGTTAGAGCAGTAAGAGGCTGGGCAATATTTGAAAATCTTTCAATGAATCATCGATAATGACTCATTAACCCAAGCAATTGTTGCACCTTTATGGGCGTCATTGGTGTAGGCCAGTTCTTGATCGACTCAGTTTTTGACGGATGAATGTGTATCCCATTCTCGTTGACCACATGTCTAAGAAAATATACTTCTCTCATCCATAAATACAACTTGGAAGACTTTACATATAGTTTCCTTTTTAAAAGTTTGAGTATAAGACATAGATGTTCCTCATGTTCCTCTCTATTCTTGGAGTAGATCAAAATATCATCAATGAAGGCGATCACAGACTTATCCAAATAGATTTTGTAGACATGATTCATGAGGTCCATGAACACTGTAGGGGTATTAGTTAAACCAAATGGCATGATTACGAACTCAAAATGAACATACCAAGTTTGGAAAGCTGTCCTGGATATATCTTCTACTAGAACCCTAAGCTGATAATATCTAGACCTTAAGTCGATCTTTAAGTAATAACTTGACCCTTGTAACTAATCAAACGGATAATCTATGCATGGGAGAGGATAACGATTCTTTATCGTAAGCTTATTCAATTCTCGATAGTCAATGCACCTACGAAAGGTTCCCTCTTTCTTCTTAAAATAACATTGGAGCTCCACATGGAGATGAGCTTAGATATATGAATCCTTTGTCTTACAGCTCTTGCAACTCAATTCTTGCAGCTTATTTCACACTATGCAATATGGTGCAAGAGCAATTGATATGGCTCCAGTGTGAGTTCGATTTGAAATTCAACTTGCGATGTAGTAAGAGGTCAGGCAAGTCCTCTAGAAACACTTCTATAATCTCCTTAACAACAAGGATGTCTTCAAATCAGGCCCCCTCTGTAGTTTTCTCCATAACAAGAGCCAGAATAATAGGATGCCCTTTATGCAAACACTTCTGGGTTGTCATGTAAGAGATGACTTTGACCATTGAACCACTCTTATCTCCCTCTATGGTGAGTATTTCCCCACTAGAGAGAGGAAGTCTGATGCGTTTCTTCTGGCAGATGATTTAGCCTGGTTCTTTCACAACCAATCCATACCAACTACCATATCAAAACTACTAAGAGTGACTGGTATAAAGTTAATGTTAATTTGTTAACTAGATATGCTTATCTTAAAACCACTAAGTATATGAAAAGCCTCTATTGTCTTACCATTGGCTATCTCTATGGTATATTTTTAGTTTAAGCTTACAGGATAACTTCTAGCAATTTTCTAAACATACTGGAAATATAACTTCTATCAGAACCCGAATAAAAAAGCACTAAAGCAAAACAACCATTTATTTGAAATTTACTAGTTACAATATTAGGGTTATTACGAGCCTCACCAATGCTAATGATGAATGCTCTTTCCTTTACACAATTTTTTCCATTATCCTTCTTGTTATCACCTCATTTATTGCCACCAATCCCATTCTTGAGTTTCGGGTAGTTTCTCTTAAAGTGCCCAGTTTGCCCACACTCATAGCACCTATTTGTGTCTCTTGTGTCTGGGAGGTTTAGTTGTGATATTCACCTAGTACTTCTTGGAGGCATGACCAAACTTACCATAACATTTACAGGTGTTCTTGTTACATTGGGTGGTAGTTACATTTGTTTCACTTGGGAAGAGTTCCTCTATAGCCACTATGATTCTAAGAAGATGATAAGGACTGGTTAAAGTTGCGTGAGTTATTTAACTTATTTGGTTGCTATTGATTGGTTTACTAAGGCGGAGTTGATAAAGAGGACGGTTGTTTATTACCAAAGCTTTGTTCCTACTTTTTTTGTTGTTATCATCTGGAGTGGCTGATGCAACACCACATGGGGGTAGCTTCCTCTATGCAATGGCCTAGTCAGTCAGCTTGTGTGCTAGCTGGATCGCATCCTGAACAATTATCGGTCGTGCAGTAGTCACCATGCTTTGGATCTCGGGAATTAGCCCAATAGTTTACCTTTCATTTTGTTTGTAAGGTGGATTGACCATGTTTGGACAGAGGATAACAAGTTTGTTAGAACGTGTAGTGAATGTTTCAATTTCAGAACTGACCATTTTTAGATTACAGAACTCAATCTCCAGTTTCTAAATTTCTTCCCTTGAACAATACTCTTCCTTCATCAGATTCTTACAGTTTTCCTAAGGTGTTGTGTTAACGATTACCACACCCAACATTTGAACTTGCGTGTTCTACCAACTCAGAGCTTAACCCTTTAAGGTACCAGTTGCATATTTTACTTGATTACCCACTGGGTAGTTACACATCTCTAACACTGGTTCTAGTTTCTCAAACCAACAATGGAGTCCAACTGCTCCTGCGGCCCTAGTAATGGATTTGTTTTGTAGTTGATGAATGATTTATAGGTTCAGAACCTTTGACCTAAATAGGTTCATATTAGAATTTTGGAGATTTTTTAAGGATTCTATGAACATTTAATAATAACTCAACTCACAAGTTGACTTTCTCGGGGATTGGAAGACACTTAATAATAACTCAACTCATAATATCTTGCTTACGTCAACAGCATAAGACAAGTTATGACTATGGTAGCAGACGATAGTGAATCAACATGACCCATTTGGTTTAATTATATCCATTCCCCTCTAATTGTAACAATTTTAAAAGCTCGAGTGAGTACTTAATGAAATATATAAGAAAAGATACACAAAATGTAAAATATACATCACCACCTTTACATGAGCAAAATAATTCCCAACCACCTTTCACTATATACAAACATACCAAGTATTACAAATACTGATTTTCTTGGTTCATATATTAGTAAAGTGAACAACAATGATGTCACACCCTTAAAATCCACCGGCAGGGTTCTATCATGAGACGCGTGACAAACAAGGATCTCAGGCACTATCATACCAAACAACACTATATGCGTTTTTAAATAAGCATTTGACCTTAAATCAGAGTATACCAAAGTTTTCAATGTAATCAATGCGAACGTGTAAACATTTGTAATTGCATAATTAATAAATGCGTAAAACAAAGAGCCCAATGAAGAGTGGTAAATGTAAATGAACTTGCTTTCAAATTATAAATATGATGCATGAGCCTTAGATGTGCAACCCTAGCCTTAGGCATGCCAGGGACCAAAGAAGACATGATAAAGGTTGTCAACACAAGGTTGGTGAGTTCATATGTGTAAATTAGTAAATATGTTTGAGACTTTGCTTGGTAAAAGTAAACAAAGGTATACCATAGGTAGCTAGCTTATATATCGAGTTACATAGCGTTGTAGGTAGCTAGCCTATATATTGAGTTACATAGCATTGCGAACCGAAGCTAATTTTGCCTTCCGCCATGTCTTATCATAGAACAATGGCAAGTGTCTAGGTCAATTAAACATTCGTTCAACCTCCAGTCGAGTTAGTACGACTAACACGGGTGGGGTTTGTCAAACCAAGTAGTACTACTCGAAATTATCTCGCTAGTTCAATATTAACTATTCGAGTGTGTAAGGACTCGCGTGATAATGTTTGCACTACAATAACAAGCGATATACTAATAATACTAAAACCAGATAAATAGAAATAGTTTGCATGCTTTCCCCCAAAACGGACAATAGGTAAAAATAGGGCTATGAAGACTCATCTTAGATGCGTAGGAAAAGAATGAAGTGTAAAAGCCAAACGCTAATTGTTACCTAAAAAATTTAGGTCCATGAGTGTGTGTACATAATGGTCAAGATGAACCCGTTGTATCCAAATAACATAATTGTTAGCATGTTCGAGAAATGTTTGACAAGTTTAACCAAGTTGAATTTTAGACCAAAGTTGTCCGAACTGACCCGACAACTCGTTGGTAACTCAAATAAGTAAAAACATGTTTAGTCATGCTCAAATAGCTCAAATGATGATTCACATAAAGTTTCATATCGGAAATCTATTTTTGGAAAGTTTCTATATTTGGAAAGTTTCTATTTTGGAAAGTATGACATCGTTACACATGTGTAATCCATTTTAAGATTATGAATCATATCACAACATGTCACACCCCGAAAGGCGTACCGGACAGGCACGCGTGTGACGGAGATAACGGAATTTGAATTGTTCCAACATTTATCAAGCAAACAAATCATGGATACCATCGTTAAATATTAATATAAAAAGTTATTACATTGTCATGAGTATTCGTGTTAAAAATAAAACTTAAATAGTAATAACATAATATTGTCTTAAACACTAACAAAAGATTTTAAATCGGCAGCGGAATTTGGTCCCCAAAAGTGGTATCCAAACTTGATTAGTTTGCTGTTAAAACCTTTTTCATTCCCATGTATGCCTAAATACCTGAAAAACATGCCCAAAAGTTTATCAGCAAAAGTTGGTGAGTTCATAGGTTTATAAAAAAAGTTATCATAATTTCCTTTTATAAAAAGATATGATTATCCCGAAATCAACCCCTGAATCGTCAAGGACTGGCTAGGTCCACTGATTATGATCGCAACCAAGAGCCCCATAATCAAACCAAGACACAATGTCCCTCAAATACCTTTCAACATATATTCCCTCCGTACCAGACCGGTGCGATCGATCCTGAAGGGTGGTTGTCAAACCCAATAGATCTACCAATATATCATGTGACCCTCCTAGGGTTAATGATTATGGCCGAGGGCAGTCGTGCACAAATAATAAAACAGTCAAGGCCATCATAAAGATCACGCAGTTATTCAATCATAAAAGCATATCATACATAAAAATGTTATAGCATGTCTTTCCCCTAAAATAGTTAAATAAAAATGTTATTTAAAAATAGGGGCTGTGAAAACTCACCCTTAAACGCGTCAAAAGAGGGTCTTAGCAAAATCGAGCCCGGTGAATGCAAATGACCAATTAACGCCCTAAACACAAAGGACCTAATAATAGTCATTTAATAAGTCTACCACGCAAGTTGTTCACCCAACTTACTAGACTTGTTATGACATCCATTTTTAAACGACCCGTTGGTGGCTTTCGGTTTGTTTAAATAATTTATATTATAAGTGACAAATATTTATTCATTTAACCCTTAAATGATAACCACATATCACACACACAAAATAAACACATAAAAATATATAAAATTATTTTAAGACATGTTTATTATAAAAATATGTTCTTTTATATTTAACCCAAATTTCACCCGTATACGATGCCCCAAAACCGTACGGTTTTACGCCCAAGAACCGCACATCAAACCATGTATACCTTATGACCATTATACATTTTAAAATGACTCTTTTATAGCAAAAAAATTCAGAATTTTGTTTGTTAAAAATCAGTTTCAAAACAGTTATTTTTAACCCGAAATTGTCGGTTTTCGGCTTTTTCGCGCGCATAAAATCAACACCGAAGACCATGCTTGTTAAGGATTTGTTACATACTTAAAAACATAATTTTTAACTTAAACAACAATATTATTTCTGTTCAAAACCGGACTTGTGCAAAAACACTCGTTTTTGACCCGAAAACAACGTTTTCAACGTGCTTTTAAACATAAAACGTTTACGTGATTAAACCCAATCATGAAAACCTTTATTTTCAGTAACATTACTTACTTTTAACTTATATTTAACATGTTTTAAACTTATTTTACCAGATTTACAAAGATGCTTGTCTTGGTGATAATTAAATTTTGTGAAATCATTACTAGTGGTCATGTCCCATCTATACTTGATTACCATTATTTCTAACTTTGTTTTTATCTTTTCTTTAAGTAAAAAATGAATAAGAAAAACTCAAAGTATCCAGATCATGATCACCATATACATGGATCATTTCAGTTATCTCCAAACCCATAAGTCAAGAAGAAGTCGAGATCAAAAGTGCCAATCATACATACATACATATATACGATTTATACATACATATATAATCCAAATTATAAATTTTATCTTGTGTTCTTAGTTTTCATTTTAACAAAACGCACTTAAAAAAAAAAAGATTTCAGATCATGATCACCATCATTTATGAATCATCTCAATCATTTATGAAATCCAAAAGCAAGATGAGCTCAAGAACATCATACACACATACATTCTTGTATCACCCATTTTCATTATTTTTGATAAACTCCTTTGTAGATGGGTTTCTTATGATATTCATAAACACAAATCAAATATTGATCATCTTGCATGTCAAAATCAAACATAAATGTCAATGAAATTTCTAAAATCATCAACATCAAACACACACACACTCACACACATAAACATCCTTTTACAACCCATTTTTCTTGATTAAAAACTATTGTTGGAACCTTAGATTTCAAGAAAATCTAGTTTTTGGTGAACAAAACATGCAACAATCATTCATTTGTCATGTTGCAAGAGGTTTTTAAAGAAAACAAATCTTACCTAAAGATGAATAATTTAAGAAGTATGGATGATTTCTTCTCCTTGGAGTTAGATTTATGCAATTTCTTGCACCAAACTCACTAAGGGATCCTTGAAATCAGATATTTGATACTTGAAAAAAGCTTGGATGATCAAAATTTAGAAGTGGTGAGGATGTTTGGGTGGTGTTTGGCTGAGGATGAAGAGAGGGAGAAGAGAGAGTGTTTTAGTGAGAGAAAATGGTGTGTTGTGAATGGTGAGAAGATGGAGTGTAGTGTTGGGTTTTATAGTAATGATTAATTGTGGTTAATAGGAGTCAATCTTGTGATTAACTTAATAAATGGACTGGTTTATCTCCTAGTGAGATGCCACCCGGTGTAAGGCGGGTGTCGGTCTCGTTAATTTTTTTGGTAAAAATTCTAAACGTTCGGGTTTATACGCGAAAATTTTCTATAGAATTAAAATATTAATTTGAAGCTTTCTAAGGGTTCACAATATTAATAATAATAATAATGATCAATAGTCAAACTAATAATTTTTACATAGTGTAACACAGCGTGCAAGAGACTGTATATGCATCAAGGCAATATTTAGAAAGTCTAAATTTTACACGATCAAAGTTAATAATAATAATTATTATTTTTCATGAATAATAATATTTTCACTTAAGATACCTTAATTTATAAAAATCAAAATGTATTGACCAGATTTAATTAACCTAGTTGTCACTAACACTCGTTAAAAACTTTTATCTCAACGTGACCCGGTAATTTTCAAAAATTACCAATTATAAAAGTTTTGTACAAAAGGGCTTTGCTAGACCTTAGATGACCTTAATATCAGAAACTTAAGTCTTATAATGCATTCAATTAATTTAGCATATTTTATTAACGTACGGATATTAACCTGGAAACACGGGATGTCACAATCTCCCTTCGTTTAGGAAATTTCATCCCGAAATTTAAGTTGTAGCTACAGATTCTGATCTAGACGGCAAGAGGTGAGGGTATTTGCACTTCATCTAACATTCACCAACTTAACCCGACTCCTTCTGAGTTTCTGAACTCTCCAGTCCATAATTTCAACTGGTCTGTGAATTTCAGTTTGTCATCAGTACAAACTTCTTCAAGTCAGAAAAGCTTCATCAGCAAGACATTTCTTTAGATTGGATACATGGAACACATCATGTACCCCACTAAGCTCACGAGGTAGCTTGAGTTGATATCAACGGGACCAACTCGCGCCACTATCTCAAATGGTTCGATGTAACGAGAGCTGAGCTTTCCTTGCTTTCCAAACCGAATGATTCCTTTCCAAGGCGAGACTTTCAGATAAACTCGTCTCCAACCTGGAATTCCAATGGTTTCCTTCGATTATCCGCATAACTCTTTTGCCGACTCACAGCGGCTTCTAACCTCTTTCTAATTTGAACAATCTTATCCGTAGTTTCTTGGATAATCTCAGGTCCAGTCATTTGCTTCTTTCCAACTTCTGCCTAGCAGAGTGGTGAACAACACTTTCTTCCATATAAGGCTTCAAACGAAGCAGCTTTGATACTACTATGATAACTGTTATTGTAGGAAAACTCAACTAAAGGTAAATGAGTATCCTAATTTTCTCCGAAGTCAATCACACAAGCTTGTAGTAGATCTTCCAATGTTTGAATAGTACTCTCACTTTGACCATTTATTTGTGGATGATTGGTAGTAGTCATGTCCAAACGAGTACTCAAAGCTTGGTGTAAGGATTGCCAAAACCTCAAGGTAAAATGACTGTCTTTGTCAAAGATTATCAAGATCGGTACTCTATGTCAAGATACCACCTCCTTGAGGTGGTAGATTTTGGTTAGCTTTTCCATCCGATCCATTTCCTTAACGGGTAGGAATAAGCAGACTTAGTCAATCTATCGACTATTACCCAAATAGTGTCGTGACCACTTGATGTTCGGGGTAACTTCGTGACAAAGTCCATTGCTATCCGTTCCCATTTCCACTGAGGAATCTCTGGTTGTTAAAGAAGTCCTGATGGCTTTTGATATTCCGCCTTCACTCTAGAACAGGTCAAACACTTGCCCATATATGGCCACCAATAATGTTCCTTCACATTCTTCTACATCTTATCCGAACCGGGGTGAATCAAATACTTGGATTTATGAGCTTCATCCAAAATCAATTCATGTAGGTTCCTAAAACATGGAACCCAGATTTGGTCCATGAAGTACATCATATTATTGGATTTAGGCACTAACTCCTTGACCATGCCTTTCAAATCTTCATTCTTCAAATTCTCCTATTTGAGGGCTTCAACATGAGCGTCTCGGATTTGAATATCAAGACCTGAATGAATAGTCAGCTCCAAAGCGCGAACATGCTTAGGCTTATCATTCTCCTTCCTGCTCAATGGATCGACCATAACATTAGCGGTGCCCAGATGATAGCAGATCTCATAATCATAATCATTAAGGAACTCTACCCATCGACGTTGCCTCATATTAAGTTCCTTTTGTTCAAAGACATGCCGAAGACTTTTGTGATCTTTGTAAATAATACACTTCGTACCGTATAGGTAATGCCTCCAAATCTTGAGTGCAAAAACCACCGCTCCCAACTCTAAGTCATAAGTGGTGTAGTTCTTCTCATGCACCTTTAATTGTCTGGATGCATAGGCTATGACCTTATCTTTCTGCATCAACACACAACCAACACCTAAATGGGACGCATCACAGTAAACAACGAACCCTTTCGTCCCTTCAGAAAGAGATAGAATAAAAGAACTATATAATTTCTGTTTCAGTAATGTTGGACCAAAAGAACCAATGAGCCTGATCAGAAAAACCTTTAAGTCCCACAAACATTACAACAACTGAAGTAGTCTGCAACAGCTGAAGACATCAACTGATAACAAGGTCTGAAGACAAAGTCTGAAGTTAAAGAACTGAAGACAAAGTCTGAAGACAAAAGCTGAAGACAAAGACTGAAGACCAAGTTTCAGATGTTGTCACCACAGCTGAAGAAGACCTCTTCAGTAGTTATGATGGTTTCCTTTCAGTAGTTATATTTTCCTTTCAGTTCTTTTGTAATCAGTAGTTTTATGTTTCTTGTAATCAGTACTTGTAGTTTTAGTAGTTTTAGTTTCATCTTGTACTTAGCATACTCTGAGATGTTCTCAGTTGTTGTGAACATTCTCAGTAGTTTGCTTACTTTCAGTTGTTTGTAATAATTCTATTAAATGTCACTATCAAGTGACATCAGCAGACGTCACATTCCTTTATATAAGGAATGTTGACCTAATTGTAAGGTGCGAAGCTTAGCGGCTGAGGCGAAGCTTAGCGGCTGCCATACCGAAGCATTTGTGCATGAATGATATTATCCCTTTTGCAGAAAACCCTCTTTCTCTATAACCGTGTACTGTTCCATTGAATATCTATTGTGTTCTTGCTATATTTGTCTAATTCTTGTTCTAATTCCACTGCGATTCAACTCTAATTGATCAAACTTAGATCACTGATCCTGTCAAATTGTATCAGAGCAGGCTAATCATTGATTGGTTTAACAATTGATCATTGAAACTGCTATTTCGATACCTAAAGTTTGATCGAATTAGCATATTTGCAAGAATTGGTAATAGAGATTGATCTTCTGCTGCTTCTGGTTATTCAATTTGATTTTCTTCTTGGTTCATATTGATTTGTTGTGTTTTTGTGCTAAATCTGTTGAAACTTGATTGAATTGGTTTGAATCTGAGAATGACTACTCCATCTAATGACCCTCACAATACTGGCTCCTCAACCAAGCCTCCGATGCTGGTTAGGAGTGAGTATAACATATGGCAACGAAGAATGCTCCATCACCTGTCTGTTAACAGTTCAGGTTGTTGGACATCTGTGGTTCACGGTCCACACAAGCCTATGGTGAACAATCCGGAGACCAACCAAATGGTTCCGAAGAAGAAGGAGCAATACTCAGATGAAGATCGTAAACTGTTTGAGATTGATGCTAAAGCCCATGGAATTCTGGCCATGGCACTGCCTAATGAAATCTATTCTGGGCTTATGCATCATGAAACTGCTCATGACCTCTGGAATGCTTTGAAGGAACAATTCGGAGGAACTGATGAGGTCTTAGCAAACAACAGAGAAATCCTCGCCCAACAATATGAGACATTCTCTCATAGGAAGGGTGAGACACTGACTCAACAGTTTGAGCGTTTCTCCTGCTTGATCTCTGAGCTGAAAATGGTCAAGCATGAGTATACTAACAGCCAGATGAACAACAGATTCCTCAGATCACTGCCTGAGAGATGGGACACATACACCATTGTCCTACGCTCCAGTGCAAATCTGGATAGCCTATCTCTCACCCAACTCCATGGGAAACTGCTTACATTTGAAAGAGAGATAGAGCAGAAAAGGAAACTGGCATCATCAGGAAAGCTCACTGATGACTTTGTACCAGGGAACACTGCCTTGGTCGGTCATGAGTCAGAATATGCTGGATCAGAAAGCCATTATGATGAGCATATAGATTTCTCTTCAAACAGTTCTGATCATGCATTTGTTGGTGTTGACAGTCATTCTGGGTGTAATAGTGATAATTTATGCTTTATCATGGATGATTTGAAGGGTATTGCTGATGATGATTTAGAAGAGATGGATATTTTGAGCCAAATGGCCTTGATCAATATCAGATCTCAAAAGTTCTACAAGAGAACTGGTAGGAAATTTCCAGGACTCTCTGGCAAAACCAAAGTTGGTTTTGACAAGAGTAAGTTGAGGTGTCACAAATGCCACAGGCTTGGGCACTTTGCAAGAGAGTGTAGATCAACTGGATCTAACTCCTCTGCACCCTTTGTGACCTTTCCAAGCAATAGTTCACAAAACAAAGGGCAACATCCTGCTAGTTCTGGTCATCACTCACAACCTCAATCTCCTGCATATTTTGTCCCTCAGGGTCCAATGCCATATCCATATCCCTGCTATTACATGCCACAGCCAAATCCAGTTCAAGTTCCTATAGCACAACAACCTCAAGCCCTACCTGAGCCTCAACCATCTCCATCACAATCTCAACCTCATCACAGCTTCTTCACACCAGGAGTTGTTGACTGGAGCAGCTTACCAGATGATCTTTCTGGTTTCAATGAGCAATTATTTGCTGGTGCTGGTCAACATGGTGGTGAACATCCTTTTGGGAATCTTGCTCTCATGGCCCTGGAGTCTACTGAGGGTTCCTGCTCCAATGCATCATCTTCACAGGTAACCCAGGTATCTTCTGAGGCTAAAGCCAAGTTATGTTCTGAATCATGCATAGCTGCCTTTGTCTCTATTAGAGAGGCAAATGTAGCTTTAATCAATCAAAATCTTGAGCTTGAGAAAACTATTTCCAAAAGAAAAGCTGAGTATGAGTCTGCTCTTAATGACAAAGATGATGAGATTTACAAGCTTAAATGCCAACTTAATGATGAAAAGGCTAAGGTAGAGGTCATACTTGAGAACCACAGAAGTCTCAAAGAGACACTTGCAGCTACCCAAGTTGAGTGTGACCGCTGGGTAACATCCTGCAAGGGATTTGAAATGCTTCTCAGCAAGCAAACAGCTTCAAATGTGAAGTTTGGAATAGGTTACAATCATACTGCACCACCTACTGATTTTACTTCAAAATCAATAGTAAAATCTGAAGGTGAAAGTAATTTCCAAACCACATCATCATGTGATTCATCCTCAAATGATAATACAAAATTAGAGGATGAAGTCAGTGTTAAGATCTCAGCAAATCAATTGCCTGATGGTTTAAATGCTGATAAACACATGAAGCTGAGCAATTCAGATGTTGTCCCTCAAAGTACTCCAAGTACTGAAGGGCAAGTCACAACATCTGAAAAGCATTTCAAATCTGCTGAAATAAAAGGATTAACAACTGCTGAGGAATCTATCATACGGTCTTTCAGGACGGATAGAGAACAGCTGAAGAACAAGTCTTCAGTTGTTACCGATCCTTCAGTACTTAACACAAGTACTGAAAGGAGGAAAGTACTGAAGATCACACCTTCAGTAGTTTCCACTTCAGCAGTTGATCAATCCAAGATGAAGAATAAGCCATGTGAAATATGTGGTAAATTCAATCATCTATCTGATGAATGCTGGTACAAAAAGGGTTCCAAACTCAACAGAGATAAGCTCATTAAAGAAGAGATTAATAAAATGAAAAATGAGTTTGAGACCAAGTTTGTACCACAGTCATCTCAAACTGATAAACCCAAGGCCTCACCAAAATCCAAAAAGAAGGATGGGGTTTATCAGAAAACAGCTGATAGTGTTCCTCATGATAAACATCAGACTAAGTCTGTGAATTTCAAGAAGGAGGAAATGGTGGGTCACAGGAACTCATCAAAAACAAGTACTGATGTGTCAAATGAGCTGAAGGCTTTAGCAACAAATCAGACACAACTTGTTATGATGGTTCAGCATTTGTTGGGGAGAGTTAACCAACTAGATGCACCTGTGATCAAACCACTGAAAAGGAAATCCAAGCCCAAATCTAAGAAATCCATTTCAGCACCATCTCCACCTTCATCAGCTGTTAATCATGAGAAACAAGTTATGGTTAAATCTGTTGATGAAAACAGACCCAAAACCAAAAAGGTTTGGGTCTCTAAAGCTAACTAGTTTCTTATGATAAATGCAGGGTTCTTCAGCATGCCAAAGAAGCATCTGGTATGTAGACAGTGGAGGATCTATGCATATGACTGGGAGCAGTTCTCTTCTTAATGACTACTCTCAAGGAAAGAAGGGATTTGTCTCATTTGGAAATGATGCTAAGGGTTACATCATCGGGAAAGGATTTGTGTCAAATGGAGAAATCAGATTTGATGATGTTAACCATGTGGAGAATCTCAAGTATAATCTACTGAGTGTCAGTCAGATGTGTGATAAAGGGCATGTTGCACTTTTCACAAGCCAGAACTGCCGGATTCTGTCTTCCAAAGTTCTGAGGCTGATTGACAAGGTATTGGATGAACATACTCTCCTGAAGGCCAACAGGATAGGAAGAGTATATGCCTTGGATTTGTCAAAGAAGATTGATTTAAAAGGTCATCCTTGCCTGTTCTCCAAGGCCTCTCCTCAGGAATCTAAACTGTGGCATAGAAGGCTGGGTCATGTTAATCTCAAAAACATGAATCAGCTGATCCACAATAGTTTAGTGAGAGGTCTACCAATAAAGGAGTTCCACTGTGATGAAACCTGCACTGCTTGTTTAAAAGGAAAACAACACAAAGTTTCATTCCCTCCTATAGAAGAACCAAAGTCCACTGCCTGCTTGCAATTACTGCACATGGATCTCTTTGGTCCTGTGAGAGTAATGAGCATGGCAAAGAAGAAATACTGTCTGGTAATTGTGGATGATTACTCCAGATTTGTATGGACCTTCTTCTTGCATTCAAAGGATGAGGCTGCTCAGACAATTATTAACTTTGTGTTGTATGTTGAGAAGCAGTATTCCCTATCAGTCAAGTGTATAAGAAGTGATAATGGAACTGAATTTAGAAACCATACACTTGATGATTTCTACCTTTCAAAAGGAATCAAGAGGCAGTATAGCATCCCAAGGACTCCAGAACAAAATGGAGTAGTGGAGAGAAAGAACAGGACCCTAATTGAAGCTGCAAGGTCCATGTTGGCTGACTCTGGTTTGCCACTGACCTTTTGGGCTGAAGCTGTCAACACAGCATGCTATGTGCAAAATAGAGCTTTAGTGAATCAGAGGTTGATGAAGACTCCTTATGAAGTTCTACATCATTTGGCTCCTCTAATTTCATTCTTCAGAGCATTTGGGTGTCCTTGTTACATTCTCAACACAAAGGATCAACTCCAAAAGTTTGATTCTAAGGTGGATGCAGGGTATTTTGTTGGGTATTCATCCACTTGCAAGGCTTACAGAGTGTTCAACTGCAGAACAAAGATGGTTGAAGAAACCTTGCATGTGAAGTTCAATGAATCTCCTAAGGACAAAATCCCACAAAACCCTGTGGAGTTGTTTGATCTGGACATACTGCAATATGTTCCTTATCAGCCTCCAGCTGTTGCAGATCATGTGAATTCATCACCTTCTGCAGCTAGTCATCCATCTGGTGGTACTGATGTTGATGATGATCCCAGTACTCACCTATTCAAGTTTAGTGATCAACTGCCTGAGTCTACTAAACTTGATGTTCCTGTAGCTTCAGTAGCACCATCCACAACAAATGCTGATGAGATTTCTGAATCCTCTACTTCATTTGACTTGCCATCTAATACTTGGTTTCAAGAATCTGGATCAACATCTGTTGCTGCTGAGCGTGCTACAAACACTTGCACAGATCTCATAGTGTACCAAGAGCTGAAGAATCACCCAATGTCTCAAATCATTGGTGATATCAATGCTGGTGTCTCAACTAGAAGTCAATTGTCCAACTTCTGCTTCTATGCTCTCTTCATCAGTCAGCAAGAGCCAAAGAACTATCATATTGCATTAAGAGACAATGGATGGGTTGATGCCATGCAGCTTGAGCTTCTTCAGTTCAAAAAGCAGCAAGTGTGGGAACTGGTTCCTCTACCCCCAGGTAAGTGTGCAATAGGCACTAAATGGGTGTTTAGGAATAAAACAGATGAAAATGGGCAAATTGTCAAGAACAAGGCCAGACTGGTTGTCCAGGGGTTTTCACAAGAAGAAGGTATTGATTATGATGAAACCTTTGCCCCTGTAGCCAGACTGGAGGCAATTAGATTGTTCTTAGCCTATGCTGCATTCCACAATCTTAAAGTTTTTCAAATGGATGTCAAAAGTGCATTTTTATATGGTAAAATAAAAGAAGAGGTTTATGTGTGTCAACCACCAGGTTTTGAGGATAATAAACATCCTGATTGGGTGTATAAACTTGATAAGGCTCTTTATGGGTTGAAACAAGCTCCTAGAGCCTGGTATGAAACACTGTCAAATTTTCTTCTTCAGAATAATTTCACTAGAGGCTCCATAGATAAAACTTTGTTCATTAAGAAAGTGGGTCAGCATAAGCTCCTTGTTCAAATTTATGTTGATGATATTATTTTTGCATCCTCTGATCCACAGTTGTGTGATGCATTTACAAAGTTGATGCAACAAAAATTCGAAATGAGTGCCATGGGAGAATTACAGTTCTTTCTAGGTTTGCAAATCAAACAAAAGGCTGATGGAACTTTCATTCATCAGTCAAAATACACAAAGAGTCTTTTGGAAAAGTTTGATTTACAAAACTGTAAGCCCTGTTCTACTCCCATGTGCAGCACCACACAACTGGATGCAGATCAGAAAGGTAAAGCTGTTGATGAAACACTTTACAGATGTATGATTGGGTCCTTGATGTACTTAACAGCTTCTAGACCAGATATTATGTTTGCAACTTGTGTTTGTGCTAGATTTCAGGCTGCTCCTAAAGAGTCTCATTTGATTGCAGTCAAGAGGATCTTTAGATATCTGCAAGGTACTCAATCTCTAGGTCTTTGGTATTCCACTGGGCACTCTTGCAAATTAGTTGCTTTTTCTGATAGTGACTATGCAGGGTGTAAATTAACTAGAAAATCAACTTCTGGTGGATGTCAATTCCTAGGCAACTGTTTGGTTTCTTGGCAGAGTAAGAAACAAACATCTGTTGCTACATCCACTGCTGAAGCCGAGTACATTGCTGCTGCAAGTTGTACATCTCAGGTACTCTGGCTTCAGAATCAATTATTGGATTATGGCATTACAGAGACTAAGACTCCATTACTAATGGATAGTGCTTCAGCTCTTTGTATTGTCAAGAATCCAGTCCAGCACTCTAGGACCAAACATATTGAGATCAGACACCATTTTATTAGGGATTGTTTTGAAAAAGGTCTGATTGATCCAAAGTTTGTTCCTAGTGCTGATGAGCTTGCAGACATATTTACTAAGCCTTTGGACAGTTCAACTTTCCAAAACCTAGTGTTAAGGCTTGGTATGCTGCAGCTAGAATAAGTGACAACTACTGATGATCTCAGTCAACAAGTACTGATGAGCATTCGTATACTATTGTCACAAATAAGTACTGATAAGTTCTTTTATCCTCAGTAGTTTTCATAACTACTGAAGACTAAATTACTTAAAAGTACTGAAGTACTCTATCTGTTGAAAAGAACTGATGTGGTTACAACTACTGATGTAGTTACAACTACTGATGTCAGTATAACAGATAAGTACTGATGACCAATGAAACGTCTGAAAATCAGACAAAAAGTCTGATAAGTGTTGAGGTCAGAATGAAACAGCTGATGAGCTAAGAATTGACGACAACAGCTGATGAGAAACTTTTCTCTTCAGTTGTTTCTACAACTGCTGTTTCACTTCATACAACTGAAGCCAAAACCATGTCTTCAGTAGTTTTACAACTACTGATGACTAACACCAAATCTTCAGTTGTTTACAACACCTGAAGCCAAAACCATGTCTTCAGTAGTTTCACAACTACTGATGACTAATACCAAGTCTTCAGTTGTTACAACTTCTGAAAGTTAATACCAGGTCTTCAGTTGTTTTCAAACAACTGATGACAGCACCAACACTTTCAGTCGTTTTATATCAGCCTTTTCTTACCCTATAAATACCTAAACCTACTTTCAAACGTTTCATTAGCCGTTTTATGTCCTTCACTCTCTCAACAATGGCGACCATGAAACTCAAACCCAGACACAACTGTGTTGCCTACCTCTCGAAATCGGCCTTTTGGAACAAATTTGATAATGCCATCGATCTTATGGTAGATTCCCAGTACCGAACCGCTTTTCTTCTGAATCCTACCATATACCCCGATTCCCTAAGCCAATTCTGGACCAACGTCTCTGTGCAAACTGGTGAGAATGATAGCCAAATCACTCTCCAGTCGTTGGTTAACCAGAAACAGGTGGTCATCACTCCAGACATCATTCGACAAACCCTAAATCTACATGATGCCACCTGTGTCACAGAATACCCGAAAGGCACAACTGATATGTCTTTCATCAATAACGGGTATGAAGGAGACTTAAGTGCTACCACCATTCTGAAGAAGCACTTCCATGATGCTGAACGTCTTATATTCCACATGGTGAATGTCTGCCTTGCATCAAAAACCTCCTCATGGGATCAGATGTCCTCCCGATGGCAACAGGTATTATACTCTATCTTTGAACGACAAAATCTAAATTTTTCTGAGATAGTTTTCATGGAACTAAAGGATCTGGCTTTGAAACCTGTGGCAAACAGATGGATATTATATCCCAGGTTTCTCATGGCCATAATTTTAAATCAGCTAAAATCAGACGGCCTTGTTGGCCTTGGAGTCCCTGCTCCGGCTGTATTGCCTGAAGTATACTCCAGGCACAACTCTGACCCTACACTGAAAGGGGCTGCCCGGCTGCTAAAACCCAAGCAGCGGGAACCCACAGCCTCCACTTCCAGATCCAAAGTCCCCACCAAACCCAACACCAAAAAGCCCAAAAAGGCTACTCAGGGAGATGAGTCCCCTGAGGATGCCCCTGTACCACCAATACAGGAAACACTTACTGGTTCTAACCCCCCAGTAGTGTCAAAGACTCCACCAGCCCTAGCCGCTCAGGCATCCTCTCAACAGGATCCTGATGCAACCATAATTGGGGATACCACAATGCTGGAACCTATCTCAATTGAGAAGGTTACCATTGAAGAGCACCAGTCACCCCGGGTGCAATCTGCTTCAAACCTATCTCCAAATGCAACCGCCCCTCAAAGCCCAACCATTATAGTTGCACAAGTGCTGAGTCAGCTGCATTCCTCTCCTCCTCCCCAGAAACCAATTACAATGGGGAGAACCTCAACAGCTGAGGAAGAGGACCAAAATGCTGCTGATAACCCACAGCACAGGGGTTATAATGTTCAATCTCCCCGTGTAGAGGAGGAGGTTAGAACATCTGGTGAGGCTGCCACTTCTACTGATTCAGCAAATGAACAGGATGCAGTTGGTAACATCTCTAAGACCTCACCAGAGGCAACTGCCGATGAAGGACTCAGTCCTGAGGCAGGAAGTCCCCAGAACCAAGAACAAGGGGCACATGCTACAACTGATCTACACTCAGGGCATGTACATCCTGATTCAATCAGGAGGTCAGGTGATTCAGCAAAGACTGATGATGACCTGGGCTTTTTCTTCGATGTCTTAGCCCATAACACAATCCTTGAGGCTGAGGTGAGCAGACTCAAAGAACTGCTTGCCAAAATGTCTCAGGATCAAAGTCCATCTGCCCCAATAAACCCACAGATGGCACCTTCATCTGAAGGTTCACCAAACACTCAGCCACTACACTCAACTGAGCCACCAGCCACTGCTTTTGGCACCACCTCTCAGGGACAGAACCCCTCTGAGCAGATGGTTGCTACCTTTCAACATTCCTTACCTCTCATCACTCCCATCATCAATGAGATTGTGCATAAAGCCATTGATGAGAGGATCTCCTCAAATCTACAAACACTTGTTGATGATGCTGTGCAAAAGAAGCTTTCTGCCATTCAAACCCCTGAACCCAATGCACCCAAAAAGGGGGAGTCTAAGGCAGTGAAAGAAAGAAAGAGAAGAGAGTGGAAGATGAGAAACAACAAGAGAAAGAAAAGGAGTTAGAAAAGGAAAAACAGCTGATCACATACAAGAGAAAGAAAAGTGCTGAAACTCAAAAGCCTGATGAAGAGAAATCATTGGAAGATCTGGTTAAAGAAGCTGATGAAGCTCACAGCAGATCAATGGACAGAATAATAGACCAACTCTTCAGACAGGGCTTTGATACAGCTACATTAGACACTGAGATCAGAAGGCTGGAGATTAAAGAGATACAAGAGAGATGGGCCAGTTACAGTGTGATGGAAAGGGAGAGGTTGGAGATAATGATCAGGTTTATTGCAAAATACTTGGGAAGATCATTAATTGAGATTAAATCATGGACCAGAGACAGTATTCTGGCAATAACCACCAGAATCTGTGCTTCTGAAGCATTCAATAAGGGGTTGATTATCGAAGCCTTAGATGAAGCAGGTGCTGGGAAGAGAACTGATATGGCCAAGCTTTCCAAAGCCAAACTTACCACAAAAATGCTAGATCAGCCTTCCCAAACTCCCACTCAAAAACAACCAACCCCACAACTCTCCAAACCAATCCCTAAACCTAAACTTAAACCAACTCAACCCTCAAAACCAACTCCCTTACCCCAAAAACCACCTCAAACCACATCCAATGATGCACCCAGAAGGAGGAGAAGGGTGTTGAGGATGGAAGAAGAAGAAGAAGAAGATGATGAAGAAGACAGTCTGCCAATCTCTGCTGTTCTAAAAATACCTGAGCCCAGAAGTCAACAAATGATCACACCAGACTTTCAGAGGCAAATGGTGAAAGTTAAGATTGAAGAAGAAGAACAGCAGAAACAGCACGATGAGCAACTTTTGAAGATGGTTGACAAAGAGTTTCCTCAGTCATCATCTATACAAGCCATGAAGAAACACGCTCAAAGGCTGTATGCTCTCAGGCATACCTTTCAATATCAAAAGGAGAGAGTAAGGATTTGGCCAGACCCCAGGGTTAGTTCTAGAATTCATAAGAAATCCATACCAAGTAGATACAATGGCCAAGTGAGAAAGACCATAGATGCTGTTATTATGTTGGCCATTGTAGTCTCACCCTGGGAGATACTTGAAGACTTCAAGAGAGCCTACAAGTCAAAGATGACCCCTCAAACTCTAATGGAGAACAAAATGGTCAAGAAGGGGTTGTTATACAAGAGGCTTGAAGAGATCAAGAAAAATGAACTCCAGTTGTTATTAGAAGGGACTCACCCAGATGAATTTGCTTACAGAGAGATAACAACTGTTGAGTTGAAAAATGGAAAGACATAAAGTACCTATCAGAGTACTATGGCCCAGAGTTCTTCTTCGAAGGAGAAGCAGAAGAACTCACTAAGGAGGAACAAGTTGTTCTCCTTGAGGCCTACGTCAGAGAGTCTTATAGACTCATCAATGGGAAGTAGGTTTCATGGTTGGGATAACAGCTCTGTGTCCAGTTCCCCAAGACAGAGTTCCCTTCCATCCTTTGACATTCACATCTACTGAAACCTGTTCCCTGGCCTGTGCTTATCTGATATCTCTGAAGCTGATCAAGAGAGTATTTCTGCCAAGAATAAGTGGGACCTCAATAAGCTTAAAGGTTTTGGCTGCATTGGTTCAGGGGGAGTTTGTTGGACCAAAAGAACCAATGAGCCTGATCAGAAAAACCTTTAAGTCCCACAGACATTACAACAACTGAAGTAGTCTGCAACAGCTGAAGACATCAACTGATAACAAGGTCTGAAGACAAAGTCTGAAGTAAAGAACTGAAGACAAAGTCTGAAGACAAAAGCTGAAGACAAAGACTGAAGACCAAGTTTCAGATGTTGTCACAACAGCTGAAGAAGACCTCTTCAGTAGTTGTGATGGTTTCCTTTCAGTAGTTATATTTTCCTTTCAGTTCTTTTGTAATCAGTAGTTTTATGTTTCTTGTAATCAGTACTTGTAGTTTCAGTAGTTTTAGTTTCATCTTGTACTTAGCATACTCTGAGATGTTCTCAGTTGTTGTGAACATTCTCAGTAGTTTGCTTACTTTCAGTTGTTTGTAATAATTCTGTTAAATGTCACTATCAAGTGACATCAGCAGACGTCACATTCCTTTATATAAGGAATGTTGACCTAATTGTAAGGTGCGAAGCTTAGCGGCTGAGGCGAAGCTTAGCGGCGCCATACCGAAGCATTTGTGCATGAATGATATTATCCCTTTTGCAGAAAACCCTCTTTCTCTATAACCGTGTACTGTTCCATTGAATATCTATTGTGTTCTTGCTAATTTGTCTAATTCTTGTTCTAATTCCGCTGCGATTCAACTCTAATTGATCAAACTTAGATCACTGATCCTGTCAAGTAACTAAAAAGCCGCCTCTTACTTATCAATCAAGTCATACTTCCTATCATTCTGAGTCAAGAACGTCAACGTTGCGCTATGTTTGAGAAATTTTAAATGAATCTTCGATAATAACCAGCCAATCCAAGAAACTGACACACTAGGTTGGAGACTTGGGTGCCTCCCAGTTCTTGATTGCTTCAATCTTTGCCGGATCCACATGTATGCCTTTCTCATTAACGACATGTCCGAGAAAATGAACATCTGGAATCCAAAACTCGTACTTCGAGAACTTTGCATACAGCTTCTCTTTCCTCAGCATCTCCAGGATGATCTTCAGATGCTGTTCATGATCTTCCTTGGTTCTTGAATAGACTAGTATACCATTGATGAATACTATTACAAACTTAACTAAGTAAGGTTTGTATACTCTATTCATATGATCCATGAACACAGCAGGTGCATTTGTCACACCAAATGGCATAACCAGAAACTTGTAATGGCCGTAACATGTTCTGAACTGTTTTTGGAACATCTTCCTTGGCTATTAATAGTTGATGATAACCCGATCGCAGATCAATCTTCAAGTAGAAACTAGATCCTTGAAGCTGATCAAACAGATCATCGATTCTTGGTAATTAGTATCGATTCTTGATAGTGAGTTTGTTTAACTCCCTATAATCGATGCACATTCTAAATGACCGATCTTTCTTTTTGACAAATAAGACTGGTGCTCCCCATGGCGAGAAGCTTGGTCTTATAAATCCCTTATCCAATAATTCTTCTAATTGCTTGGACAATTCTTGCATTTTCGAAGGCGCTAATTGATATGGTGATCGGTCAATAGGAGCAGCCCCTGGTACCAAATCGATTCGGAATTCAATTTGTCTAGACGGGGGTAATCCAGGCAAGTCATCAGGGAAAACATCGGGATAGTCTCTCACTATTGGTATATCTTCGAGCTTTCGCACCTCATTCTTAGTATACAGCCTTGGCAAGAAATGCTGGATACCCTTCACGTAGATACTTGTAAGACTTCATTACATTGACAATCTTCAGGGTAGGCTTCCCTTTATCACCTTGCACTCTCAATCCCACATTAGCATGACACTTTGACAACCAATCCATGCCTACAACGATATCAAAAGTACCAAGTACAACGGGTAGGAGGTCGATGCTAAAAAAATGACCTTCTAATTGCATAGTGCACCCTCTAACTACATCACATGCTTTAATTATCTTACCATTGGCTAGCTCGATAATATATTTCTTATCTAATTTACTAGATCTAAGGCCTTGTAATGGTTCAAAGTTCTATGACAAAAAATTCATATCGGCTCCAGTATCAAATAATATAGAGGCGAAATGATTGTTGACAAGGAACGTACCAGTGACGACGGATGGTTCCTGTCTAGCCTCCTTGGCATTCATCTCAAATGCCTTGCCCCTTGCACTTGATCCTTTCAGCTTGGGGCAATCCATATTCAAAACATCCTCGCCCAGATCTCTCGGGGCTTCTCAAACAACCTCACTCGATAAGTTTGGGATTGATGTCCATACTTGTTACACCTCGAACACACATTCATGTTCCAGTTACCACCATGATCAAGATTACACTTGCTACACCTCGGCTATACACCAGCTTGCCTCTGGCAAGTTAGTAACATACACATTTCCTGTTCCAACCCTCTGTTTCTTCTGATTCTCAGCTCGGTTCTTGAAATTTCCAGTCCACTTCCTCTTATTTTCTATAGACCTTTGATCTGACTCTACCACCTTCCATTCAGTCTCCATGGGCTTCTAACTAGTATCCCCTTTCTTAACCAACACAACTCTTCGAATAGCATCATCAGTTAATGAATTAGCTAACACCACTACGCTCTGCATTATGGTGGGGTTTGATGCTATAACCATGCCTCTGATCTAGGGTGCCAATCCCCAAATATATCTCTCAATCCTGTCGTAGTCTGGAGTAACCATCCGGGTACAAGTCTTGCCAGGTCATTAAACCTGGAAGTATAGGCTCTAACTTCCGCACCTTCCATAGTCGGGTTCCAAAACTCAGTTTCGATCTTCTGTAGCTCATTGCAAGGACAATACTCGCTAAGCAACATCTCCTTCAACTAGTTCCAAGAGAGACGAAATGCAGCTTCCTCTCCAAGGTTCTGTACTTGCGAATTCCACCGGCTTAAAGCTTCATCTTAGAATGAACATGTGGCATACTTTACTCGCTGATTAGCAAAATAGTTGCTAATTTCCATCATGGATTCCATCTTCTCTATCCATCTAATAATGTCAAGAAGAGCTTCAGGTCCAGTAAAGATTCATGGATTACAAGCTCAGGATGTCTTACAAGCACAACCCTGAGCTTGACTCCCAGAGGGATTACCAATGGAATTGCCTCCACTAGAACCACCCATGGTACCATGTCCACTACCACAAAAGAGATGTCCACGAAATAATCAGTACAGAATACATCAACATCAATACAAAATAGTTGTTTCAATATTCCAAGTACTAACACAACAAAGATCCTACAAATCTAACGAGAGAATCGTGCCATCATATCGGCAGGCACCACCATAGAAGCCATCATCATGTAGACTATCGCTAACCATGGCGCTTCCTCTACACACTCCTCAAGGAATGTCACCTGCTGCTACGCTGCTACCATCCTAGCCTTTGTGGCCTCCACCTTTAGGTTTGCTACCTCTAGCTTCTCTTCATCTCTACCAATCCCGACTCCAAATCATAATTCCTGAAATGCAACTGGTTTAGGACGTCGTTCTCAATCACCTTGTCTTCCTTAAAGGACATCATCCTCTCATCCATCGCCTGTGTCATATCACTTATCACCCCTACCATACCTTGTAAGGATGAAATCTGGTGCTCATAGTGAATGCATTAGGTAGCCAGAGTAACTAGAGTGCGATCTACAGGCTTATCTATCAGTGGTAGGTCTTGACATGCTGAGGATGACTCACCAACCTCAAACGTAAAGGGTACACCACCCTCATCAGCCCACTCCAGTAATCATTCGGATAACCAGTCCAACTGTCCGTCTTGCACTCTAGCCCTTTTGGGCTCAACCTCCTTTGGTGTCTCTCCAGCGGTCCGGCTTCCTCTTCTTCTTCCTCGAGTAACAAGTCAAACCTTAGGGGCATGCTCAGGAATGTCAAAAACAGGCTTATCAATAACAGGTGTTATCTGACTAGGCTCACCAAGGGCAGGAGGACTCTCATCATCCGATGCCTAAATCCAGCCATTCCCGTACTTGGAAGAAGGCTCCTATCTCGATGCAAATGGATAATGATAAATCTCCAAGGGTGTAATAGGGGGAAGAGAAACATAGGATCCTCGTAATCACTATCGAAGTCATGGATCAGAATGAATGGGGTCCGAGAAGACATCTGTAACATAAGAATATCCATACTAAATATCTATCTAAAGGCATCTACGCTTATCTTATATGAATAATCATATATAAATAATCACCATTTTAATGCATGCGCGATAAGAAATATTTTTGGGAATGAAAATGTTTTAACTTAAAATCATTTTGGGTTATAGTCTAGATTTTCAAAAAATATTGCTCTAGTTCATTATAACCGTTGGCTCTGATACCAACTTCTGTAACACCCCAAAAGGCACATCGGAAAGGCACGCGTGTGATGGAGATAACGGAAGTTGGATTGTTCCAACAATTATCAGGCAAACAAATCGTGGATACCATCGTTAAATATTAACATAAAAAGTTATTACATTGTCATGAGTAGTCATCTTAAAATAAAACATAAATAGTAATAACATAATATTGTCTTAAACATTAATGAAAGATTTTTAAATCGGTAGTGGAATTCGGTCCCCAAAAGTGGTAACCAAACTTGATTAGTTTGCTGTTAAAGCCCTTTTCATTCCCATACATGCCTAAATACTTGAAAACCATGCCTAAAAGTTTATCAGTAAAAAGTTGGTGAGTTCTTAGGTTTATATAAAAAGGTTATCATAATTTCCTTTTAAAAAGATATGATTATCCCGGAATCAACCCCTGGATCGTCAAGGACTAGCTTGGTCCACTGACTATGATCGCAACCAAGAGCCCCATAATCAAACCAAGACACAATGTCCCTCAAATACCTTTCAACATATATTCCCTCCGTACAAGACCGGTGCGACCGATCTCGAGGGGTGGTTGTCAAACCCAATAGATCTACCAATATATCCTGTGGCCCTCCCAGGGTTAATGATTATGGCTGAGGGCAGTTATGCACAAATAATAAAACACTAAAGGCCATCATAAAGATCACATATCATACATAAAAATGTTATATCTTGTCTGCAGGACCGGTTAAGGGATGGGCAATACAATCAGTCTCACAATAAGGAGAGTGTTAAAACACTTAAATGATCAAATGGGGAACCGGGTTTGTGAAAATGATACTAAGAACACAAGCAAACAATAAGATAGAACTAAGAATAAGAACAAGATAAGTATGGTTTTCAAGGATGTTGTATATTGCTCTCAAGTTCTATTACAAGTGTAACAAAGCATAAAAAGAAATACAATGACCTGAGATACTTTATACTACATCCTACAGCCATCTATATTATGATAGCCAGTTGGAAACACTAATCTAGACAACAAGATCAATGTAGAGTCAAAAGGCAGATTGCCTTTTGACTAGTGACTATGACATGCCATAGCTCACATCCTAATATATTATAAATGGATAAAAGGTACAAAGTAGAAAGTTATAGACTCAAGACCATAATCTACAGTTTACTAAAGCATGGACCTTTTCACCAACTTGTATAAGTTGGTGAGTCATCAGAGTTGCAGCGGAAAGTAAGTCAGCTTTATGGAAAAATAGATCAGAGAAAGCATGTCCTCTCTATCTTCGAAAGAAATCAGTCTTCACTTCATTGGCTTCGGAAGACTTTGTCTTTGAAGCTTCGAAAGACTTCATCTTTGGCTTCGGAAGACTTTGTCTTTGAAGCTTCGGAAGACTTTGTCTTTGGCTTTAGGAGATTTGGTCTTTGGCTTTGGAAGATTTTACACTTGGAATAATTTCTGTGATGAGTGTAAAGCTTCCAAAGTAACTTCTACCTTGTACATTAGTGCATGCATGCAAGGAGCTCCTTGATTTTTTAGGCTTCTTTGGTTGCATCAGCCTTCTAATATAACCTTACAAACTCCCCCTAGGCTGATGATACCAAAATAGAGAAGTTATTCAGATGTTGATGATCCTCATTAGGATTAAGACCATACCTTTCTTCATCATTTTGTCAGGATCCCTCAGACTCTCATAATATCTTCTCTTGTCATGGAGATCATGTAGAGGAAGATCAAGCATGTCTTGCCAGAAATAGACATCTTGACCTCCTTGATCTCTGATGACATACCACCTGTCTGGATTAGCAGCAAAAGTCCAGGACAAGATGGGTCTTCCTATTACAAGAGGCTCTACTTGAGTTGGAATTAGTTGAGCAGCCTCTTCTTGCACTACCTCTGGATGCTCTGACTCATCCTGAGGTGTAAAGGTGGATGCCTTGGTTTTCATCTTGGAAACACTCTTCATGGCCATCCTTTTCCTCTTCTTTGAAGTCTTTAATTGAGAGAACTGGTCTTCAGTACCAGGTTGTTCTTTTGTGTCTCTCTCAGTTGGGTTCTCTTCTCTCACAGGTTCAGAAGGAGAAGGAAGAGGACCCTGCTGTGGATCAGAAGATGAAGTTGGCTGAGATGTAGCTCTAGGTCCAGGTTGTGTTATCTCAAGGGGTTCAACCTTGACCTAGACTTTAGGTTGAGCTGGACTTGGTGGAGAATGCAAGTCAACAAGCTCTGCCTTTTTAATCTTCTACTTGATCACTCTAATGTGCTCATCCATAGTGGATAGAGACATTGGACCAAGCCTCCTTCCAGAGAATCCGTACATCTTCAAGAAGCTCATCACCCTCTGCCTATCAGTAGACTTCTTTTGACTCTTTTGGATGATGGCTCTTGACTTTTCAGCTTCTTCCCCCATTTTTCTCTTAGCAGCCTTTCGTTCTTTGGTAACTTGTTGCTCCAGCTGCTAGAGATACTTAAATTCAACATACTCATATGATAAGGGAAGAAGTGCAGATGCCTGATAGAGTCTTATGGCACTCAAGTAGTTGATCATGTTCAGTCTATCAGCTTCCTTATCTACCTGAGGTTGTGCAGTCGCCACAGCCTCTATCTCAGGACTTTCTTGAACTGGGGAGAGGGTAGGAGCATGTTTGTAGAGCCTTTTCTGTCTCCTTTCTTCCATGTTTTTGAGGAGCAATACTACGTCCTCTGCCTCCTTTCTCTCCTTGGACAACTCTTTGTCAACCAGTTCATTTAGTTCATCTAAGGGGAGAGAGAGTAGTTCATCCACATTGTAGTTTCTAGTCCCCAAGTAGTTTATCCTGGCTGCCCTCAACTCATCATCCTGAGTATTTGGCCTGGGGGCAGCCCTGATGGCAGCTTCCATGAAGCCTGGAGACCCTCTTGAAATTTCTCCCCTTAGCTTCCTCTTCCTATCTCTTTCCTCCTCCTTAATATCCTCAGAAGTTAACTTCCTTTTCCCTTTGTCACTAATAGGCCTTGGTGACTCAGGGTGGAGAGAGCTTTGGCCTTTATTGCTTGATTTAGCAGTCAAGCTCTGGCCAAAGAGAGGTTGTGAAGCACCTTCACCAGCTGGTGCCTCATTGAGGGTAATGGGTACTCAAGAAGTTCCTGTGTCAAGGTTCACAGGTTCAACTTCTGGGCCTTCAGTCAAGGCTTCCCCTTTGAAGCTAATCTTAGGGTCCACCTCAACATCTAGTTGACCAAAAGTCTTACATGCTAGCCTCTGTCTATATAGTCTTGACCTCAGCTTGTATTCTTCAAACACCCTTTCTTGAATTATATCTGCTAATCTTGCAGCTTGTCTGTTTTGACTTGGGTTGACAAGTGGAAGATCAATCAGATGGATGTTCTCATAGAAGCTAAGGTTGAAAAGTTGGAAATTTCCTGTTGACCCAGAGATCAAGAGATGACTAGAGCTCTTCTATCAGTGTCATACCTCCATCCCATGATTGGATTCTCAGAGTGAGGAGATAGGGTAGGCATAGCTCTGGGAATACCCTCCTCAAACAAACTTTGTATAAGTGAGTCCACATCCATGTTGACTTGAGGAGGTTGTTGAGTATGGACCATTGCAAGTGAGGGTGGTGAATTCTCAAAGTCCATACTCTGTGAAGAACTCCTAGGTTCTATGACTGTTTGGATTTTCTCCCCCTTTTTGGTAGTATCACCTTCTTGCATACGTGAACTTGGGGTTGGGTCTGTCACATCCACAGGTTCTTGTGGACCTGGTTGAGTTCTCTGGAGTGGTCTCTCAGCTAACTTGCCCTTGAGATCGGTGATCTCAAATTGCTGGTCATTAACCCTCCTTTGTAAGACAGTCACCTGAGATTCCAGGTGACTTATCTTTGAGACTAAATAGGTGCATGTTTTTGCACCTTTAGTTTTAGACTCCCCTCATCTTCATCAAAAGAATCACAAGGGGGGGGGGGGGGGTTTGAGAGAATGGGACCTAAGTCTTCTTCCTCATCACCAGCACTTTGTTCTTGGTCGCTGGATTTCCCCTGCACCATGATAACTTCAAGTTAAGTGTTAATGGGCTGGGTTGCCATGCTTGAGGTCTTAATGATGTAGTCACTTGCTGAAGTGAGAGCCTCTTTCATATGGACCTCCTGAGCAGATTCAGGAAGATCCACCTCAGTAGTAGGTGGATGATATGGGCTAAACATGGGAGAAACAAGAGTACTCATCTCTCCTTGAGCAGGGGTGGAGAAGAGGGACTTATGATAATCACTAGAGCCCATGTCTTCATCATTATAGAATTTAAGGTTTGGGATTGGTTGGTTTAGATCAAGAGGCTGGGGATGGTAACTGTCCCCTGAAGGTTGTTCACTAGAGTTTTGAGACTTTGAGTGAAGGCTTAAGGCTGTGGGGGTTGTGAGCTCATCAGGCTGAGCATGAGGAACCTCAGCACTAATCATTGGAGAGATGGGAGTGGTTTGCTCCTCAGGAGAAGTGGGAGCTCCAGGGTCCACTTCCTCCTGTATGGGTGATGATATAGGGGCCTGCACAAACTGAGTAGCATGTGCAGGGGTTTGTTTGGATTTTCTTTAGTAGGTGAAGGTAATTTGTGGTTGTATAGGTGGTTGGGAAGTAGAAGGTGTGGGTTTGACACTAGATGGTGCTGCTAGGTTGTCACCTTGAACAATGAGCTCTAACATTTTTGGGACAAGGGCTGTTTCTACCCCTAAGAAGCCAACAGTTGGCTTCCTTATTGTCTTGAGGATGCCAGGCTTCATCTGTCCTATTTGGAAACCCAAGCCTCATTGGTCTTGGGCTTATCAAAGTGATTTGAAGACAATGTAACAGTAAGTGATCCTATGTTCAAGCTTTGAGGATCATTAGCTGTTATTGATGAAGAACTTTCAGTCACTTGGTCTTCCTTCATCTTCCACACCATCTTTGAAAGATTAGACTTGACTTTCAACACCTCGGAAGTTTTAACAACTTCGGAAGTTTTGGAGACTGGACCTTCAGAAGATCTTGCTTTCACTGCAGCAGGCTTCAGTACTTCTAAAGCCTTCCTTTCTTTTGAGACCAATTTTTCTTCCTAAGGCAAGTTTTCACTTGTCTTCTTTTTCACCTAGGAGCTTTTGAAGGGAAAATATTTTCATTCCGAAGCTAGTTTTTCTTTCTTCTTCTCAAACGTTTTCTCTTTGATCATGTGAATAGTACTTTTAGGATTGTAGATGCAATCCTTAGCAAGATGAGAAGTACTACCACACATGATGCAATCCATTTGCTTCATAGATGATGCAGCAAGCTTCTTAGGGTGAGGCTTGCTCTTGGAACTTGATGGTTTAGGCTGTGTAGCAGTGGTACATAGCTAATCAACCTTTTTCTCTTTGCTAGAATTAGTTGGACATGAACTAGAACTCCTGGTACTAGAGTTCATAGTTGAGTCTTCAGCCTTCACCACTTCAAATCCTGTAGAGATGAACACTTGTTTTTGCTTAGAGTTGAAAGTGGCCTTGATCTATTGAGCCTTATTTGATTTCCTCTTGGCTTTTCTGATCAAGTTCTTCCTCTTAGACTTGGTCATCCCAGATTCTTTTCTCTCCTCAGGAGAATAGTGACCCTTCTTAGGTTGATCTTCTTCACTCTTCTTAGAATCATCCTCCACTATCTCCTCTTCATCCTCTTCATCTATGGGGTCTATGAGGGGAAGCTCATCTTCACAAGTTCCACACCTTGGAGATCTTACAGACAATAGAGTGTACGGAGGAACTATCTTAGTAGATCCTAGTCCCTGCTTATTCTGATAACAAACTTTTGCATGCAAGGATGAGGATATCATGTTCTTGAAAGTCTCTTCTTCAAGAACACACTTTTCTGCCCTGGCTTTGCTGATCACAAGCTCAGCCTGGTATTCAGTTAACTTAGTGATGAGATCTTTGATCTGAGTCCTGTAATTGGTGTGTTCATGCTTAAGAGTTGAAATGGTTTTCTCTAAATCTTCTATTCTAAGTATGTAATCATTTTTAGCTCTTTTGAAATCAGCTTTTAAAATGTTTAAGGACTCAAGATCAGTTCTCATCTCTAAGTTATAGGATAGGACCTATATCTGTTAACTTTAGCAATACATTCAGGTGTACAAAGATGTTCCAATACCTTGGCATCTTCATGATCTACCATCAGTGCTTGGTTTGGAGATGCATCCTCAACCTAAAAGCTCCAGTCAAGGCCTCCTTCCTCAACAGCAACTGCAGCTTGCTGCTTTGGCTTCTCATTCTGGGGAGCTCCATCAGTGTAGTTTGGTCTGGTTTGTGCTTGGCCATCACTTGTTCTTGGTGCCTTGCACTCTCTAGCAAAGTGTCCCATTTGGTTACAGTTGTAACACACCTCACTTTGCTTTTGTCCAGCCCAAACTTTCCACTGGTTGCATTGCTAGGAAACTTCCTCCCTATCCTCTTGTAAAACTTCTTGGCTCTGTGAGTGAGAAGAGCCATATGTTGGACTATTTCTATGTACTCCAGATCATCTGGATGGATACAGTCTAGGTCTTCAAGGGTAAAGAGAAAGTTGCCTATGCTTCAATCAGTAGACACAAAGGCTTGTGAAGAGCTTGTCTCTTAGAATGGGCTTCCTTGGGTGTAGCTCTCTCTTCGTGTCTCCGGGAAGGTGATGAAAGGGCCCTTTTGTGAGTTGTCAGGATAGCAGATGAGATGATGTTATGGTTCTCTGCAATCCCTTTCAACCACATGAAGGGCTGAACTCTGCTAATTATTGGAGTTACCAGATGGATTTTGTATGTTCATCTCCATCTGGTAGCCACTGAGGATACCATACAACTAAGTGAGAGTAAGGGTCTTGGGGTTCTTAGTCCTCTTAATGACCACACAATAGTGTGTCCATTGTCTGGGAAGAGAGGACATGAACTTCTTCACAATGTCCCTATTCTCAAGAGTTACTCCAACATTCATTAGAGTATCCACAATCTTAACATACCTGAAGTATTGTTGAGTCATGGTTTCACCTGCCTTAAAGGTGAAGTTCTCAAACTACTGCTTCAAGAGGTCCTTCTTGTTCTCTTTTGTTTAACCCCTTATACATAAGCTTTAGTGCATCCCATAGCTGCTTAACAATCTTGCACTTCTTAAAGCCTCTGTAGATAGAGTTTGGAAGAGCAGCTTGGAGGGCGGTCATGGCCTTTTGATCTATGTCTATCTTCTTCTAGTCTTCTTCATAATAGTCAGCCACTTCCTTTGGTATAATACCACCACCAGCAGCAGCTGAAGAGGTGGATGGTACATGAGGTCCAGAGACAATAGATCCCCACATCCTGGAGTCTTGAGACTTGAGGGTGGTAAGTTGATCATTTACCGATTGGTGAAGCCTTCCATTCTTTGGCAGCAAGTATCAAAGTCATCAAGAGTGATTAGTGGAGACTTTGTCATAGTACCGGTTTCCATATCAGCCTTTGTGGTAGCTACCATTTGAGTTGTTAAGTGTTTTGTGAAACTGAAGGGATTTAAGATGGTTAGTTCTTACAATCAAGATCCTGGAAAAGCTTTGATACCAATTGCAGGACCAATTAAGGGATGGTCAATACAATCAGTCTCATAATGAGAGAGTGTAAGAACACTTAACAGATCAAATGGGGAACCGGTTTTGTATAAATGATACTAAGAACACAAGCAAACAATAAGACGGAACTAAGAACAAAAACAAGATAAGTATGGTTTTCAAGGATGCTGTATATGGCTCTCAAGTTCTATTATAAGTGTTACAAAGCATAAAAAGAAATACAAAGACCTGAGATACTTTATACTACATCCTACGGCCATCCATACTATGATAGCCAGCTGGAAACACTAATCTAGACAACAAGATCAATGTAGAGTCAAAAGGCAGATTGCATTTTGACTAGTGACTATGACATGCCATAGCTCACATCCTAATATATAATAAAAAGGATAAAAGGTACAAAGTAGGAAGTTACAGACTCAAGACCATAATCTACAGTTTACTAAAGCATGGACCTTTTCAACAACTTGTATAAGTTGGTGAGTCATCAGGGTTGCAGCGGAAAGTAAGTCAGATTTATAGAAAAGTAGATCAGAAAAAGCATGTCATCTCTGTCTTTGGAAGAAATCAGTCTTCACTTCATTGGCTTCGGAAGACTTTGTCTTTGAAGCTTTGGAAGACTTCATCTTTGGCTTCAAAATATTTTACACTTGGAATAATTTCTGTGATTAGTGTAAAACTTCCGAAGTAACTTCTACCTTGTACATCAGTGCATGCATGTAGAAAGCTCCTTGGTTGTTTTGGCTTCTTTGGTTGCATCAGCCTTTTAATATAACCATACAATGTCTTTCCCCCAAAATGGTTAAATAAAAATGTTATTTAAAAATAGGGGCTGTGAAAACTCATCTTTAAACACATCAAAAGAGGGTCTTAGCAAAATCGAGCCCGGTGAATGCAAATGACCAATTAACGCCCTAAACACAAAGGACCTAATAATTGTCAAGTAATAAGTCTACCACGCAAGTTGTTCACCCAATTTACTAGACTTGTCATGAATCAATTTTTAAATGACCCGTTGATGACTTTCGGTTTGGTTAAATAATTTATATTATAAGTGACAAATATTTATTCATTTAACCCTTAAATGATAACTACACATCACACACACAAAATAAGCACATAAAAATATATAAAAACATGATCATAAAAATTACTAAGTTATGCATTAAATCAATAATTAAACAAATAAATAAATAAATAAGTAAGAAAATAATAATTCATAATAACATTTTATCTATAATTAATAATAAAATATATTCATAGTCTTGTTTTTGTTAAGAAAACTATTTCTTATTTTATTACCTTTTTATAAAATATTACTTTATTTAATATAAATCAACATTGATTAATCTTTTTAACAAATAACTTAATTTCCAGTAGTAAAACATATATAAAATTATTTTAAGTAGGTTTTATTATAAAATATGTTCTTTTATATTTAACCCAAATGTCACCCGTATACGGTGATTTTTAACCCGAAACCGCACGGTATTACGCGCGAAAACTGTATATCAACCCCTGTATACCTTATGACCATTATACATGTTTTAAAATGAACCTTTTATACCAAAAACATTCTGAATTTTTTTTGTTAAAAATCAGTTTCAAAACAGCCCAATATTTTTAACCCGAAATTGTCGGTTTTCGGCTTTTTCGCGCACATAAAATCAACACCGAAGACCATGCTTGTTAAGGATTTGTTACCATCTTAAAAACATAAGTTTTTAAATTAAACAACAATATTATTTCTGTTCAAAACCGGACTTGTGAAAAAACACTTGTTTTTGACCCGAAAAACACTGTTTTTAACGTGTTTTTAAATGTTAAACCTTTACGTGATTAAACCCAATCATGAAAACCTTTATTTTCAGTAACATTACTTACTTTTAACTTATATTTAACATGTTTTAAACTTATTTTACCAGATTTACAAAGATGCTTGTCTTGATGATAATTAAATTTTGTGAAATCTTTACTAGTGGTCATGTCCATCTATACTTGATTACCATTATTTTTAACTTTGTTTTTATCTTTTCTTTAAGTAAAAAATGAATAAGAAAAACTCAAAGTTTCCAGATCATGATCACCGTATACATGGATCATTTCAATCATCTCCAAACCCATAAGTCAAGAACAAATCGAGATTAAAAGTGCCAATCATACATACATACCTATATACGAATTATACATACATATATAATCCAAATTATAAATTTTATCTTGTGTTCTTAGTTTTCATTTTAACAAAACACACTTTAAAAAACAAAATATTTCAGATCATGATCACCATGATTTATGAATCATCTCAATCATTTATGAAATCCAAAAGCAAGATGAGCTCAAGAACATCATACACACATACATTCTTGTATCACCCACTTTCATTATTTTTGATAAACTCCTTTGGATATGGGTTTCTTATGATATTCATAAACACAAATCAAAGATTGATCATCTTGCATGTCAAAATCAAACATAAATGTCAATGAAACTTCCAAAATCATCAACATCAAACACACACACACATATACAAGGTTCACATACACACATATAAACATCCTTTTACAACCCATTTTTCTTGATTAAAAACTATTGTTGGAACCTTGGATTTCAAGAAAATCTAGTTTTTGGTGAACAAAACTTGCAACAATCATTCATTTGTCATGTTGCAAGAGGTTTTTAAAGAAACACAAATCTTACCCAAAGATGAAAATTTTAAGAAATATGGATGATTTCTTCTCCTTGGAGTTGGATTTATGCAATTTCTTGCACCAAACTCACTAACCGATCCTTTAAATCAGATGTTTGATGCTTGAAACAAGCTTGGATGATCAAAAATTGGAAGTGGTGAGGGTGTTTGGGTGGTGTCGGTCGAGGATGGAGAGAGGGGGAAGAAAGAGTGTTTTAGTGAGAGAAAAAGGTGTGTTGTGTATGGTGAGAAGATGGAGTGTAGCGTTGGGTTTTATAGTAATGATTAATTGTGGTTAATGGTAGTTAATCTTGTGATTAACTTAATATATGGGCTGGTGGATCTCCTAGTGAGATGCCACCTGGTGTAAGGCGGGTGTTGGTTTCGTTAATTTTTTTAGTAAAAATTTTAAACGTTCGGATTTTTACACGAAAATTTTCTATAGAATTAAAATATTAATTTGAAGATTTCCAAGAAACTTTAATAATAATAATAATGATCAATAGTCAAAATAATAATTTTTACATGGTGTAACACAGCGTGCAACAGACTGTGTATTGCATCAAGGTAATAATTATTATTTTTCATGAATAATAATATTTTCACTTAAGATACCATAATTTATAAAAATCAAAATGTATTGACCAGATTTAATTAACCTAGTTGTCACCAACACTCGTTAAAAGCTTTTATCGTAACGAGACCCGGTAATTTTCAAAAATTACCAATTTCAAAATTTTGCACAAAGGGGCTTTGCTAGACCTTAGATGACCTTAATTATCAGAAAATTAAGTCTTATAACACATTCAGTTAGTTTAGCACATTTTATTAATGTACGGATATTAACCTGGAAACAAGGGATGTCACACAACAACCATCTCAATTATATGTGTAACACATCAAACAATTATCCATAACTTGTTAACATAACCAAGAAACTTCATCATGCCCAATGTTTTCTAATCTAAAAACTTAAAACACAAGTTGCACAATTTTCATCCAAACCTCCAATCATGTTCCTACAATCATTTCAACATCAATCACATCATCATATAATGTTCTAAACATATCATATTCAACATTCATCACATCAAGTCAAAAAAGTTTCCATAAGTAGCAAGCATGTTCATACGTTGCATTTTTCACCATTCGATTATTCCCAGTCCATTCTTATGCCCTAAACATCATATAACCATTTTCACATCTCATTAAACATGCATAAATCATCATCTATAACTAAATTACACTAAAATTTTCCTATAATGGAAAGTACTTGAAAACTGAGCCAAAATCAAAAGTTCGAAACATGAATTTTCATCCTCTAGCATCAACTAACATCCTAGAACGATCAATTCAATCCAATTTCATCAAAATCATAGGATTTCTACAAATGTCCCAAATTAAAGTTACCTTAATAAGTAAGCCTTGGTTTTTGATCAAAATGATATAATTTCACAAAACCAATCAGTACAAATATCATTATATTGAATACTAACACATAATCAATCATCAATTTCAGTAAACTTCAAGTTTTGACTCCTTTGTAATGATCTCCAATAATAAGGAATGAATCCAGTGTCATGATCAGAGATGATGAAAAAATGGCACCTCGTGCCAAGAGAATTTTTCTCTTAGAAAGGTGCGAGTTAACTTCTCAATCCAGTCAGTCTCTCTAATATCTAGGAAGTGTGTGGATTTTGCCAAGCGATCTACTATTACCTAAATGGTATCGCATCCGCTGAGAGTTCGAGGTAACTTTGCAATGAAAACCATTGAGATCTACTCCCACTTCCATTCTAGAATTTGTGGCTATTGGAGTAAACCAAACAGTCCTTGATATTCCACCTTAACTTTAGAACAAGTTAAACACTTGGTTACATGCATGGCAATACCACCTTTCATATTCTGCCACCGATAAAGAACATTCAAATCATGGTACGTCTTACCTGAACCTCGAAGAATGGGATATCAAGTCTTATGAGTTTCATCCATTACCAGCTCTAGTAAATTCACGTATAGAAAAATCTGTATTCGTTCCATAAAATAACCAATTCTTTTGGATTTTGTGACTAATTTCTTTTCCATGTCTCGCATAGATTTTGCTTTCAAATTCTCATCCTTCAAATCCTCAATTTGAGCATTACGAATTTGATCAGGTACTTTTTCTGTATGGTGAGCTTTAGTGCTCGCACTCTCTTTGGTTTAGATGTTTACTTTTGACTTAGGGCATCGGCTACAACATTAGCGTTACCTAGAAGGTACTTCATCACATAGTTATACCCAATGATGTTGTCCATGTTCAGCTCTTTTTGTTCAAAGATATACTAAAGGCTTTTGTGATTGGTGTAATGATGCATTTGGTACCGTACAAGTAATACCTCTATATCTTACATGCAAATCAATGACTCTCAACTTTGAGTCGTGCATCATGTAGTTCTTCTTATGAACTTTCAACTGACAGGAAGCGTATTTTATAACCTTCTCGCACTGCGTCAACACACAACCGGGACTTCGGATGGAAGCACCGTAATATACAACAAAATCATCTATTTCTATTTGGTAGGGATAGTATCAGTACAGCACAGAGTTTTTGTTTCATAACTTGAAATGCGGACTCTCACTTGTCACCCCAATCGTATGTGGTGCCTTTATGAGTTAATTTCATAAGAGGTTGTGCGATCTTTGAAAACTCTTTGATGACTTGTTGGTAATAACTAGCTAACCCAAGAAACTGTCATACCTTAGTCAGAGTCTTAGGTGTAGCCTATTTCTTGGTGGCTTCTATTCTTTCCATGTTAATAGGCATTCCATTCTCACTGACCACATGACCCAAAATTTGAACTTCATCGAGAAGTCACATTATAAAAAACGTGGCATACAATTATCCTTGTTTTTGTAGTTCTAATTTCATGTTCCTCATTCTCCCACTTGTTTTTTGTATATGTTAGAATCTCATCGGCAAAAATTTTGATAAACTTCTCATGATGGGGTTTACGTACTCGGTCCAAGAGATCCATGAAAACCATGGGTGTATTGGTAAACGCACTTGGCATAACTAGAAACTCATGGTGATAATACCAAATCTTAATGCTGCCTTATATATGTCATCCTCTTGGACCCTCAGATGATGATATTCTGACCTCAGGTCTAGCTTGGGATATAAACTTGACCCTTGAACCTGGTGAAGCAAATCGCCGATGCGTGGAATAGAGTAACGGTTCTTAATTGTCACTTTGTACCCATATAGAAAGTTCTATCATTTTTCTTGACAAACAGGACTAAAGCTCCCCGTGGTGATAAGCTTGGGTGGATGAATCCTTTATCCGATAACTCCTGCAGTTACATAGATAGTTTTGGTAGTTCATTCAGAGTTGATCTGTAAGGTGCTCTAGCAATAGGTGCGACTCCATGTGTCAAATTGATCTGAAACTCGATCTGTCTGTGTGGGGAAGACCATGTAAATCTTCTAGGAAAATCTCAAAAAGATAAAGAATGCTAGGGATCTCTTTGATCCTCTTTTCCTCAATTGCTTTCTCATTGACCATGGAGTTCTATCGCGAGACGTGTGACAAACCAAGATCTCAGACATAGTCATATCAAACGCCACTATATGCGGTTTAAAATAAGTGTTTAACCTTAAATCGGAATATACCAAATTTTTCAATGTAATCAATGCGGAAGCGTAAATGTTTGTAAATCCATAAGTAATTAACGGAAAAAACAAAGCACGCAATAAAGAGTGGTAAATTTAAATGAACGTGCTTTCAAATGATAAAGATGATGCATGAGCCTTAGATATGCAACCCTAGCCTTAGGCATGCTAGCGACTAGAGAAGACATGCTAAAGTATGTCAACACAAGGTTAGTGAGTTTACAGGTTTAAATCAGTAAATATGTTTGAGTGTTTGATTGGTAAAAGTAAACAAAGGTATACCATAGGCAGCTAGCCTGTATATCGAGTTACATAGCATTGCGAACCGAAGCTGACTGTTTGTGAGTTGTTTTGCCTTCTGCCATGTCATATCACAGAACAATGGCAAGTGTCTTGGTTAATTAAACACCCGTTCGACCTCCAGTCGAGTTAGCGCGACTAACGCGGGTGGGGTTACTCAAACCCAGTAGTACTACTCGAAATTACCTCACTAGTTCTATATTAACGATTCGAGTGTATAAGGATTTGCATGATAATATTTGCACTATAGTAACAAGAGATATATCAATAATAATAAAACCAAATAAATAGAAATAGTTTGCATGCTTCTCCCATAAAGGAAAGTAAGTAAAAGTGGGACCGTGAAGACTCACCTTAAAAGCGTAGGAAAAACATTAAGTGTAAATGCCAAAAGCTAATCGTTACCTAACAAATGTTGGTCTGTGAGTGTGTGTACATAATGGTCAAGATGAACCCTGTTGTATCCAAACAACGTAATTGTTAGCGTGTTCAAGAAATGTTTGACAATTTTAACCAAGTTGTCTTTTTAACCAAAGTTGACCGGATTGACCCGACAACCCATTGTTGACTTAAATAAGTAAAAACATGTTTATTCATGTTCAAATAGCTCAAATAATAATTCACATAAAGTTTCATGCTGGAAATGTATTTTTGGAAAGTTTCTATTTTTGGAAAGTATGACATCGTTACACATGTGCAATCCATTTTAAGATTATGAATCATATCACAACAACCATCTCAATTATATATGTAACACATCCAACAATCATCCATAACATGTTAACATAACCAAGAAACTTCATCATGCCCAAAGTTTCCTAATTTAAAACATAAGAACACAAGTTGCACAAATTTCATCCAAACCTCCTAACATTTTCCTATGATCATTTCAACATCAATCACATCATCATATCATGTTCTACAATATCATATTCAACATTCATCACATCAAGTACCAAAATTTTCCATTAATAGCAAGCATGTTCATATGATGCGCTTTTCACCATTTGATTATTCCCAATCCATTCTTATGCTCTAAACATCATATAAAAATTATCACATCTCATCAAACATGCATAAATCATCATCTATAAACTAACTTACCCAAAAAGTTTCCTATGATGTAAAGTACTCAAAAACTAAGCCAAAAGCAAAGTTCAAAACATGAATTGCATCCACTAGCATCGACTAACATTCTAGAACCATCAATTCAATCCAATTTCATTAAAATTATATGATTTCTACAAAAGTCCCAAATTAATGTTTCCTTAATAAGTAAGCCTTGGTTTTTGATCAAAACGACACAATTTCACAAAACCAATCTATACAAACATCATTATATTGAATAGTAACATATAATCCATCATCATTTCAATCAATTTCAAGTTTTGACTTGTTTGAATCATATGGGGTTCATATTCATCATGAAGATCAAAGAACATGAAATCAAACGTATGATTTACTTGAAATGCTTAGATGATAATCCCTAGTATGCGTTTGATGCAAGAAATGATGGAAATCACCACCAATATGCAAGAATAAGATCAAAGAAGGTGTGCTTTGTGCGTGTGTGTGATTTGTTGCAAAAAAATTGAAGGGGAAGGGAATGACCAAATGGTGATTAGGTGTTGGACCCTTAAAGAATCATGCATGCCAATTCAAGTATTGATGGATTATGTTCCGGTTGGAAAGCACATGTGCAGAACTATGCGGGCGGATTATTACGGATGATGACAAAGAAATGCCATAGCAGAAAAAAGGCTAAGTGTTTGTTCAGCCGCATTAGTTTTTGCGGGTGAACAAAGACAAATGCGGATGAGCATTTGTCCACCCGCAAAGAACTAACGCGGGAGAAACAAAAGAAATACTTATGACTAAGGGAAGAAATGAGGACTAGACTTGTACACCCATAAAAACAAATATGGATGTACAAGACACAAATACAAGTGAAGAACCATCTTCTGCGGAAACTATTATTTGTACCTTGTACTTAGTATTCCTAGATTGTATATCAAGGTATTTAGGTCATTTTATAGGTCATGGTATCTGACCTATAAATAGAATAGGGTTTTACACTTTTTGTAACTCTTGAAATTCTTAGCCTACATTGTAACTTTTGCACAAACATTCACATCGAAAGCTTTGTACACACAGAAATCAATACAATAGAATATTTTGAGTATTTATGAGTGTTTGATCTTTGATATTTGTATTTCTGCTACAAATAAACATTGAAATCATCTGATATATTCGATCCTTATTGATTCTAACCCAGTCAATGGGTATCAAATCATGGGCTCTCAAAATCATCAAGAACACCGACTGTTCTTCATGTTCTCAGTCGAACTATCATTTGATTTGCTATTCGTGTGTTTCACACATTTTACTAGACATCAAAACTATTTTACTCATCTTTTGAATCAATTAACACTTCAATTTCATCATTATTTGAAGAACATTGTTACATTGATAAACTAACATCAAAACCCACCATATTCACCAAATTACCAAGGGATTGTGAGCAAAAACCACCTGACATTAGTTAAGAGTTCCTAATCAAAGGGTTTACATCCAATTTCAGTGAAAAATAACAAGACATTAATCAAAACAGACAAAAAACAAGACATATACACCGCATTTCTTTGAACCTTATTGTTCATCATAATTGTGGATTACAAGTGTGAAAAAACAAACCCTACTATTCATCACAATAGTTGATTCACTAGTTATCGCATTTGCTTGTTTCACTACATTGCATTTGAATCCAAGGACTATTGACCACATTTGTTTGTGACACTTGACTTAATTGGACTATGGACAGATTGGACATTTGAACTTAAAATTAACCTTAAAATCAATATACTAAGTCTAAAATCAATCTAATCACTATCTAAACGAATCAAGCAACAATCATGGATTCATTAAATTCAAGTGATAGAGATCATCATCATCTTAGACCGCCCATGTTGAAACATAAAGCATAATTTAAACAATGGAACATTAGGTCTAGAAATTACTTGATTGGTGTTGATGCAGATTACTAGATTCCAATCTGCCGAGGTCCATTCATTCCCACTTCCTTGGATGCTAATCAGTATTGGACTATTAGAATTCTAGTAGAAGACCTAAAGTTAGTCCTCAATCCTGAAGACTACAAGAAGATCAAAGTTGATTTGAAATCTTACTCTCTGCTTACTCAAGCTTTGAACTTGATGTGCTCAAGAGGTTGGAGAAGTATAGCATGCTAAGGGGGTATGGGATGCTCTCTGCATTATATGTGAAGGAAGCAGTGAAGTTATTGAAATTAACAAAGACATACTTGTTAATCAGTATGAGACATTTCATCACCTCAAAGGTGAATCGGTGTCCAAACAACTTCATAAGTTTGTGCAACTAGTGAATGATCTGGAGATCATTGGAGTGACCTACTTGGAGAAAGAGTTGAACAAAAAGATGCTACATTCTCTACCTAAGAGCTGGAAGCAAAGTGTGACCATGTTGAAGAACACACTTGATTTGGAAAGTACCAGCTTAGACATTATGGTAGCAAAGATTGAAGCACTTGAACTTGATGAAAAGTCAAGAAAACTCAGTGGTTTACATGTCACTGAGGTATACAAATTTCCTACTGAAAGTCATTCGGTGGAAAATGAATTCATCACTAAAGAAGATGACATCATATCTACTCTGAAATTCCAAGATCAACAGCATTTATGACAGCTTCTCAAGCCAATACCAACAAACCATTAACTTCCTCTACACCACTAACAAATCAAACATTCTCATCATGTAACCACACAAATGATGACCAAAAGGAAACTTACAATGCTTTTGTGTTAAGCTTTGAAGCTTATCTTGGTGGAAGATTAACTGCTGCTCATGTGATCCAAGAGGATTTACAAGAAATGGATCCTGATGATGTTAAAGAAATGGATCTTCAATGGCAGATTGGCATGATCATACTAAGAGCAAAGAAATTATTCAGTAAGAGAAAGAAGTTGAGCATGAACAAAAACACTAAGCTTGGATTTCACAAAACCATCATGAAGTGTTACAACTGTGGTGCCATTGGGCATTTCTCCAGGGATCGCAATGCACCAAGAAGCAGCCTTAACAAATTTGCAAGAGTCCTCACCCCTTCTCTCAACAAAGCTCTCAATCATATCAAGTAAATCAAGGATCACATCATCAATCATCTTATCATCAAACACAAAATCAGATCACACATCATCAAAAACCCTCATCTTTATCTCAACCAACCTCAAGTGTGCTTGTCATTCAACAAGATGGAGTGTGTGACTGGAGTATGTATGCTGAAGAAGTGAAGCCAAACTATCAGAATCATAGTCTCATGGCTCACATCAATGAAACTCCAGCTCTTGCCTAAAGAGGTAATAGCCAATCTCTATAGTAAAAAAATGCATCAATGAGGTGCAAGGCTACAGAGAACACAATCTAAAATTGGTTTCCATGATAAAACATGAGAGATTTTGAAACTAAAATTAAATCTCTACTTGCAGATGTTGAGAAGCTTCATGGAGAAAAGTACACTCTTAAAGCTCAGGTTGAAAATTTGACTGAACTTTTAACAAAGTCAAAAGCCGATTATTCAGCCACACAAGTCAGACATAAGAAATTTCAATTCTCATCAACCAAGCTACAAGAGTTACTAGATGCTCAAAAATATCCAAAGAATATGTCTAGCATAGGCTAAAATGTTTGTCCCCTACCATAAAAATACAACTAAACTGTCATGCCTGAGCCTTTGACCAAATTAGATTCAATTGACATTAACAATATCAAATCTAAATCTGAAACATTTTGTCAAACAACAAACCCACAAAATAAACCATAGAATTATGTGGGAACTTATGTTGATAAAATAAAAAATGGTCACCCAATTAAAATCAAAGAATGCTCAAACAAGATAAGGTATGTAAGCAAGCCTAAAAGTCTCATCAAAGCTATCATACCCTTTGTGAAATTCAAACCTGCAAGCATTTTGTTTGACTTGGATGCTAAGCCCAAGATGAAATTATCTGCCAAAAGCAAGTCTGATAATGAGGTCAAAACTCATAAAGATTCAAACAAATCAGACCATGATTCATCAAAGGGAAAAGCTCAAGCATTTGTGTCAAACAAAGGAAAAGCAAAAGTTGCACATTTTCAAAGTCAAAAGCAAATGTGTCTTTTGACATTTTTTCTAAAAAGAATGTAAACAATTTTTAGAAAGAATGTAACAAAACATCTAGGAAGCAAAGACATCAATCTAAATCTCCAACGAGTAGAGTTATGAAACAATCTACTGAGATTAAGAAAACACATATTGGTTCCTCATCACACCAAAGACCAAAGAAACACACAATAATAAGAGTTTCATCACCTCAACCCAAGCAGCAACAGAAGTATTATGACAACTGTCAGTTGAGAAACTAGACAACTATTGAATGCTACTTTAAATAATCCATTTCATGCATTGATAATAATACTTTTGCCAAGAAATACATAGTTGTCAATAGACTCAAGACATTGTGGTTGTATTAGAAGACAAAACATCATTTATGCTGAAAGTATGGATGCCAATCATTAGATGCCAAGTAGCTCCATCCTCGTGCCATCTCCAGCAACTTCATTACCTGCCAACTGATATGCATAAAAAGTCAGCATTGCTGAGTGAGTTATAGTTTTATAATAATATAGAGAATATACATCATTGAAACTTGTTTTAAAGATCACACATCCATCATACATAATAGTCGAATTGACTGATAACATTTCATTAAGACAATCATTATCCTACTTTCTTTCTTTATCTTTCAATGTAATTAATCAATGTCATGTGCTAAACCCCCATTATTATGCACTAAGCTGGTACTATGCTGAGGCTTATAAATAAGCCCCCATACATGGTGCACTAAGCTGGCTACAGTACTGGGGGTAAAGCAACAAAGATCCCTTATCGTTCATGGTCAATCTCAAGGATATGACCCCTGATGCGCCTCCTTTGGACAGAACTCAACCGTACATCAGTTAAGGTAACAACATAATTGTGTTACTCTCCTTATTTCTCTTGCAAGACTTTTCATCATCATAAGGGCTCAAGGGTAACATTCTTTAGGTTTCACTATCAATCTTTCGTTCTTTATGTTCCACTTTCATCATAGGTAATACTTATAGGGTATCCTTATCACTACCATCACATATCACGAAACATATACCTCACTCATAACAATATCCCCAAATAAGGGTCATAACATTAAAACTTTTAAATAACCGCATATTATCATCTAAAATTAAATACTATAAAAGCACAAAACAAATCACCACTTATACATCCATTATAAAAATAATAAAAAATAAAATACTTAACACAAGTGCTAACAGCGGACAACCAAAGACCACAACGGACAACCAAAGACCACAGCGGACAACCAATGTCCACAGCGGACAACCAATGTCCACAACGGATGGCTAAAGTCCACAGCAGACAGCTTTTCATAATAGGAAGGTCCACAGGGGACAACCAAAGACCACAACGGACAACCAAAGACCATAGCGGACAACCAATGTCCATAGTGGACAACCAATGTCCACAGCGGACGGCTAAAGTCCATAGCAGACAGCTTTTCATAATAGGAAGGTCCACAGGGGACAACCATAGTGCACAGCGGACAACCAAGGTCCACAACAGATAGTATTAACCCCCTTTTAAAGTGTTCGCGGACAACCAATGTCACAACAGACAACCATTTAAGACCCAAGTGTCCACAGCAGACAACCAATGTCCACAGCGGATGGCCATCAAAACTTAGGGTAGGCTCTTGCGACTTATAATTCTATAAAAATGAACTCTCAAATGTATACTTAGCATAGATTTATAAGATTCACATTTAGAACATAATAGACATCAAATAACTTCACAAACATCATTCAAACATACAATTTTCATAATAATATCGCACTTTTCCTAGAAAAACATATGATTAGTGAAGAAACATCATTTTAATTTAAATTTCAGCCCCAAAATATAGAAAACGAGTAAAAAAGGGGTTCTGGAACTCACCTTAACCAGCCTTCAAACAACACTCTAAAACCCGAGAGCAGACTTGAGACTAAACACCTATTAACATGCAAAGATTCAAACTTAACACATAGAAACACATATAAATCTACCTAGAAGCTTAAACCTGACTTAGATCTAAGAGGAATCATCATAAAAATCTTACCTTTTTGAAGTAATCTTCCACTTTCTCTCTCTAAAACCGGTGTGAGCTCTTTCTCTCTCTAAAACCGGTTGATTTGAGGTGCATGGGAGTGAGTATGGGCGACCATCCCTTTTTTATACCCACTTATGGGCCGGTTTGGCCCTTGCACACTTTTACCCCTTCCACTAAAGTAAATTATCCCGTTTGCTCCTTTACTTTTCTCTTTTGAAATTTTCGGGTGTTACAAATCCACCCCCTTATATAGGTTTCGTCCCTTAAACCTGTTACGCCTTAACGAGATTTGGGTAGTGCTGTCTCAATTCTTCCTCTTACTCCCAAGTGGCTTCTGATCCCTTACGATGCTTCCACTGCACCTTTACTTGACTAATAATTTTATTCCTTAACCATTTTTCCTTTCAATAGACAATAGCTACCGGTTGCTCCACATAATTCATCTTTTCATCAAGCTAGATATCTGTGTATGGGATAACAAAATCACCTTCCACGAAGCACTTCCGTAAATGAGATACATGGAACGCAGGATGAATCCCATGTAGCTCATTAGGAAGTTCCAATCTATATGCCACCTCACCAACTTTGGCAATGATTCTGAATGGGCCGATGTACCTTGCTCTCAATTTTCCTCTTTTTCGAAAACGGATTATTCCTTTCCATGGGGACACCTTCAACATCACCTTATCACTGACTTCAAACTCTATCGGCCTTCGCCTTTTGTCAGCATAAGACTTTTTTCTATCCTTAGCTGCTATCATAAAAGCTCTAATCTCTTCTAACTTTTCTGACGTGGCCTCGATGATCTCGACACCTCCCAATTCTTTCTAGCCAATATCACCTAACACCAGGGTTCTACACCGTCTACCATACAACCTTTCGAATGGCGGCATGCCGATACTAGCATGGTAACTATTGTTGTAAAAGAACTCAGCCAATGATAGGTGCTCATCCAACTTCAACTGAAATCGATGGTGCATGCCCGAAGCATGTCCTCCAATGTCTGAATGGTCCTTTCTAATTGACCATCTGTTTGAGGGTGGTAAGCTATGCTAATATGTAGTCTCATTCCCATAGCTTCATGGAATCTCAACCAAAACTTGTATGTAAACGGGGTGTCTCTATCGGAATCAATAGACACTGGCACACATGTCGTGCGACGATCTCTTTGATAAACAATTCTGCCAACCTTTCTGATAAAATGTCTCTCAAATAGGTAAGAAGTGAGCACTCTTCGTTAGTCGATCCACAATGACCCATATGGCATCGAATCCTCTAGCTGTACAAGGCAACTTTGTGATAAAATCCATCGTAATGTGCTCCTATTTCCATTTAGGAATATCCAACGGTTGGAATTTCCCATATGGTTTCTGATGTTTGACCTTCACTTTAAAGCAAGTTAAGCACTTACTCACATAGCTCACCACATCATGCTTTAGTCCTGGCCACAAATAATCTTTCTTTAGGTCATGATACATCTTGTTGGCACCGAGATGAATAGAGTACCGCGTCTTATGTGCTTCATCCAAAATCTTCCCTCTTGATTCTCCATAATGTGGAATCCACATCTGTCCAAATCGGGTCTTGACACCAAGTGTGTTTTCCCCAAACTCTACCACCTACCCTTTAATCATTTTTAAGTTGATTAGATCCTCTTTCAAAGCTTCCTACCGGAAACTTTTGATCTGATTCATAATGTCCGACATCATGATTAGCTGACAAGCCTTCAATGAATAGGCTCGGGTCTACCTTTACAACTTAGCGCATCAGCGACTACGTTTGCTTTTTGCATATGATAGTGGATCTCACAGTCATAGTCTTTGATTAACTCCAACCATCTTCGTTCTCTCATATTAAGATCCTTCTGCTTGAAGAGGTACTTAAGACTTTTATGATCTGTGAATATCGTACACTTAGTCTCATACAAGTAATGCCTCCATATCTTTAGGGCAAAAACCATAGCCGCTAACTCTAAATCATGAGTACGGTAGTTGAATTTATGGACTTTCAATTGCCTAGAGGCGTAGGCTATGAACTTTCCTCTTTGCATCAACACACAACCCAAACCAGAGTATGAGGCATCCGAATACAAAACCAGATCATCGTCTCCTTCTGGCAACGTCAAGACAGGAGCTTGAGTCAACCTCGTCTTTAGGTTCTGAAACACATTCTCTTGGTCCATACCCCACTTGAACTTCACTTCATTTTGAGTCATCTTAGTCAACGGAGAAGCTATCTTAGAAAAGTCTTGAATAAATCATCAATAGTAACCTGCCAATCCCAAGAAATTGCAGATCTCAGATGGCGTCTTCGGAGAGCCCCATTTCATTATTTCCTCGACCTTAGCAGGGTCCACCATGATCTCTTTTGGATTGATAACATGGCCAAGAAATTGCACTTCACATAACCAAAAGGCATATTTCAAAAACTTTGCATACAACTTCTCCTTCCTTAAAGAGTCTAACACTTGTTTGATGTGATTGGCGTGATCTTCTTCGCTCCTTGAGTAGATTAGAATATTATCAATAAACACAATCACCGACTTGTCCAGCATGGGTCGGCACACGCGGTTCATGAATTCCATGAATGCTGCTAGGGCGTTAGTCAACCCGAACAACATCCCAAGAAACTCGTAATGCCCATAACGCGTGCAAAACACTATTTTTGAAATATCTTGTTCCTTCACCTTCCACTAATGGTAGCTTGATCTAAGGTCTATACTGGAAAATCAACTTGCACCTTGAAGTTGATCGAATAGATCATCAATTCAGGGCAATGGATACCAATCCTTCACGAATAAAACTAGAGCATCCCATGGAGAAATGCTTGTCGGATAAAACCATTATCCAAGAGATCTTGTAGTTGAGACATCATTTCCTTGAGTTCAGATGGAGCCAATCGATATGGTGTCTTGGTGACGGGTTATGTTCTTGGTATTAAGTCAATCTAAAACTCAATATAGCTATCTAGTGGGACTCCTGACAGATCCTCGGGGAATACATCCAGAAAGTCGCGTACTACGGGTACATCCGCCAACTGAAGCACCTTCGTATCAACATCCTTAACATATTCCAGGTAGGCGCCACACCATCGCCTCATAAACTTTCTGCCATCATCATAGATATCACTCGTGGATGATGCTCTCTTTATCTCCATAAATCGTAACCGGATTACCATCTGGCACAAATAGATGAATCGCCTTCCTTCGACACATGATATTCGCCTTGTAGATCACTAACCAATCCATTCCTAACACCACATCAAAACCTCCTAGGACCATAACATACAACTTAGTATAAATCTATGAACCTCCAACTCTATAAGGCAATCATCAATCATATCCACCACTTTGGTGGATTTACCTAGCGCGGTCTCAACATAGAAGGGCACATCTATCTTCCTACTCTTACCATGCATCAAACAAACAGAAGCAACAGATACAAAACTCTTGCTAGCATCAGAATCAAAGAGCATGGAAGTATACAAATGGTTGACCAAGAATGTACCTAAAACTACTTTAGGATCCACTCTCGCTTCCTCCCTGGTCATATTGAATATCATTGCCTTCACCCTAGTGCCTTCCTCTTTCCCTTTTTCACTTTCTTGCTTGACCACTGAGCTCTCAACCCTTCCTCTCTTACAGTCTCTGCCCGAATGACCCAATGCACCACACTGATAACATCTATATTCTCCTTGATGACCCTTGCCACACTTTCTACACACGTTTCCTTCCACCACTCTCCCTTGATCCATTCAGCAATCATCCATCTTAGCTTTCTTTTCTCCAATCCTGTAGTTGTCATTCCTTAACCTCTTTCCATTCCCATTATTGTTCAAGTTCCACTTCTTAGTATTTTTCTGAATTGGCACTGGTTCTTTCTCATCATATAACCTTCCTGTCAAATCCACTACTGACCTGAACGTGCTCGGTCAAGCGGCAATCATGTTCCTCCTGATATCAGCAGACAAACCCTGCATGTATCTCTTGATATTCTTAGATACAGTTGTCACCATGTCTTACACATGTCTTGAAAGTTCGTTGAACTTGGAGGTGTTCTCTTGATGAGTCATGTTTCCGACTTCCAAATACAAGAACTCCTTCTCAATATTGTCCAACTCCGGATGTGGACAATACTCCCCAAGAACCAACTCCTTCAATTCAGACCACCTCATCTTCACTATGGATCATCTTCCCTCAATTTGGACAATGTTGTCCCACCAGCATAATGCCAACTCAACAGAAGAATGGGCGGCAAACTTCACTTTTTGATCTTCCTGACACTCACTAATGTCAAGGACTGCTTTCATCTCTCGAACTGAATGGTGAGTGGTAGTAGCATTGCCGTTACCATCAAAGGTTAGGGGCTTGCACCTCTGAAATACCCCATAGTTGCACCCTTTAGCAGTCTCCTTCTTTGATTTGTCCTCATCATCATCATTATCTTAAATTACAACCTTAGGATTATATGGTTCCAAATCAGATTCTTCTATCCTTAAAACTGACTTCCCTGACCTCTTCTCATCTTTTTTCCCCTTATTCTCAACTCTCTCCCCATCCTTAACATCATTAATCACCTTAGTCACCATCGAAGGTAAGACATTTTGCATAACATTGTAGACCTCATCAGCAATGGCCTCATTTACAATAGATTTGAGGGTAGCTAATCGCTCTCCCTCCAGGTGACTATGGAGGTCTGACTCCTCATGATCAGTCTCGGGAGCCTTAGCTTTGCTTCGAGTGACACGTGGCCCAGTAGTACGCCCGCCACAAGCACCTTCTCAGGTTGCCTTCTAGATTTTCTACCAGCCATAAATGCTATCTCTTATAAGATTCAAACACCAACAAGGTCATTCAAGATAATTGTCAAGATCATGGTAAGTATGGTAAGTCCTTAATTATAGTGGCCAAGTGTGATTAACTACTTACTTTACCCCCATGTCCTAAACGCTCATTATCCTGACACATATCAGTACTCAAATCTACTAAGCACATAAATTCAGGCAGCATACACATATAATACTGGTTCTTATGAAAACCTTTACCTGATGGTACGTAGCTACTTGGGCTGGCATCATTTCATTTGATCCTATTTTTCAGTTTAAGTTTAGGTTTTGAAAATAAATTTACCAAATTCTCTTAAACTTTGGCTCTGATATCAACTTGTAAGGCCCCGATCCCAAGAAACCTATAGTTGGTCATTCACAACATAATACATAATAAAATATATTGATGTGTGAAGACATTGCCACAGAATACTTTAAATAATCCATTTCATGTATTGATAATAATATTTTTTCCATGAAATACATAGTTGTCATTAGACTCAAAACATTATGATTGTATTACAAGACAAAAACATCATTTATGCCAAAAATGTGGATGCCAGTCTTTAGATGCCAAGTAGCTCCATCCCCGTGTCATCCCCAACAACTTCATTACCTGCCAACTGATATACATAAAAAGTCAGTGTTGCTGAGTGAGTTCTAGTTTTATTATTATATAGAAAATATACATCTTTAAAACTTGTTTTAGTGATAACACATCCATCGTACATAACAGTCGAATTGACTGGTTACATTTTATTAAGATAATCATTATCATTCTTTCTTTATTTATCTTTCACTATATTGGAACAATTCCATGTGCTAAACCCCCATTATTGTGCACTAAGCTATTACTATGCCGAGGCTTATAAATAAGCCCCCATACATTGTGCACTAAGCTGGCTATAGTGCCAGCTTAAAGCGACAAAGATCCCTTATCGTTCATGGTCAATCTTAAGGATATGACCCCTGATGCGCATCCTTTGGACTGAAATCAACCACACTTTAGTTGAGGTAATAACATAATCATGTTACTCTCCATATTTCGCTTGCAAGACTTTTCCTCATCATAAGGGCCCAAGGGTAACATTCTTTAGGTTTCACTGTCATTCTTTCGTTCTTTATGTTCCACTTTCATCATTGGTAATACTTATGGGGTATCCTTATCATTAACAAACATATCATGAAACATATACCTCATTCATAGCAATATCCCCACATAAGGGTCATAACATTTAAACCTTTAAACAACCGCATATTATCATCAAAAATTAAATACTATTCAAGCACAACACTAATTACCACTTATATATCCCTTATAAAAATAATTGAAAATAAAATACTTAACACAAGTGCTAACAGTGGACAACCAAAGCCCACAGCAGACGACTAATGTCCACAGCGGATAATAATGTCCATAGTGGACAACCAATGTCCACAGCGGACGGCGAAAGTCCACAACGGACAACCAAAGTCCACAACAGTCAATTGTTCAAGCCTAAGTGTCCACAGCAGACAACCAAGGTCCACAGGGGACAGTACTAACTCCCTTTTTAAGTGTATATAGTGGACAACCAGTGTGTATAGCGGACAACCTTTTAAGACCCAAGTGTCTACAGCGGACAGTCAATGTCCATAGCGAACGACCATCAAAACTTAGGGTTATGGTCTTGTGACTTGTAATTCTATAAAATGAACTCTTAAACGTATAAATAACATAGATTTATAAGATTCACATTTAGGACATAATAGACATCAAATAACTTCACAGACCCATTCAAACATACAATTTTCATAATAATATCATACTATTCATAGAAAAACATATGGTTAGTGAAGAAACATCATTTTCATATACATATCAGCCATAAAATATAGAAAATGAGTAAAAGAGGGGTTCTGGAACTCACCTTAACCAGCCTTTGAACAACACTCTAAAACACTAGAGCAGACTTGAGACTAAACACCAATTAATACACAAAGATTCAAACTTATCACGTAAAAACATATAGAAATCTGCCCAAAATCTTAAACCCGACTTAGATCTAAGAGGAATCATCATAAAAATCTTATCTTTTTGAAGAAATCATTCACTTTCTCTCTCTAGAACTGGTGGGAGCTCTTTCTCTCTCTAAAACCGGTTGATTTTAGGTGCATGGGAGTGAGTATTGGCGACCATCCCTTTTTTATACCCACTTATGGGCTGGTTTGGCCTTTACACACTTTTACCCCTTCCATTAAAGTAAATTATCCAGTTTGCTCCTTTACTTTTCCCTTTTGAAATTTTCGGGTGTTACACCCTTCTACTGAAAAGTGTTGATTAAACAAATACTATGAATTGTATGAGATAAACAATCATAATACTTCTGATTGCTTTTTCACCATGAAAGGGTTGAGATCCCCACAAAAGAAACTCGTTTCACCTATCTCACCCAGGTTTGCACATCATACAAGTCTATCATTCAGAAATCCAGGAAAGGTTTCTAAAAACAATAATAAACTTCATGATACTTGGCATCCTAGGGCTGTCAGAGTACAATAGAAATCAAATTCTTTTAGAAGAACTGTGACCCCTACTCATAGGAATCAAAACAAACATGAATCATATAATCAACAACACACTAGTTTTTTACATAAAAACAAGGATCAGCATTTGGATTATACCTCCAAGAGTTCCCCTAGTGAAGAGATAGTGACACACAAAAACAGATCATCAAGATTCATCAAACCTCATAGGGCAAAGTCCTTTACTGATGAGCTTCAAACGAGGTTCTCTAAACTAAAGTTTGATGAACCAGATGAGATAACACAAGAGGATCTTACCAAAAGGTTATGCTTGTAGATAGAAATGGAAAACCCAAGACCATCATAGCTTGGGTTCCATATTCTAAATAAGTTGTTTGTGCATGCAGGGTCATCCCAGAAGGTCCAACAACATCTGGTATATGGACAGTGGATGTTCCAGGCACATGACAGGAGACAGTTCCCTCCTTCATGATTTCAAGCACATACAAGGAACTATTGTGGCTTTTGGAGGAGATTCCCAGGGAGAAAGAATTTTTGGTGCAGGGACAGTGACAAACGGTCATCTGAGCTTCGACAAAGTGAACTACTGTGAATAACTAAAGTTCAACCTGCTTATTGTTTCACAAATATGTGACAAGAAATATTCTACCCATTTCACTAAGACCCATTGCTATATTCTTAAACCAGGGTTCAAAATCCCTTAAGAATGGGTTGTCTTGAAAACACCAAGGAGGAATAACAAGTATGTCCTTAACCTTAATTTAGTCCATCCCACTGAAGAAACCTGTTTACTTTCAAGAGCTGGTCAAAGGAAACCATGTCATTGGTCTAGCTTTGAAAGAATTTCATTATATTGCATTGTTCAGCGTGTTCAAAGGGAAGAAACACAAAACTTCCCACAAACCTAAGCTCGTGAACACTAACAATACTCCATTGAAGTTGCTTCATATGGATCTTTCTAGACCTACTCATATCATGAGTATAGGCAAAAAGCAATATTGTTTGGTGATCATAGATGACTTTTCTAGGTTCACCTAGGTTTTCTTTCTACTTCATAAAAACAAATCATCACAAATCATTAAGGATTTTATCACTAAAATTGTAAACCAACTTGACTTCAAAGTTATTCAATTTGGAGTGATAATGGAATAGAATTTAAGAATGATGATTTAGGATTGTTTTGTACACAAAAGGATATTGCTTATCTATTCAGTGCAGCTAGAACTCCACAACAAAATGGAGTAACTGAAAGGAGGAACCGAACACTGATTGAAGCAGCAAGAACTATGCTTGTTGATGCTAAACTGCCAATCACCTTCTGGGCTGAACCAGTTAACACAACATGCTATGTACAAAATTAAACATTAATAGTCAAAGAGATCAATAGAACTCCATATGAATTGTTGTTTCATAAAAAACCATTTATTGGTTTCCTTAAATCATCTGGATGTCCTATTTCAATATCAACCACCAGAGACCATTTAGGAAAATCTGCTCCAAAGTCAAATAAAGGATTATTTTTTGGATATTCATCTACATCTAAAGCATTTAGAGTGTTTAATCCTATATTAAACATTATAGACGAATCAACAAATGGTTAATTCGATAAGCATTCATTTCCTAAATCATCCAATGGTCCTGCCAGGTTGTTTGATATTGATTCTCTTTCATAATCACTGAATCAGTTTAATCTACCTGATGTAGAATATCAGGTAGGAACCACATTAACATAAGTTGTACAAGATGACTTTCCTATAATCCCTCCATTATCTACTCATGTACAGGCTCAGCAAGTTCCTCTTCAAGCTAATCCTATTAGACAATCACAAATTGAAACTACATCAACTGAGGTTGGTCCTAGTTCATTGCCCATAACTTCTCTAGATACTTGTCCTAAAGTGCAACAAACTGGATCTATTCCCAATGAAGTTGATGGAGTAGTGAATCAACCAAATGAAACGTATTAAAGTGCTTCAGACTCCGAATTCAAGATGAAAAAGCATATGATTACTTTCGAGACTCACCAACTCATTTCAATCTACACAAAGATGTTGCTTACCAACCTAACATCAATGATTCAAACTTGGATAGAACCATGCAAGTAGATGCCATTCCTACTTCACGAATTCATAGAAACCATCCAATCACAAACATCATTGGTGACTTTGAATAATGGGTGACAAGAAGCAAATCAACTATAGCAAACATTTGTCTCTTCTCATGTTTTCTTTGTCAAACCGTACCAAAAAACATCAAGGAAGCCCTTCAAGACAATAGTTGGATTGAAGCAATACTAGAAGAATTGATTCAATTTAGGAAATATGAAGTATGGCAACTATTGTCCTTCCTGAATGATAGTATCCTATCAGAACTAGATGGCTATACAGAAATAAGACTGATAAGAGAGGCATTGTTATTAGAAATAAAGCAAGGCTGATAGCACAGGGATATATCCAAGAAGAAGGTATTGATTATGATGAAGTACTTGCACTTGTTGCTAGACTGGAAGCTATTAGACTCTTTCTTGCCTACTCTGCATCTATGAAGTTCACTTTGTACCAAATGCATGTGAAGTGTGCCTTTTATATGGGAAAATTTCTAAAGAAGTGTACATTAGTCAGCCACCCGGATTTGAAGACTTGGATTTCCTAGACAGGGTGTACAAGCTTGACAAAGCATTGTATGGTCTACATCAAGCCCTACAGAAGTGGTATGAAACATTATCATCTTTCCTTCTTGAAAACGGATATGAAAGAGAAAAGATTGATCAAACACTGTTTAGAAAGAAGAAAGGTCATGAGATGCTTCTGGTACAAATATATATGGATGATATCATTTTTGGATCAACAAAAAAGCAACTATGTAAGCTTTTTGAAGACCTCATGCATTCTAAGTTTCAGATGAGTGCTATGGGTGAATTGACTTTCTTCTTAGGATTGCAAGTACAACAAACAGAGGATGGTATCTTCATTAACAAATCCAAGTATGTGGATACCATGTTGAAGAAGTTCCATTTCTCAGATTGTCAGTCTATACGCACTCCTTTAGATACAAAGATGAAGATAGGTCGTGATCCAGATGGCAAATCTATTGATCAAACTCACTACCATTCAATGATAGGATAACTCACGTATCTAATATCAAGCAGACCCGACATCATGTTTGGCGTATGTATTTGTGCAAGATATCAAGCAAACCCCAAGGAATATCATGTCAATGCTGTAAAAAGGATCTTCAGATATCTCAAGGGTAAACAAGCACTTGGATTATGGTATCTAAAGGAAGGAAACTCCAACCTCTACGCATACATAGATAGTGACTATGGGGGATGCAACTTCAATCGGAAGTCCATATCTGGTGGTTGTCAATTCATTGGTCCAAGACTAGTGTCATGGCAGTGCGAAAAGCAGACAAACATGTCAGTTTCAACTGCAGAAGTTGAGTACATGGCAACATCCGCCTGCTATTGTCAAGTCCTCTTGATTCAAAACCATATGCATGACTATGGTTTCAAATTTTTGCACACTAATTCATATTGCCAACACAGCTGCTATGTTTGCACAAACAACCATGTTCAGCACTAAAAAACAAAACACATTAAGATAAGATATCACTTTTGAGGGAATGTGACTATGGGGGATGCAACTTCAATCGGAAGTCCATATCTGGTGGTTGTCAATTCATTGGTCCAAGACTAGTGTCGTGGCAGTGCAAAAAGCAGACAAACATGTCAGTTTCAACTGCAGAAGTTGAGTACATGGCAACATCCGCCTGCTATTGTCAAGTCCTCTTGATTCAAAACCATATGCTTGACTATGGTTTCAACTTTTTGCACACACTAATTCATATTGCCAACACAGCTGCTATGTTTGCATAAACAACCATGTTCAGCACTAAAAAACAAAACACATTAAGATAAGATATCACTTTTGAGGGAATGTGCTGAAAAAGGTTAAATCAAGTTGATACAAGTTCACACAAACAATCAACTGGCTGATTTGTTTACTAAGATATTTGAACATAGTCGGTTTGAGTTCTTAGTTCAAGCAATAGGCATGATTAACTTTGAATAACATGTAAATACACTATCATAGCTTTCTGTTAATGACCCATCTTGCTTATTATAATAACAAAACCCAAAAAATTTGAAAACAATCAAAAGTACAAAAAGATGTGATTTTCTTTTGATAAAGTATCAAAAAGACAAAAATAAAGAAAAATACAAAAAATATGTTTTTACATTACAATAAAATAAAATACACCAAGAGAAACGATATAACTACAGTCGATATATCATTAGCAACGCATTTCAAAAATATAACAATGACTGACATACCTTATTTGATATGTGGGTAGGCTTAGCTTCGAATTGAAGATATATGCTTTTGTGACAAACTTAAGCTCCTTATTCCACTATGAAGTTATCAATTAGGGTATGGGTAAGAATTAATTCATTCAATTAGATGTGTGCATAGCAACCTAAATACACCAAGTAATGACACATTATGAATCTTATTCGCCAACGTTAGTTTCTCCACTTTTTTGCTAAGCAAATGGAGAAAACAAAGCACAAAGTGCTGATGTACATGATCCAAAAAGATTCCCACAAAGGAACACATTCCAAAGTGAATGCACAATAAAGTCCATATTGGATTACAACAAAAGAATCCCATGGTAGATCATCTCTAAAATGGAAAGAAAAAGAATCCCAATGTGGATCAACATAAAAGGATCACATAAATCCCAAAGGGATTTTCCTCACCTACAATAACATAAGATTTCATAACTTAAATGACTTGGTCAAGTAAGTTGTAACAAAGTTCTACCATGCATTTTATGTGAGTGGTTGATATATGTGTGCTTCTGAGTGTGAGGCACATAGAGAATGATCAACAAACACAAAGCATGATAAATATCACAAAGTATAAACAATATATAAATTTTCTTGAGTTTATATGGGCAATTATACCTGCAATCAATATGTGTGTGATTATGTCTAATCTTCTAAAATATTTGCATTTGTGAAGGTAGACTTTATGATCTCATAAAAGGTATACTTCTATACTTATGTACAACATGTCATTGACGGGTCAGAATGAACATTTGTGTCACACCAATGAACAAGTCATTACAAACAAGAATTGGCAACATCAACACCAAAAGATAAAAAAAATCAAAGTCAACGGACCAGTAGCAGTGCAAACATCACATCAGACTCTTCATATCCAAAATATTAAACTTTGACAAGTCCAAAATTTAATGCGGGTAACAGTGTTGATTTAGACGGGTGAAGGTATCCCAAGCATTCAAACCAATGCAGGTAATTATTTTATCAGTCTTTATTACATAAGAAAAACAAATACGGATAAAAGTGTTAACAGAAATGCGAATGACCAAAGTACTTATGTGGATAAGTGTTTGTTCAACCGCATTTGTTTTTGCGATGAACAATGTTTTTGTGGTTAACAGTGTTCCCAGTATTCAAACAAAAATTTTCTAAGTGTTTAAAGCATTAGTAAAAGACTAATGAACAAGTGCGAAGCACAATACTCAGTACTAAGTTGTACATTAGTATTTAACTAATACGGATAAACAAAATTAATGTGGTTCATTAAGTTGGAAAAATGTGAACAACACTATTCACCATATTTCTTTTTGCAAGTGAAGAACTGTTCATCACATTTTTTTATGTCGATAACAGTTGAAAACTTTTATTCAACCACATTAGTTTAGTTGGGTAAAAGTAAACATTACAAACTAAGCATTTGTTCAACCGCATTTGTTTTTGCTGTGAATAGTACACTTCGCGGATAAGGCAAATGTTCAATCGCATTTGTTTTTGCAATGAACAGGGTACTTTGCAGTTCAAAATTTTAAACTCGTATTTGTCTTTCAAACACTTATGAAATTCAAAACTTTGAAAGTCCAGCTATTTAAACCCAATCTTAGACCACATTTAATACTTTTCAAATCTGATAGAGATATACAGAGCGACAAGTGTTCAAAGTTCAGACTTCAAATTTCATCCATTGTTGAGTGTGTTGGGTCTGAAAGATAGTCTAATATTATCAACACGGTCAAAGTCAACGTAAAATTCAAACCAACACTTGTTCAAGACGAAAAATCGAGACAAGACTTTGAAGAAGTTATAGACTAATGGATTTTAATGTAATAAATATATTTTGTGTCAACAAAATATATTTAGTCATTTAATGCTTTATTTGTAAATTTCTAGTTAAGTATAAGTCTAGGGGGCTAAATGTCATTAAGTCTAATTTCCATTAGACTATAAATAGCTAGAGTCATTAGAGTGTTGTAAAACTTACAAGAGCATGATTTGAGTTCTATGTAATCAAAATAAGAGAAAAATCAAAGTGGATCAAAGGGGGTTTTCATGAGTGTTCTTCATTGTGTTCATCCAAGTTCTTCATATTTTATCATTTTGATTCAAATATTCATTGTGTTTTGATTGATTCAAGTGCTCTTGGGACTACAAATGGTATCAGAGCCTACTTGAATCAATTTTGGATTGTTTATTTGAAGATCTATGGTGCTAAATTGAAGATTTTGTTGATGTTTTTAGAGAGGGAAAATGGGGTTTTAGAGAGAGAACTAGATCTGAGTTTTGTGTTCATCAATTATACTGATTTTGATCAGATCTACATCATTTCAGAGATGAATTACATAATTTAATATCACATTTTATAACTACAAATCTATTTTTACAAGACATTAAAAAGAAATTTGAAGATTAAAGTTGTTTCTCTCACACACACACTGTGTGTGTTCTTGGTGTTCTTGACAGTCTTGAAGAAGCTTCAAATTTCATTCACTGAGTTTACATCAGATTGGGCGAGTTTGACAACTTTTGAACAAAATTTCTAGGTCCGGCGAACTTACTGTCCTTCTGGAGAACTTGCTGGAGAAATTGATGGCGAACTTGCAAGAGAACTTGCTAGAGAACTTGTTGGAAAAGTTACTTGCTCGGGAACTTGCTGGAGAACTTGCTAGAGAACTTGTCAGCGAACTTGCTGGAGAACTTGCCGGAGAACTTTCCAGAGAACTTGCCGGCGAATTTGCATTTTCATGCGAAGTTACCGGCGACTTTATCTCAATCCAAACATCACCAAACTTCATGTAATTTGCTGCTGTCACTCATTATCACCAAAATTGCTACCCCCAACACCAACCTTCATCACCGTCTCCATCTAACCCCGACCACCATCAGCTTTTGAAACCCAATCTCGGCCCACAACCTCCTGTTCCCCAACCGATAATCTATACCACCAACTGCACCAACTACTATCAAAACCATAGATCTAAACCATCCAATCCCATCCAACCAATCCTGTAATCCCCTCCGGCAACCCTAGAAGCGACGACTTACGGAGCCCGACATCACAAAATTCGAAACCACTGTAACCTTACCGGAGCTCCGCCCATTGCTGGTGGTCAACGCAACTGAGTCAATCAACGGCCATATTCACCACAACTACCCCAACCTCTACCGCCATAATCACCATAACCACTGCCATCATGTCTACCGCCTTCATCACCACCAAACCGAACACCACCATCCAAATCTTGCTGTCTTCCACGCGAACTCAAAACCCACAACCACAGCTCCCCCCAGCCACCAAGACCTCCACCACCATCATAACCAAAACCGATTACCACTACCACTGTGAACCATAGAAGCTTCACCGGGTTGTCGGAGCTCCAATTACAATCACAGGGGTAAGTGACAGGGAGTTGTCGGTGACAGCCTTGATGTTCTGTGCATGTGTTTTGAAAGCAGAAGAAGACAATTTTTTTAGGATTTTGTTTTCTTTTTAAATTGTTTTTATATTCTAGGTTTAAGGTGGGTTAATGGGATGGGTGACTGGGCCAATGTCTAACTATTAAATGTTCGGCCCGAAAGAATTTAAAAACATGGCGTAACGATCGGGTCTTTAAATGTTTTTTTAAATATTTTGGTCCATTTTAATAAAAATTCTTGGAAATTAATTTTTTTTATGTTAATCAAAATTAAAGTTTCTCAAAATTAAAAAAATATGTTTCCTGGGGGAGAATTATTCAACAATTTTTTTGGGAAAAAATATTTTTGGGGCGTTAAAGTGAATTTCAATTTTTTAATTGAAAATTTTTTTCTGAAGATTTTGAATCAGATAACATTGTATCGGCACAAAGTCATTTTGATTGTTTTACCGGAATGAAGAATGAAGGACTATCCGATTTCACTGATCGATTTGTAATTTGGCAAATAATCAGAAGAAGCATGACCCACATCTCACCAACTTTGAACATGTTCAGAGATTATTTGATTCGCTTCCATCTAAATGGATCTCACAGTGCAAATCGATTAGACAAGAAAGTGGATTTCCTGATTACAAATTGTTCGAGGTGATCAACAAATTGAAGTCGCTGGAAATGGATCTCAAACGAGAGGAATACAATCGAGTGATGTATCGGCATTCCAACACGAAATTTGTCACCGAGACTGAAGTTCCTACAGAACAATCACAAACCATTTTGGCAACTGAGTCTAATCTGAAAGCTGAAAACAGGGAGATTGAAGAAGAAAACGAACAAGCTTTGATGACAAGGAAAGAAAATGTATCTGACTGTGAAGCAATTGATGATGAGTTTGAAAAGTAGGTGCTGGATGTTCCCTATGAGGTGATGCACGATATGTGCTCATCTACATGTCGAGCTAGAACCTTAAATGTCACCCAAGCAAATACGATTTTGATTCAGGATCAAGAGGAGTTTAGGATGATAAACAAAGAGCTAAAAGAAAATGAAATTGCATATCTGATAAAGCTAAATGAAGCTTTAGCTGAAATTGTACTTCTTAAAAGACATGTTTATCAAAGAAACATTGAAATTATATGTTAACAGAACGTTTAACTCTAGTTCAATTTGATGTAACTCAACTCCAAACTAAACTTGATAAATGGATCGTTTCTCAAATGAAAAGTGATGAAATTCTTTCAAAATAGAGATTTGTGCTTAGAAAAGATGGAGTTGGTTACCTCAAAAACGTTGAGAAAGCTGAAAATGTCTTTCCACCTCCCACAACAGGATGTTATTCACCCTTACCTCGTCCTCATTCAAAAAATGATTTATTTGAAAATCAGGATGCTAACAATTTGCATGTAGGAGTAGGTGGTGTTAATCACAATGAGATTCGAGATGAGCATGATCCTCTTGTTGGTTTGGGTTTTAACACATACTGTGTTGATGTACCCAAAGGTGTACATGTTTCTTCTAACTTCTTTGATAAGTTCAAGACATGGGGTATTCCTACCTTTGAGCCAGTCAAAGGTTGTGAGAAAATGTACGAGTCATGAATCATCACCAGTTGCTGAACAAGTCAGTCTTTCCAAAGCAAAGCAAAGACAATTTCAATCTCAGCCTATCATATCTAAATCCTATTAGAAACAAGTGAAGCTCTCATTCCCTATTTAGCAAAAGAAGTCGCAAGTCCCTCGTCAAGCTGAATCAAGTTCAAAACAAGCTCCACCCCCAGTCACGTCACACGGGTCTATCAAGAACCAAAAGCCGTTCAAGGCTTGTTTAAGGTGTGGAATGGAAGGTCACGTGCTGAAAAAGTGCCCGAAGCAACATGATGCAGATGGTAAAGGCGATCACAATTGCTTCTCTGTATCAAAAGGTAAAAAGCACACATCTTTGAATGGTCAGATGACGAATATTCCATCCAAACCTTCACATGTGAAGCCGGTTTCACATGATTCAAAGATGAAAGTGACCAAAGCATCTAAACCAAAATCTTTTTCTTCAAATCTTAAACATATAATAATTTCTAAATTTAATTTTTTCCAATCAAAAGTGTTTGAGACATGACAAATTTGGTAAATCAAAAAGAAAGAGGAAAAGATAAAAGGTCGTGTGTTTAAAAAAATGATCACATTGATGTAAACAGACCACCCAGGTCTACTGTGACCTGAGTTCCCCTTTCTAATTGATCCGTTAATAAGGGCAGGAATAGTTTCGGAGGTCCGTTCAGTAATCCAGTTTACTGACAGAGTCTGTTCCTCATCTAAATTTGAGGAGGAACAGACAGGTTATGGTTTTGGTATCAGTGATTGAAAGATGAGGGATGAGATTGATGGGCACATAGAGAATGCCAATGTCCAAGCAATTGTCATGGATGATCAAGATAGATTGATCAACTCTCAATCAGAGAAGATAATCAAATTAGAAAAGAAAGCAACTAAGCTTACTCAAAGACTGAACATTCTTGAAGACATGCTCATCAAACCCAATCTTGTGCAATTGATTGAATACATTAACCTACAATGTAAATACGATCATTATAGTTTTAAACATCAATTTAATTGAATCTCTAACTAAATAACCATTTACAAATTTGAATCAAAACATCCAAATTAAGCATTGAAGTCGTTTAGACTGAAACTGATCATATTATACCTATATAAATGAGGGGAAAACCTCTACTCGATCTTTCAAAACCCTCTTAACTCTTAATTTCATTCAAAGTATACAAAAACAAGCAATCGATCATCACCTTCATCTCGTTCTTGTCATGACTGTGCTTTCATCATATAATCATCAATTCGATCCTAATCACGTAAGTTACACAAAAACGCATACTCGGTTTCAGTTGGGGAATCAAAGCCCCATGTTTGATTGGATTAACAACATCAAATTCAGGTTCAATTTGGGGTCAATATGATTCCAGGGTTTATACAAATTGGGGAAACTAATTAAAACATGTTTATAAATTGTTTGAAGAAGACTAAATGTTGAATCATGAATGATGAAACTACCAAAAACTTAGGATTTCGGCATTGGCTGCCAACTACCGAATAAGGCCAAGTGCCAAATCCCCTGCCAAAGTGCGTATGCTGAATGACTGATGATCAGCATATGCTGGAGGAACTACCAAACTGCATATGCTGAACGTCTGTTGACCAGCATATGCAGATCAACTGCCGATCAGCAGTGAACTCCATCACCTGTTGATCGACTATTACTCAGAACAAGATTGTATGTACTGACGGCTACTGTGTTTCACCTTTTGGAGACAACATAGTACTGAAGCTACCAATTCCGATATATAGATTATTAGTTTGATGTAGACTCTGAACATAGAATAGTTTATTCTTATTGTTTAGATTTCTAAGTATAAAACTCCTCACACTTGTATAGTATAGGCAAGCTTTTTAGCCATTTGATTGTATCTGCCGACTTTAACATTTTGTTTACACCAGATTAGTCAAGTGAATACTTTGAAAGAAAAAATTGTGTATTTACATTTCCTCAAAGTATTTGTGTTGTGATAGTAAGTGTTTAGCTTAGATTTCAAATTCAGTAGTTACTGATCAAAGAGGAAGTTCTTGTTAGTATAAACTTGTCCGATCGAACAAGTGGTATCAGAGCTTTGGCTCTTGATTTGCTTGAAGATTACCTTTCAATGAATCACTTGTTTTTTGTTTTGATCACACTAAACACCACCTTTCTTCATATCCTATTTCCTTTCTCAAAATAACTACTGTAGCCATTTCTAGTAAGCATAACTAGGAGAATGGAACTCAAAACAAACCTCTTATGTTTACACCACATGATTATGATACCTAGAAAATTTGAATGGAGGATTTCATAAGGAATCAAGACATGAAACTCTGGCTCTCAATTCTGAATGGACCATATGTCCCCATGGTCCTAGCAGCTGGTGAAGGTGAAGTCATGATCCCTAAAGATCCTACAAAGTATTCAGAAGAAGATTTGAAGAAAATGATGTGGATTTAAAGTCTCTATGGCTGATCAGAATAAGCATACCCAACAGCATCATGAACGGCTTCAAGATATTCACAACCGCTCAAAAGTTGTGGGAAGCTTTGAACATCAGATTTGAAGGAATGGAAAATATGAAAGAAAACAAAAGAGATGTCTTGAAACAGAAGTTCAAAAATTTTGGTTTCACAAGGGGAGAAACCATAACTGCTACATATCTTAGATATGTTAAACTTCTAGACTCTCTAAATGAAGCTGGAGTGAAGATGGAGAATGGTGATTCTTAGAAAGTTCTTGAGGTCTTTGCCAAAGATATAGACGGTTTATACTATGTCCATCAGAAGAACTGAAAATATGAAGACAATGGCTCTTGAGGAATTATATGGCATCCTAAGTGCTTATCAAATATAAATAGATGCGGATGAAGAATCACTGGGCAGATCTTTAAATACCTTAAAGTTATTAGCACTCATGGCACCCATTCATGAGCCAATTCACTATCACTCCCACTCCTAAGTTTATCAAACTCCTATGATAACTTATCAGGCATAAATGATCACTTACCCTAAATCTCCAACTGTTGAATCTCAGTCATCACCATCATTCAGCAGATGGAATCAACCAGCCTCACCATACTTTTCACAATCATATCACTCAAACTTTGCCTTTGTTAGTGACCAAGCCAACTTTTTTCAACTCTCTAAAGAAGATCTAGAGTGCATTCATCCAGATGACCTTAAAGAAATGGATATCAATTACCAGGTAGCCATGACATTTTTCAGGGCCAAGTAGTTTCAAAAGAGAACTAGAAGATAATTCCTGAAGCAAAGAAGATTAGGATTCGGGTTTGATAAAAGCAAGGTAAAATGCTTCAACTGCAACTAGCTGGGACATTTTGCCAAAGAATGCAAAGAACCAAAGTCAAACCCATCTCCTCCACGTTCATCTAACCCACAACAACACTCAACTCACCAAGGTCCTTCCACTTCATTTAGTCAAAGGAATACAATAGTTGTAACCTCAAGAGAAAAGGTGATTGACTGGAGATTCCAAGTGGAAGATGTTACACCCATCAGTAATGCATTGATGGCTGGAAGCTTAACCTCCTCATTTCATGTAACATCTGAGCCTTGTTGTACTCCTAAAAGCATAGCTAAAGTTAACTTGTACACAAATCACAATTTGGATCTCATGAAGGACTTTGAATGAATTAACCTTCTTAAAAATAATATTAAGAAAAATGATCAAGCTCAAAAAGAAAAGATAATAGAGCTAGAAAAGATTGTTTCATAATTAAAACATGAGCAAACCAACCTTGAGACCCAAATTGATGATCTCCTGAGCAGATTGAAATCATTACAATGTGATTTAGCCATTGCTAAAATATATGATGATAAATATAATGCTCAAACTAAAAAGTTTGAAAAATTACTTGCTTTTACTGAAAACTCCCAATGTTTGTATCAAACCAAGACAGGTGTAGGGTATAATATTGTGGAACCACCAACAATAAACACTCCCATGTATACTCCTAAGTGCAACCTTAAGGTAAATAAGCAAGTATCTGCTAAACCCACATGTACAAGGACATCTGCTAAAGAGATTGAGATAGTAGAGAAGAAAGAGAAGGATGAAACAGTTGAGGAAGTAGATAAAGAGGATGAGAAGAAGGAAAAGGAGGATGAGGAGAAAAGGGAGAAGGAGGAGGAGAAAATGAAAAAAGAACTCAAGGAAAAAACTAACCAGGATGTGATTTGGAAGATAAAATTTATAAAAGAAAAACCATCTTCCAAAACCAACCAGCTATTTGACGAGTCAAATCCCTCCACCAAGACAAAGCTTCAACCAAAGCACAACTGCAACAAAAAGAACCACAACAAAAGCTGCTATGCTGGAACCTCATACTCTTCAGAAATGAGACCCCAACCATATATTCAAAAGTCCATTTATAAAGCAGTTGAAATTCACAACAAGCATTTCTAAACAAAAAGATAGAGCTGACCACCCATGCTGATCAAAAGATAAACAAGAAGATGGGTGGAGCTGATAGAGGCAAGTATAAGAAAATAAAGATGGAATTACAGGAGATCAAGCAAGTGATAAAGTCAACAAAGAAGCAACTGAATATCACATGCCTAATGTGTGGGGAAGATGGTCACTTTGCTAAAGACTATCAATACAATCCCCTAGCCCACTCCATCAAACATCCCAACATGCTTAAACCCTTAAGAACGTTTTTAGCTATAAAACAACCACTAAAAGAAAAAGAATGTGGCAAAATAACTGTTTGACAGTCCAAACACTAGAGTGCTGATTCCAAGAAAAATTCAACACTTTTGAAACATCTGCGAATAAGTCAGCAGCTAGAAATCAAAAGAAGATGAAGACTTTTGAGAAACATTCACCTTCTCCAAAAGCTTCAAAGGGTCACAACATTAAGGATGATTCCAAAGAATCAGGTAAAGCCAAGAGAAAAGCCTGGAAAATAAAGACCTCTACTGAATCCTTAGATGATCCAAAAGCAACACAAACACCAACCCCCTCAGCACTTACCCTTGATATAAGGCTGCTGAAAATTAGAAGACCCAAGACTAAACTGTCTTGGGTCCCCAAATCTTCACTAACCAATTTGTTTATGTGCAGGATCATCCACAGGCCAAAACAAACTTGTGGATTATGGATAGTGGATGCTCCTGGAACATGATAGGTGACAGATCATGCCTGCTAAATCTGGAACCATATGATGGTGGATCTATTACCTTTGGAAGTGATACAAAAGGAGGATACATTACTGGCAGGGGGAAAGTCAGCAATGGCGAGGTAAGTTTTGACAAGGTGAACTATGTGAAAGAGTTAAACTATAATCTATTGAGTGTGTATTAGTTGTGTAATAAAAAACATAACACTCTTTTCACAGAGCATGAATGTATTGTTTTATCCATTGGGTTTGAAATTCCAAATGATAAAATACTTTTAAGAGCTCCCAGGAAAGACAATATGTATATGCTCAATATGCAGAATGCATCACCTTCAGGAAATATTTACTATTTCATTTCCAAAGCTTCCCTAAATGAATCCTCCCTTTGGCACAGAAGACTAGCACATGTAAATCTCAAAAACATGAACAGACTAGTTCAGAATTGGTTAGTCACAGGACTTCCAAACAAAGAGTTTGCATGTGCTAACCACTATGTTTCTTGTCAAAAAAGAAATCAACACAAATCTTCTCATAAGTTCAAAGAATTGAATTCAGTGATAACTCCTTTACACTTGCTACACATGGACTTGTTAAGCTAATAGGTGTAAAGTGTTTGGGTAGAAAGTCATATTGCTTGGTAATAATAGATGATTTACAAGACTCACTTGGGTTTTCTTTTTAGAAACTAAAGATGAAACTGTTGAGATTTTAAAACCATTTATTATAAAAATTGAGAACCAAATTGATCAAAAGTTTAAAATAACTAGATGTGATCAGGGCACTGAATTCAAAAACCACACCCTTGATTCTTTTTATGAATCTAAAGGTATCGCAAGGCAATAGAGTGCTCTTAGAACTCCTCACCAAAACAGAGAGAGGAGAAATATAACACTTTTTTGAGGCCTCAAGGACCATGTTGTCTAACTCCAAACTTCTTATAACAATCAAGGCTGAAGCAGTCAGCACTGCATGCTATGTTCTAACAGAGTGTTGATAGTTAAGACACATGGAAAAACCTCTTATGAATTGTGGCACAAGAGAAGACCATTCATAGGGTTCCTTAGACCTTTTGGATGTCCATGCACCCTTCTAAATACCAAAGATCATCTATCCAAATTTATTGAGAAATCAGTAGATGGGTTCTTTGTTGGTTACTCATCACAGGATAAGGCTTATAGAGTATATAACAAAGTTGACCATACTATTGAGGAATCTGAAAATGGCATATTTAAGGAAAATTCCTCAAATAGTGTTAAAAACACTCCAAGTTGGATGTTTGATCTTAATGGATTCACAAATGCATTTAACCATTTGATTGAGAATGTTTCAAAAGACTCTCCTAACTGGTCAGCAGACATACAAGTCCCAAGTACTGAAGATCACAAGGTAGATCTGCCACAAGGGAACAGTCATAACAGGTCATCTATAATACAGTCCAGCCTCACTCAGAAGAAGCAGATGCTAGTACCACAAACAATATGGGTCAACCATCACTTGCTTATTATGACTCATCAGATGAAGAGTCTAATGATCATTATGGTACTAGACAATCTCTTGAAAAGGAACCAAGTATGACAAATGCTAAAGATAGAGTCAATTTGGTAGTTGAACCAGCTAATCCATCTGCCGAACTTCCTGAAACAAACTTCTCCAATTTGGATCTTTCTTAACACATCTAAGTGATCCCAAGACAAAGAATTCATAAAGAGCATCTAGTTGAGAATGTCATTGGCAATGTAGATGCTAGTGTCAAGACGAGAAGCAAGGTGAATGAAGAAAACATCTGCTTGTTTTCATGTCTTCTCTCTCAATTAGAACAAAAGAAAGTTAATGATGCCTTAAGAGACAATAGCAGGGTAGAAGCCATACAAGGGGAGCTTCTTCAATTCGCTCGACAAAAGGTACTATGTGCACTTCCAAGGAGGAAGACTGTAATAGGTACCAAATGGGTTTTTAGAAATAAGAAATATGAAAGGGGCATTGTTATCATGAACAAGGCTAGACTTGTGGTACATAAGAAGAAGGGATTGATTATGATAAAGTCTTTGCTCTTGTGGCCAGGCTTGAAGCAATCATAATTTTTCTAGCATTTGCTGCCTCCAAAGACTTCAAGGTGTTTCAAATGGATGTTAAGAGTGCATTTCTCCATGGTAAGATTGATGAAGAAGTTTATGTCTGCCAACCTCCAGGCTTAGAAAATCCCAAGTATCTAGATCATGTATGCAAATTTGATAAAGTTCTTTATGGTCCTATCAAGCACCAAGGAAATGGTATGAGACACTCTCTACCTTTCTCCTAAAGAATGGATACACCAAAGGATCCATAGATAAAACTCTCTTCATCAAGAAGGTTGATTTAGATATCATTTAGTACAAGTGTTTATGGACGATATCATCTTTGGGTTACAAATAAGAGCTTGTGCAAAGCCTTTTAAAGTCTCATGAAGTCTAAATTTGAGATGAGTTCAATAGGAGAGCTCACTTTCTTTCTTGGGTGGCAAGTAAAACAAATCTCTGCTAAGGCTGCTAAAACACCAATGTCGAAGACATGCTCATTAACTCCTGATCTTGAGGGTGAAGCAGTTGACCAGAAGTAGTATCGAGCCATCATTGGATCTCTCATGTATCTTACAGCTAGTAGACTAGATATCATGTTCTCCATATGCCTATGTTCAAGATTCCAATCTGCTCTAAAAGTGTCACATTTAATGGCTGCCAAGAGCATTCTAAAGTACCTCACAGGAGAACCTAAGTTGGGATTATGGTATCCTAAGAGTGTTGAGATTAATCTCTATGGATATACAGATAGTGACTATGGAAGATGCAAAATCAACAAAAATTCCACCTCAAGAGGATGTCAATTTCTAGGGGGAAGACTGGTTTCATGGCAATGCAAGAAGCAAACCTGAGTCTTTACATCAACTGTTGAAGCAGAGTACATTGCTGCATCAAGTTGTTGCGCTCAGGTGCTGTGGATCCAAACTCAACTTATAGATTATGGAGTAACCTTCATGAACACTCTAATTCACATTGACAACAACAGTGCCATCTTAATCACCAACAATCCTGTTTAGCATTCAAAGACAAAGCACATTGATATCAGGTATCATTTCATTAGAGATTGTGCAGAAAAGAAAATCATTAAATTAATTAAGGTCCATGCAAATGAACAATATGTATATTTATTTACAAAGGCTTTTGATGAAACAATATTTAAATATCTTATTTATGCTATTAGGGTGATGAACTTTGAATAATTAAAAGACTTAAATTGATGATATCTGAAAATTTTCTAAAGAAATGCTTTTCTTGATTAAATGGGTAAAACAGTGTATGTACCAAAAATTGCAAATCAGCAGATAACTAGGTATCTACTGAATATCAGTAGATATCTGTGTATCCACCGAATTATGCAAGTCAGCAGATAACTGGGCAAAGAGGGTATTTGCCGAGTGTGAAGATTCGGCATATAGGATGAATTCAGCACATGTTTTGGAAAAAGATCCGCTAGGTCCCACTTTCATCTTTCGATATGTAATGGCACCAAAGAAGTTACTTTAAAAGATTGTTTCATCATCTCATGCCGTTGATTTCACAGTTACAGTGGTAAAACATTTTAAAATTCATATTGTTATATATTATCGATAACTGTTAAGATCAAAGATTTCCCACCATTGTCATCTTCAATCTTCCTCGCAAAGCAAACCCTTAAACCTTCGATCTCTCAAAGGTCTACCAATCTCAATCTACTTCCAATGGCCACTCAATCTCAAACCCTAGAATTCTGTCTGAACCACAACATCAACGCATCACTTCAACCCATAGGTGATGAGGTCTATGATCCTGTTCTTCAATTCCAAAGGAATAGTAATTATTCCTTTGCCATCATAATAGACCTGGTGATCTGTAAGTCTCACATCAGGGAATTATGGACCACATGCTTCATACAAAGGGAACATTGAGTGAAGATCCTCACTACAACAGTGCAAGGGATGAAGGTCACCATATCATGCACCACAAAACGTCAACATTTGAAGTTGTATGATGTAAATGATGAATCTTCCTTCTCTAAAGAAGTGGTTAGTTCCACCTTCAAGGAGATGGGATATGAAAGACCCCTCCTAATATCCCCCTTCTCCAAATCACTGGTATATCCTAACTAGAGAATCATCCTTCATATCTTCCTACAATGTCTGTCCAACAAGTCTGGAGGATGGGACCAAGTACCATTAGATTTAACAGGAGCTATCCGTTGTCTGATCAAACAGTAGAGTTATGATTTTTCACACTCATCTTTCAACATCTTTGTAAAAATGTAACTATTGTTACAAAATATAAGTTTTTAATGTACCCTAAATTCTTATAACCGAGTTTACAAGAAGAATTAGGGGATAAACTAAAATTAGTGGAGTTGTTCATGCTCTCGAAACTTTAAACAAGGATATATTTTCAAAGTTTAGAGTAACTCCAAAAACATTTTCAGGGAAGGTAACTCCCTTTTTTGGGCATATGCTTGAGGTCACTGAGCCTCAGGGTGGCAACAATGACACACCCACCATTACTGGTCCCACACCCTCCATATCAAAGCCAAAATCTCACAAGGAAAAGTAAACCCCTGCATCTTCTACTGAGAGGATGCAAGCCCCCAAATAACCTCCCTCAAAAGTACAAGACTATAAACCAGGGTCCTAGTCAAGACGAAGGTGTCAGCCACACCTAGACATGGCTCAAAAAAGAAGGTTTCTCTTCCTTCTTCTAAGCACACCCACACCCAAGCTACAAGCCCTTAAGTAGAGTCCTAACACTCTATTGAGAAAACCAAAAGGGATACCCACATAACTGAGACAATTTTTGAGGAAGAAGTCCTATTAGTAACTGGTTCACATCCCAAGCCATTAGACTCAGCTCCATAATCCCCATACACATGTCTACCATCTAGGATGATGATGTTCCTGCCACACATCAGCATGAACCACTGTCTCCCCCTTCCCATACAATATAGTCAGTGGAGACTAATGTGTTTACATGACCATCTGACCCATATCCTTTATCCAAAAAGATTTATCCTAGGGAGGAAAGGATCAATGTGGAAGAGGTTGTCTCTACTGTTGATCCATATCTGGCGGTGAAGGTGTAAAGGCTCGGCCTAGTACCTCATCTCCCAAGGATTTCACATCTGTGGATAAGGGAAGTATGCAAAAAATAGGTGAATTGACGACCCATAACCTTGAGCTTGCTCAACAACTCATGCTTTACAAGATGAGAATACAAGGCTTCAAGATTATGCAGAAAGTGCCACAGTTCTCGAATTTGAGAACTGTCTGCTGAAATCTTTAGCAGATAGAGTGTCTAAAGTGGAGGCCTAACTCAAAACTCTCCAACAGCAAGCTGCAAGAGTCACAAACCTTGAAGAACAACTCACAACTCTTTAGTAAGCTACAAAAAAGGAAATGGATCTTAAACATAAAGTGGAGCAACATCAAGAGACCATTAACCTTTAACAATCAATCATTCTCAGCCTTCAACTCTCAGCACCACAAAAATATTGGATGTGCCTTCTTTTCCACACCTAGTGTCATCTGGAATCTCAGATGATGCTATCAAAAAGGGGGAAGATAAGACTAAAGAAGCTGATGACATTCTCTAGAGATTGGCTACTGAAGTTATACATGTTGCTCAGCCAATCTTTCTCCTATAAATTGATTAATCAATACGAGCCTCTATTAGAAGCTGAAGCCAAATTGAAAGCTTCTTGATAGATATGGCTATGATAGCCCATTGCTGAAAGTGCTCTTAGAAGCTGCTAAAGTACTTAACAAATCAGTTACTGATGCAACTGCTGAAAGTACAAGACAAGAGAGTCCTTTGGAAAATGAATCCTCAGACAAAATAGTGGTTTACACAAGAGGCACCCAGACCAGGGATGACAACATGATAAAACACGGGGTGACTCTTGAGGCTGAACCAACCCAAATTCATAAATAACAAAAGAACACACTTGGGTCTAATCTCAGAAAATCATCTAAGGTGATATTTGGTCAACCGAAGGTTGAAACTGAAACCCCAGTTAACTTTGAGGGCCCAGAAATCACTAATAATGCTTAGAGAGTTCAGACAACTATCGATGATCCTATGATCAGCTGGTAAGGCATCAGGTGTAACAGTTAGGTCGTCGACAGTCGGATATACTGAAGTTTCTACTTTTGACAAAGGAAAGAGACCTATGAATGCTGAAGAAGAAATTGAAGTTGAGTCACAAAAATCAAAGGCTAGATTTCAGATGACAAAGAAGGTAGAGCTATTCCCACCAAATGTTGAAGAAGAAATCATAGTTCTAAAGGCAGGCATAACTCAAGAATCCTCGATAAAGAAGGGCATAATTGCACTAATTAAAAGTGCAAAGGATTCAAGAGCAACATGAACTAAAACAAGAGAATTCAATTGTGGAGGTGAGCCCAGCAGAACAACATCAAAATCTCCACCTAATCCAAAGGCCAAAGCTATCAGGAAGGTACCATTTAAGTCATTAAGACCATCTGCCGAAAGCACCCAGAGAACAGCAACTCAACAGGCTTTAATAGCTGCATTTTCCGAATCCAAACCTATGATCTCTTTTGTAAAGAAAGAAAAGAAAGATGAAGAAAAGTGTCTCCTAGATACTCAACTTAAGTTGAAAGGATACAAATTTGATAAGATCATGGAGTGGAGCACTACTGAGATCAAATCTAAGCTAATAGCTGCAACTCATGTTGAAATGAAGAAAGCAGCTGAGTCAACTAGAAGAAAAAGGGTTGAATCAGAGAAGAGGAAAGTAGAAAAATTCGACAAGAGTTTAAGGACAAGCAACAAATGAAGCTATTTCTCAAATACTATGGTTTCTTGTAGACAAGTAGGACCAATGAGTATAACAACTCTTAATCAGGAATATTTGAGGAATCAAACCGAAGATTGTCACACCCCAACCTTAACGGCGGAAACATCGAGATGTGAGGGTTAAGATTGTTCATGCCACACAACGCTAATTTAAAATGATAATATTATTAAATATCAATATTCATGACATACAATTAAGGAATAACATAAGCTCCAACAATCAACAAAACATAATAATTCCAACGTCAAAAGATAACAATTGTCATTTATTTTAATCTAGGTCCAATCCTAGATGTAAGTAAGTCTTCAAAGCATGCTAAGAGGTATCAAGTCCTCAAACATGTTAAAAATAAAGGTCAACATAATGTTGGTGAGTTTTCATAGATTTTCATACATAGATATATATATCAAAGATGGCAATTCATGTCATAGGTTATTGAATAAAGTAAATAAAGATGGATGAACAAATGTAACAATCAAACCTTGACAAATATGGCCATTACAAGATTACAAGATTAAACGATTAGCTAAGTGTATTTGGTTCCCATAGTGCTCAAGAATACGACACTAGGAGCCGGCAATACCTCGGCTTTAGCACCAAATAGGCTTGTCAGGCCCATAGATCTATGACGTCGCTAGGCTAGCAATAGTTAATGATTGTATATAACAAGAGTCATCACATGATAATTACAAGTGTTCAAATAACCATGACAAATAAGATGAATTGCACAAGTGATTACAAGATTCAAAACGGGTTTACAAGTGTATTTATAATAAGGTCAACATGTTTCACCCCAAAAGTGTGAAAATATATAAAAAGGGTATGAAAACTCACTTGGTTTATAAAGATGAGCAAATAAAAGAGTCTTCTCACAAATGCCGAGGATACGATTACGTTCAAACTAAATGAAACGTCATATTAAGTTAATCATAGTAATTTTGGTATTATATTTATAAACCATTAGTCCATGATTTTCATGTTAATAAACAGATGTAACTTATTATTAATTTGGTAACTGAGCGATTTAAATAAAAATTTTAGTGATTAACACTGTTAATAAAAGTTATACTTTTATTATCAAATGATTATTATTTACTATTTAAATAATAATTTTGTAGACTCAAATGTTTAAAATAATTATTTTAATTACAATAAGTGTACATTTTATACATGTACACATATATTTATTTTCATACAATATATATATAAGCAAATAAAGGTCTAACAATAACAATAAAAAATTTATTTAATTGTAATTATTAAAATTTTGAGATTAATAATAAATTAACTTTTGTTCCATTTTTATAATTTTTGAACTAAAGAAATGATAATTTCTTAATTAAATTTTTAAGAAAATTTAAAACGAAATGATTTTGTTTATTTTCAAGAAGAAATGATTTTATATGACTATTGATAATATTTAAAATTTTTTTGAAATTTAGATTTTAAAAAGCCTTTTAGAAAAATAGTGGCAGGTGCCCGGGGTCGAACCCGGGACCTCCTGCCCAACAACACATGACTTAAACCGGCTGGCGAGGCCCTATTTTGTGTTTTAACACAGAAATCAATTTTTTAAAAGGATTATCCAAAAATTCCCAATTTCAACCCAAGAACCCTAATTTTGAAATCAAAGAAATCAAACATCAATTCGAGATCGATTATGAAATTAATCATGGGGCTTTGATTCCCCTTGGTTAATCAAGTACAATGGTGGTTTTAATTTACCTGTTCAGATTGGATTTGAAAGAGAACAATCGTATGTGTAGCCGACTGTTCGTCGAGAGACAAAATCGATGTGTGTGTGTTTCGAGTGAAATTGAGCTTACAGAGAGGTTATGAAACCCATTTCAAGTATAAGCCCTCTAATTTATAGGTCCAATTTGGTCGATTTGGTACCCAACGGCTATGGTGTTTAAGTCGGCCGTTTCAGGTCGCATTGGACAGATTCAATGTTGTTTCAGGTGAATTTATTCACATCAATAGCTTCTAAATGATTGCGTGAACGTTTATGCCCATTTAATTGAATAATTACATCGATTACCTGTAGAAACGGTTTCGGACTTTGATGTGATTTCGGTTTCAACTTGTATGTGAGTGAAATCACTGTTAATTTTGAATTAATCATGTTCCAGAGTTCAAATCATGTTCCAGAGCCGGTTGGGTTCATTTTTATGTGTTAAGAATGGGTTTTTATAGAGTTTAGGGGGGTCGCCGGAGCCGCGGAGTTCGGCCGGGGTTCTTGGCCAGAATTATGGGGGTGGGGATTTGGTTTAAAGGATGTTACACATTTGGTCCCCGTAGTTTAAGATTTGACCCTTTTAATCCAAAGTTTCAGTTTAAACTAAACTTACAATTTAGTCCCTGTGGTTTAAAGTTTTATTATTTTATGCCAAAAATTTGATTACAAGTTTTTCTTAATTTATAAATAGATTTTTATTTTATATAACTATTTTATTTATTTAATAAGTTATCTCTTATTAGTATTTTTATTATTATTATTATTATTATCATAATAATTATTTTTATTAACATTATTACCATTATTATTATTATTATTATTATTATTATTATTATTATTATTATTATTATTATTATTATTATTATTATATTATCATTATTATTATTTACTTAATTATTTAAGAATACCAAAAGAGATCAAGGTACTATAAATTTCAAACGAGTCCTCGCATTTGAGTTAATGACAAAACATACTTACAAGAGATAACAAGGTTAACAAAACGTTACATAAAAATACGAGAGGTCACAGTCTCCCCAACTTTAAGGAATTTCGTCCCGAAATTAAAGATAAAACTAAACAAAAAGAAAGGGATATTTCTTCTTCATGTGATCCTCGCGTTCCCAAGTGAACTCAGCTCCACGTTTGTTTTCCCACGGACTTTGACAATTGGTGTTGTAGATGTACGGGTCTTCTTCAACGTTCGATCCATAATCTCGACTGGTTTCTCAACGAAGTGTAACGACTCGTCTATTTGGATCTCTTCCAGAGGAACATGCAAATTTTCATCAGCCAGGCATTTCCTCAGGTTTGAGACATGGAAGACAGGATGAACTCCGCTAAGTTCGGAAGGTAGTTCCAGTTTGTAAGCCACTTTCCCAATTCTTTTTAGAATTTTGAAAGGTCCTACAAAACGTGGGGCTAACTTACCTTTCTTCCCAAAGCGAACAACACCCTTCCATGGTGAGACCTTAAGAAGAACCATGTCGTCGACTTGAAATTCCAATGGTTTGCGTCTTTTATCGGCATAACTCTTTTGACGACTTCTAGCCACCTCAAGGTTATTTTGGATTTTGGAGACTTTGTCGGTCGTTTCTTGAATAAGTTCAGGACCGGTAATGAAGTTCCCACCAATGTCAGTCCAACAGATCCGAGAACGACATTTGCGACCATATAAAGCCTCAAATGGTGCCATCTTGATACTTGAGTGAAAACTATTGTTATACGAAAATTCTGCTAACGGCAGATGCGTATCCCAGTCACCACCAAAATCAAGGACACAAAGACGCAGTAAGTCCTCAAGGGTTTGGATTGTTCGCTCGGTTTGACTGTCCGTTTGGGGATGGTATGCCGTGCTTAAATCCAGTTGAGTACCCAAGAGTTCTTGCATGTGAAGTGAAACGAGCATCACGATCGGAGATAATGTGCAATGGCACGCCATGACGACTCACATTTTCATCGATGTAGATACGAGCCAATCTTGAAACCTTGTAAGTGTCTCGTATTGTTATAAAGTGTGCCGTTTTGGTCAAACGGTCAACAATCACCCATATACTATCATGGCCACGAGAGGTACGTGGTAACTTGGTTACGAAATCCATGGCTATATGTTCCCATTTCCACATAGGAATTTTGGGTTGTTCAAGTAAACCACTAGGCCGTTGATGCTCAACTTTGACCATGCACACGTGAGGCATTTGGAAACATAAGACGCGATATTCTTCTTCATTCCTGGCCACCAATATTGGCCACGCAGATCTATATACATCTTGTCCGACCCGGGATGAATAGAATATCGTGTTTGATGAGCTTCGTTCATGATGAAGTGACGGAGATAATTGCGATTCGGGATCCAGAGTGGATTCAAGAAGTACCACATACCATTCGGTTTTGTCTCCAATTGTGACCTAACGTTATACGACAGATCTTCCTCTTTCCCTTCCTCGGTTAGCGCCGCTTGTTGAGCCTCGCGGATTTAAAACTCGAGATCACTATAAATTCTTATGTTTTGCAGCATGATAGTGGCCTCGTTAACATCCAAGTGAATCTCAGTGTCAAACTCCCCTAACGTGTCAAACCATTGTCTTTGATCTTGGATTTCTTGAAGCAAGACAGCCTTGTTATGGATCTTACGGCTCAGCGCGTCGGCTACAACATTCGCCTTTCCAGGATGATAACGAATGTAGCAGTCGTAGTCGCTAATCAGTTTTGATTAAACACGTGTTGAAGACTCTTGTGGTCGGTGTAGACTATACATTGCGTCCCGTAAAGATAATGTCGCCAAATCTTCAATGCCAATACCACGGCATCAAGTTCGAGATCATGAGTTGTATAGTTCACTTCATGAACCTTCAGTTGCCTTAACGCATAAGCTATAACCTTGCCTCGTTGCATGAGAACACAACCAAGGCCTTGGCTAGACGCGTCGCAGTATATGGTGAAGTCATCGTTTCTATCGGGGAGAGTTAAGATAGGAGCGTTGCATAGTTTGTGTTTCAAAGTCTCGAAAGCATCTTCTTGTTCGGGTCCCCACTCAAAAAGTCTATTCTTTTGAGTTAGCGTAGTAAGCGGTTTAGCAATCTTCAAAAAGTTTGCAATGAACCTATGGTAATAACCCGCTAATCCCAGAAAAGAACGAACCTCGGTTGGGGTCGTGGGAACACACCAATTCTTCACGGCTTCTATCTTTGCAGGGTCAACGTGAATTCCTTGGCTATTCACCACGTGCCCTAAGAATTGGACTTCTTCGAGCCAGAATTCGTACTTGGAGAACTTGGCATATATTTGTTCCTTCTTCAAAAGATCAAGGACTTGACGTAGATGCGACACATGATCGGACCTTGTTTTGGAATAAATAAGAATGTCATCAATAAATACGATCACGAATTTATCCAAATACGGTTTACATACTCGATTCATGAGATCCATGAAGACAGCAGGTGCATTAGTCAAGCCAAAAGGCATAACCATGAACTCATAATGTCCATATCGAGTACGAAACATGGTTTTTGGAATGTCATTGTCGTGAACACATAGTTGATGATACCCAGAACGTAGATCGATCTTTGAGAATTGTGTAGCTCCTTGAAGTTGATCAAAGAGATCATCGATTCTAGGAAGAAGGTATCAGTTCTTGATAGTGAGCTTGTTGAGTTCCCGATAGTCGATGCACATACGGAATGAACCATCTTTCTTCTTCACAAATAGCATGGGTGCACCCCATGGTGAAGAGCTAGGTCATATAAAACCCTTATCGGTCAGCTCTTGTAATTGACTAGCCAGTTCTTGCATTTCAGAAGGGGCAAGACGATAAGGTGATTTAGCCATGGGATTCACACCAGGAATCAAGTCGATTGAACTCAACTTCTCGCACGGGAGGCAACCCACTAAGATCCTCAGGAAACACCTCGGGAAAATCTTGTATGACAGGAATATCCTTTAATTCCTTCCCCTTGGCTTTCATGTTAACTACGTAAGCCATGAAAGCTAAGTAGTTTTTACTTAAGCACTTTTGGGCCTTGATGCAAGACATGAGTTTGAGTCTTTGGGATGATCTCTCCCCAAAGACTTTTAAAGTATCACCCGATGGTAAAGGAATTCGAATGCACTTCTCGAAACATATAATTTCTGTGTGTTGTTTGGCTAACCAATCCATGCCGACAATGATGTCGAAGCTCCCCAGTTGCATAGGAATAAGATCGATAAGAAATTCGTGCTCGTTAAGACTTAAGACACAATTGCGTATCACGACGTCGACTTCAATAGATTTTCCATCGGCGACTTCGACCGTAAAGGATCTTTCTAAGTTAGAACGCAGCTTAGAAAGAATAGGCTCGAACTCTAAAGACACGAAACTCTTATCCGCACCCGAATCAAAAAGTATAGAGGCATATCTACTATTTACAAGGTACATACTTACTCAAATATTAAACTATCATTGGCACATGGAAAGCAGGCAGGAATTCTACAAGATAAAGAACGATTAAAGGAAAATAGTGACGTACCATTCACTACGTCGTTGTTGGCTTGGGCTTGGTTGGCATTGATGTTGAAAGCCCTTCCTCGAGCCGGTGGCACATTTCCGGCAATGCGAGGGCATTGAGGACGGAAATGTCCAGGTTCGCCACAGTTGTAGCAGACTGGATTAGCAACCAATGTAGCATTGTTCAGAGCACGATGGCAAGTAGCCACTAGATGTCTATACTTCCCGCACAACGAGCAGATTCGACAAGGAGTGTTACCCGCATGATGGTACTTGCAGGTATTGCACATTAGGTACGGTCCAGTATAAGCCCTTGCCACGGGGGCTTGGTTTGCAACGACAGCTTGCCTTTGAGGGGCATTTGGCGCTGTCACAGCATAATTGCGGGCCGGTGTGAACTTGCGCTTCTTGCCTTTGAATGACAACTCAGCTTTCACCTCTTTTGATGCTTCGGGAGTCACCTTCATAGTTGACTTGACACCCTTCACCGTTAAGGTACCAGCCTTAATATGGTTTTCAGTAAGCTGGGCAGTGATATTGATCGCCTCTTCCAAAGTTATGGGTCTACTTCCCACCACAGCATCTTGGATTTGCGGCTGTACCCCTTTGATAAACTTCTCAATGCTTCGGGGTACGGTATCCACCATGTGTGGTAGAAGCATGCTCAGATCATGATGGCGGGTGGAGTATGCCAAATGGTTACCACTGTCCTGTTTTAGATTCCAGAACTCTTCCTCCAACTTCTGCAGTTCACTTCTCTGGCAGAATTTTTGAACCATTAAGTCCTTAAACTCCTCCCAAGACAACGCCAAGGCAACTACAGCACCTCGGTTCCTTTTCTCGCTATTCCACCATGTGAGTGCCCGTTGTTGAAGGACACTTACAGCATAGCGGACCTTGAGCTCCTCGGGACACTCGATATTAAGAAAGGTGTTTTCCATACTCTCGAACCACTCGAGAAGTCCAGTGGCTCCTTCGTTTCCACTAAAGCTAGTGGGTTTGCATGAGTTGTAGTGCTTGAACGTGCAGGTGCGGTTGTTCCCACCTTGGTTGTTGCTATTCTCCCCATGGCCATTTTTGCCATCACCACCATTGTTTCCATTGGCGTTGTTTCTGTTGTTGGCCATTAGGGTGCTGCTAAGTTCAGCAACCATCTTTGGAAGTACGGTAGCCATTTGCTGGGCGATCATTGCAGCAAGTTTACGGTCGGATATAGCACGCTTTCCTCGGTGACGAGACATTCTATAAGATAGAAATGAAGAAAATATTAGTATTCGGGGATAAACCAGTTCAAGGTAACCAGGAATTTTTGATATTTTATATATAACCAGGATGGTTCCAATTGGTACCACATAGCCAATAGGAACATGGACACGTCAAGGTGACTTAATCCCAATTACCTAGAGGAAGATATGTATGTTGACCATAATTTAGCACTCATCTCAGAAATCCCCAGGTAAGCATAACAGGTCTCGCAATGAGATTTATACGAAATGCTTGCCTTAGCCCTTGGGCCTTTTGCCAGGAAATCCAGAATACAAGTGTTTATGTGTCACACACTTCCCTAAGGCTATCAGAATTAAAACCTCGATGAGATTTTTCAAGATTTAGACGTATCGTCTAAAGAATTTTCTCCACTCGGATAGATGCGTAGATGTCCACACGCAGTCGAGAATAAAATTTAGAAAATATTAGACACGATAGAACGTAGAGGCATAAGAAGAGGATTAGAAAGTTGGGGTAAACAAGGTTCAAGGCATATTCCTAAGGCACTATATTCTAAATGTAAACAAATAGCACATAAGGAATTAATCATGCATCATGTGATAGGCATATAAGCATACTTACAAGATCATAGCAAATGTCATATAAAGGGTCCCTAAATTAACCATAGTCTAGGCCACCATTTCTAATAACCTAAATCCCTATAGTTATGGGCTCTGATACCAATCTGTCACACCCCAACCTTAACGGCGGAAACGTCAAGATGTGCGGGTTAAGATTGTTCATGCCACACAATGCTAATTTAAAATGACAATATTATTAAATATCAATATTCATGACATACAATTAAGAAATAACATAAGTTCCAACAATCAACAAAACATAGTAATTCCAACGTCAAAAGATAACAATTGTCATTTATTTTAATCTAGGTCCAATCCTAGATGTAAGTAAGTCTTCAAAGCATGCTAAGCGGTATCAAGTCCTGAAATATGTTAAAAATAAAGGTCAACATAATATTAGTGAGTTTCCATAGATTTTCATACATAGATATATATCAAAGACGGCAATTCATGTCATAGGTTATTGAATAAAGTAAATAAAGATGGATGAACAAATGTAACAATCAAACCTTGACAAATATGGCCATTACAAGATTACAAGATTAAGCGATTAGCTAAGTGTATTTGGTTCCCATAGTGCTCAAGAATACGACACTAGGAGCCGGCAATACCTCGGCTTTAGCACCAAATAGGCTTGTCAGGCCCATAGATCTATGACGTTGCTAGGCTAGCAATAATTAATGATTGTATATAACAAGAGTCATCACATGATAAATTACAAGTGTTCAAATAACCATGACAAATAAGATGAATTGCACAAGTGATTACAAGATTCAAAACGGGTTTACAAGTGTATTTATAATAAGGTCAACATGTTTCACCCCAAAAATGTGAAAATATATAAAAGGGGTATGAAAACTCACTTGGTTTATAAAGATGAGCAAATAAAAGAGTCTTGTCACAAATGCCGAGGATACGCTTACGTTCAACCTAAATGAAATGTCGTATTAAGTTAATCATAGTAATTTTGGTATTATATTTATAAACCATTAGTCCATGATTTTCATGTTATTAAACAGATGTAACTTATTATTATTTTGGTAACTGAGCGATTTAAATAAAAATTTTAGTGATTAACACTGTTAATAAAAGTTATACTTTTATTATCAAATGATTATTATTTACTATTTAAATAATAATTTTGTAGACTTAAATGTTTAAAATAATTATTTTAATTACAATAAGTGTACATTTTATACATGTACACGTATATTTATTTTCATACAATATATATATAAGCAAATAAAGGTGTAACAATAACAATAAAGAATTTATTTAATTGTAATTATTAAAATTTTGAGATTAATAATAAATTAACTTTTGTTCCAGTTTTATAATTTTTGAACTAAAGAAATGATAATTTCTTAATTAAATTTTTAAGAAAATTTAAAACGAAATGATTTTGTTTATTTTCAAGAAGAAATGATTTTATATGACTATTGATAATATTTAAATATTTTTCTGAAATTTAGATTTTATAAAAAGCCTTTTAGAAAAATAGTGGCAGGTGCCCGGGGTCGAACCCGGGACCTCCTGCCCAACAACACATGACTTAAACCGGCTGGCGAGGCCCTATTTTGTGTTTTAACACAGAAATCAATTTTTTTAAAAGGATTATCCAGAAATTCCCAATTTCAACCCAAGAACCCTAATTTTGAAATCAAAGAAATCGAACATCAATTCGAGATCGATTATGAAATTAATCATGGGGCTTTGATTCCCCTTGGTTAATCAAGTACAATGGTGGTTTTAATTTACCTGTTCAGATTGGATTTGAAAGAGAACAATCGTATGTGTAGCCGACTGTTCGTCGAGAGACAAAATCGATGTGTGTGTGTGTTTCGAGTGAAATTGAGCTTACAGAGAGGTTATGAAACCCATTTCAAGTATAAGCCCTCTAATTTATAGGTCCAATTTGGTCGATTTGGTACCCAACGGCTATGGTGTTTAAGTCGGCCGTTTCAGGTCGCATTGGACAGATTCAATGTTGTTTCAGGTGAATTTATTCACATCAATAGCTTCTAAATGATTGCGTAAACGTTTATGCCCATTTAATTGAATAATTACATCGATTACCTGTAGAAACGGTTTCGGACTTTGATGTGATTTCGGTTTCAACTTGTATGTGAGTGAAATCACTGTTAATTTTGAATTAATCATGTTCCAGAGTTCAAATCATGTTCCAGAACCGGTTGGGTTCATTTTTATGTGTTAAGAATGGGTTTTTATAGAGTTTAGGGGGGTCGCCGGAGCCGCCGGAGCCGCCGGAGTTCGGCCGGGGTTCTTGGCCAGAATTATGGGGGTGGGGATTTGGTTTAAAGGATGTTACACATTTGGTCCCCGTAGTTTAAGATTTGTCCCTTTTAATCCAAAGTTTCAGTTTAAACTAAACTTACAATTTAGTCCCTGTGGTTTAAAGTTTTATTATTTTATGCCAAAAATTTGATTACAAGTTTTTCTTAATTTATAAATAGATTTTTATTTTATATAACTATTTTATTTATTTAATAAGTTATCTCTTATTAGTATTATTATTATTATTATTATTATTATCATAATAATTATTTTTATTAACATTATTACCATTATTATTATTATTATTATTATTATTATTATTATTATCATTATTATTATTTACTTAATTATTTAAGAATACCAAAAGAGATCAAGGTACAATAAATTTCAAACGAGTCCTCGCATTTGAGTTAATGACAAAACATACTTACAAGAGATAACAAGGTTAACAAAACGTTACATAAAAATACGAGAGGTCACAAAGATTGTTGTTGGAGAGCTCCTAAAGTTTGAACAAGCTAGGGTGCAATGGGAAGGACAACAAGCCAAATCAAAGAAAGTTACTCAGAAGTCCTCCCATCTACCAACTGAGCCTCTAGCATCCCCTGACTTTGTATCAACATCCTCTAATGACAATCAGCCCATCTCCTCAATCATTTCAAATAAGAGTAGAGCACCAAAGAAAGTTGTAAAAGAAAAGATTGTTGATCTAGAAGTAGAGGAGAAGATACTTAAAGGAATAAAGGTAGTGGCTGCTAGATATTTTGCTCAAATGAAGAAATCTGTTGTCAAAAGGGCTAATGGAGAAATCATGTACTACGATCATGAAAATAAGGTACTTAATTTGCCCCTTGACATCCTAGAGTAAATTGCTGAGTACTTCAGCATTTTTGGATGCAAAAATGAAAAATCCGAAGTGCTGCTACACAAAGTACTAGCATTAGTCAAATCTGATGCTAGGGTAAAGAGATTCCTAAAACTCCACTATCAGTACACGATCCAATAGTAGAGTGGGAATATGATCAGAAAAAAAATACGTACTTCATAACCAGATCAGTAGTTGAAAGAGTGGCTTACTCAAGAAACCAGCTGGTGTGCTTCAATCGGTTTGAGATAGCCGACTTGACTAGGCTGAGACTAAGGAATCTGAGCAATGATTTCGTGGCAAGGAAGTAGAGAAAGTACTAATGATATCTACAACTTACATCTAGAAAGATCAAGGAAAGCTTCAGAACAAAGAAAGAAGACATCAAAGTCTGGAATCGCCAAAACCACTTGATTTGCCAAACCTAGCCATCAACCATGATCACCTCCTACTACTTCTCTACCTGCTCAAACCACTGAGCATGGTTATCCATAAGTCCAAAAAGCTTATGAAATAAATGAATTCCCTACCCAGAATCAATCTGAAGAATCAGCAGATGTTATGATCATCACTGATCTTGCTGACAGAATCAGACATGGGTTGAATCATCCTGAAGAAGAAGAAGAACTCTCAAAATCTTAAGATGAAGAAGACTGAGAGAATGATAATACAATCAATAAATGGGATTATGATTTTAAAACTGAAAGGTTCTTTATAGAAAGAAAGAACAAGTCAAAATCTTTCTTCTATACCTGAATTGGATGTTTTAAAACTCAGCCTTGAAGATTTAAAGAGAATGCACATGTTAATCTCAGAAAATGAAGACATGCCAGACAATTACAAATCTATGGCTACTATTCTAAAGATAAAGTTTGGAAACAAGCCTAAGAAAAGGGAAGAAGAAGTTATGCATGTGACTCCTCTGAGCATTCATGACCCAATAACCCATTGGAGTTATAATTCCTCATCCATTACCTTTGATCTGAAATATGCTGGTGCCTATAAAGTTGAAGTTAAAGAGTATGATATTTTCAGACTCTCTCAACATAACATAAAGCATTTGGTGAATCTACCTATTGACAACCCCGCAAGAGATAGAAGAGGATATATGTATGAACTTCTACTCATTAGAATGCTTGAAGGATAGAGTTTTGGTAGCATCATCCTAGGGGGAATTTGTTGAATCATGAAGGATGAAACAACCAAAAACTCAGGATTTTAGCATTGGCTGCCAACTGCCGAATAAGGCCAAGTGTTGAATCCCCTGTCGAAGTGCATATGCTGAATGACTACTGATCAGCATATGCTGGAGCAACTGCCGAACTATATATGCTGAATGTCTGCTGATCAGCATATGCAGATCAACTGCCGATCAACAGTGAACTGCATTTCTTGCTGATTTGCTGCTACTCAGAAGAAGATAGTCTATGCAGACGACTACTGTGTTTCACCTTTTGAAGACAACATAGTACTGAACCTACCAACTTCGATACACAAATTATCAGTTTGATGTAGACTCTGAACATAGAATAGTTTATTCTATTGTTTAGATTTCTTAGTATAAAAGTCCTTAAACTTGTGTAGTAGAGGCAAGCTTTTGGGCCATTTGATTGTATCCGCCGATTGTAACATTGTGTTTACACCAAATTAATCAAAGGAATACTTTAAAAGAACAACTTGTGCATTTACATTTCCTCAAAGTATTTGTGTTGTAATAGTAAGTATCTAACTTAGATTCTGCATTCGTTAGTTATCGATCAAAGAGGAAGTGTTTTGTTAGTATAAACATGTCCGATCAACATTAAACCGAATTTGGGCATATAGCCCACTGGTAATCACACGTACACACTTAGAGGAGACCCGGGTTGACCCCGGGCATCCCCAAATCTTTTTCTTAAAACGAAAATTTTTATTATTAAACTTTAATACAAAAATTTGTAACATATTATTAAATTAATATAAAAATTAGTTTGTTAACTAAATCTATTTCAGAAATTATTATTTAATTCATGAAAATTTTAAAAGTTTTAACTTCACATCTTATTATCTTTTAATGATTATAAAAAACATCACTAAATTATTAATAAGTTTTAAATTTTATAATTTTTTTTAAATCCATCATTAATTATTTTAAATCATTTTGAACTAGTTTTTGCAAATCATTTAAATAATTAATTACTCAATTATTATTGACCAAGCTTTAAATTATTAAATTAATTATTTTTTGTCATACTTTATTACTAATTCAAATGCTATAGATTAAATGTTTTAATTATAAATAGTTAATTTATTTCACTTATCATTAATTATTATAAATTAGATATTTAAGTAGTATTTAAATACTCAATTTCACTAATGACTTATTTTCAATCTTAATCGCTTAATAAATATATTTTATTTTATTTAATCAAGCTATATTAATTACATTATTTTATCTAAATTATTTTATTAAACCAAAATCCCAATTGAAACCCTAATTCATCCCTAGTATTTAAATCATTATTATACTAACAAAAAGAGATCAAACTTTAGGTTGAATCGTAAGGAATATTTGGTGTCAAGTCTAGCATTCTATCATTTTTAAATCGCTTATAATTACCATGTGAGTATTCATAGCCCTTTTTATTTGTTTTATATTTTGGGCAAATCATGTGATTTAATATTCAACCATTGATATTCATTGTTATGTTATTTCATAATTCAATTCAAGACATGCTATGTTATTATTTGCATTTATGTGTTCATAGTTAGATAAACTTGATGAGAACACAATCATTAATTCATGCAACCATGATAACAATGATAGATCTATTGGTTTGACAAACCCACCCTACTTGTTTATTCGTGTGGTGATTGAAACGGAATCATACATTCTATAAGGCTTCGGCTGCAGACTGAGTCAATTCAGTCATTAGGTTTGATTATGTTGATTTGTCTTTTATGTTACACTATTGCATTATAAGACTTGACATTGCCATGTGAATTGAATTGTTTTCAATCTATTAATTCATTCTATATATGTATTTAACCTATGTTTACTCACCGGCTAATTCGTTAGCTAACTCGTTACTTTTTAACATAATTTTGGAAATGCTAATTAGTAGATTTCTTAATGCCCATTTAGGACTTGGACCTAGTTTAATAAAGGGCTTTTATTATATTTATTTGGATTATTTGATTAATATTATTCAATGAAAATAACATTTAATATTATTTCAACGCATTTACTACCATGTGCTATGAGCAATCGATTCATATTCATCCGCCCTAATGATTCCGTAGTCGGTCGGGGTGTGACAGATTGTTATCAAAGCCATGGTTATAGGGAATTAGGTTATTAGAAATAGATTGACCTAGATACTAACTAAGTACCTCACACATGAGTTCTCTCATGTATTTTATATGCTTAGATAGGATTTTATGTGCCTTATATGGTTAGATATGATTATGTGATTATATACTTTATGTAATTAATCCTTATACCTTGATACTTATCAATGAACAGACATTGTCAAATCATATTTTAAGGCATTGTTTGCCTAAATCAAATGGTTTTCAGATTTTGGATTTTGAGTTGTTATTCATGGTTTTCAAATCAGTCAAAGTATGTGTCCCATAACTGAAAACATGCAATGCTAGAAGAGTTGGATGCCTGTGTCTCAAGGCGTTTTGTCCATGCAAGGTATTCATATAAATCCAAATTAACTGACGGATCTGTTTACCTTACCTGGGAACCCTTGAGGTGAGTGTTCGCTTATAGGTATGCATGCCTTCATTAAGGTTGTGGTTAGCCTAATAATTTGATAAGTCAACACATTTGCTTTGGTTTGCGAACCGAATGTTTACACTCAGAACATCTCATTGTTATTCTAAATCATCTTATCATCAAATCTATCTTTCTAAAATTATAAAACCCATTATCTAATTCTCATAAAAGTTTTTCCATAATCTTTCAGCATGTCTTCTCATCAAAACCGATCTCATTCTAGAATCTCCGGCTGCAAGATTGATGCCATCGAGGCACGTGAAGTTGCTACGTCATCCTGACACTGCTTACCCATCTGAATCAAGGCACTAACACTGTTAAAAACCCAGCTGCACCTAATCCTCCAAAAGATTGTAATTACAAGCACTTTAGTTCTTGCAATCCTACTAAGTTTAACGGGACTGAAGGAGCCACTGGTCTTTTAAAGTGGTTCGAGAGTATCAAGAACACTTTCCTCAATAGTGAGTGTCCTGAGAATCTCAAGGTTCACTATGCTACAATTGTTGTTCAAAGACAGCCCTCACTTGGTGCAACGGAGATAAATGAACCCATGGAACTGATGTTGCCATGGCATTGACTTAGAATGAAGTCAAAGAACTCGTGACTTGGGAATTCTGTCCGAGAAATGAAATCAATAAATTAGAAGCCAAATTCTAGGATTTATCCCATGAAACTTGAGAAAACCTAGCATATACCAACAGATTCTATGAACTGAGTCTACTTGTTCCATATCTAGTTACTCCGCTGTCTCGGACTAGTAAGAAATACAACGGTGGTCTTCCTATGCAGATTCAAGATACCCTCTGGGGTAGAAATCCTACAACCCTGGAAAACACTATTTGATTAGCTGCTATTGGATCATATGAGGCTGGTGCAACCAAAACTACACTTAGAAAGATTTTGATGTGCTAAATGAAGTGGTCTTCTAAAGATAAAGTTGTTCTTCCAAAGACAAGTTAGAGATCTTCAGAAACTTAAAGAATGAAGAACTTCTAAAGGAAGAACTCACTCTTTTGAGACTAAGGTGTTCTCCTTCCGAAGTATACAACTTAGAAAATCAAAGGCAAAGTCTTTCGAAGAATAAAGTCCTAAAGACTTGCAGAAGTTTGGAAGAAATTGTTTTGTTTGAAGCCAAAATGACATTGGAAGAATTTATTCTTCCGAAGTCATTTAGCTTCAGAAGAACTAACTATGAACCAGTGGACATAAGTGTGGTCTATTTGACAATACGCTGCCACTATGATATACTGCATGGTGTTTCCCCACGCCCATGTAGTTGACCATACTTTATCCATTGTTCACCCATTATCAGATTAGTATAGTTGCCACGTTTAGTTGGTAACAAAAGGTAAGTCATGGACCTGTCATGACTACCTAATCTAAGATATTACTTTATCTTAGATGCTTGACTTTTAGCAATGTAGTATTTGTCTAGTTGTAGATTCCAGCTGGTTTTCCAAGTATAACCGGCTATAGATAGTAGTATATATAGTTTCTCCATGTAACTTAGTAATGATGCTTGTAAGAGTCTTGTAAAACTGAGTTGAGAAGTAATATATACAAGTATCTTGAAAAACCATTCTTGTGTTTTCATTAACTTATTATATTACTTGTGAACTTAGTTGAGATTCTGCTTCATCAACACAAGTGACAAAATGAGTTTGTGTGATTATCATGTGTTGTGAGACAAATACTAATCCTACAATTGGTATCAAAGCTTTTTTAGGATCTTGATTGTGAGATCTTACCATCCCAAATCACCCTTGTTTCTTCATACTCACTCATATCACTCAAATGGCTCTCAACCAGAAGTTCTATGAATCTAAGATGGGAACTATGACTAAGGCTCCCATCATTAACCTGATGTTTTTGGGACTTGGTGCAAATGTATTGAAGGCTTCATCAAGTATCAAGATAGTCGCATGTGGAGATCAGTTACTCATGGTCCATACCAACCAAAGATGGAATCCCCAGCTGGTAATGGTGCTATAATTGTGAAGGCCATTAAAGACTACTCAGATGAATACTTCAAGAAAATGGACATTGACTTCAAAGCTATGACTATTTTGCTTAATGCTATACCAAACTCTATAATGGTAGGCTTTAAGCAATGCAAGTCTACCAAAGAACTCTTTGATATTTTGAAGCTGATGTACTCTGGTTCTGCTGAATCCAAGGAGTCAAAGAAAGATGTGTTGAAGCAGAAGTTTGAGAACTTCACATATATTGTTGGTGAGACCTTGAGCCAACAATACTTCAAGTACATGGATTGATCACCTCTCTTCGATCGATGGGAATGCTTCTTGAGAAGAGAGACATAGTAAGAAAATTCATGAGTGCACTTTCTCATGAGTGGACTTTCTATTTTCTCTTAATCAAGAGAACTGAGAATCCAACACTCTCACCATGACTAAACTATACGAAATCCTTGATGGATACCGTATGGAGATGGAATCTTAGAAAAGCCATCAGATGAACAGACCCTCAAACCTTCCAGTTAGCAATGCTTTACATATTGCTAAAGGTTTAAGAACTCCCCAGCCCCAGTTGTACCTGAACTACCCCAACAGCCATCATCTTCTTCTGGGCCATACATCACATTCCCTGAGACACCTAGGTCTCAACAGACTCAACAAAATCCTTACCAGGATAGTTGTGCTTTTGTTTTAGGGAGTGAGCACTCTAGAGATTTTCAATTTTGTTTTGATGATCTAGAGTGTTTCAGCCCAGATGATGTTGAATACATGGACATTTTCCAACAGATGGCTCTCCTAACCTACAAAGCAAAGAAGTTCTTCAAAAGAACTAGAAGGTAGTTCCCTCAGAACCCAACCAACAGCAAATATGGGTTTGACAAGACAAAGGCAATGCTACAACTGCATCCAGCTTGGTCACTTTACAAGGGAATGCAAAGCTCCTAGATCTAATCCTGGAGCAACTCATGCCTCCCAACATCCTGCTACCCCTAAAGCTGCATCTAAACCTACTGAGCAACAAACTGCAGCTGTTGTTCATTTGTTGCTCAAGAAGTTGATTAGAGATTCATGGTGCAAGATGTCACTCTTGCTCAAGCTCTCATGGATGGAACTGAAGACACTAAGGTATATGAGCATCTTTGTACTCCAGCCTGTATTGCTAAGGTCAAATTGTATCAGGACAACAACATGGAAATTAAATCTGATATTGAGTCTTTAAATATACTAAAATCTTATTTTAAGAGAGCAGAATCTGACTTGAAACTCAAAATAGAAGAGTTAGAGAAAACCGTGTCCTCTTTAAAACATGAACATTCAAATTACAGGGCTCAAATAAAAGATTTAATCTCCAAGTTGACTGAGGCTCAAGCCCAGCTAGTGATAGTTGAGGCTAAAGCTAAGAAGTATGCCATTGAAGAGCATAACTTCAACACCATCATTGCATCATCCTCCCACTCAAAGGTGTGTTATCAAAATAAAAGTGGGTTGGGAACCAATGAAATTGCTCCACCACACTCCTTTGTGTCTATTAGACAGCCAAGATGTGGTACTGATGAGCAAGAGGTTTTAACTACTAACCCATTACCCAAAGAGCAGAAGAATGATACAATAATGGAAATCACCACAGGGAAGGATAAGGTAGAAAACCTTATCCCCACAGTTGATGATCAACCCTTAACCACCAAATCCAGAAAGAACAAAATCAGGGCAACAAGAAAAAATGGCAAGAAGGTGGTTGAGACTAAGTTGAAGATAGACCTAAGGCAAAAGGGGTGTATTCATATCAGCTGGATTTCAATTCGTTGGAAATCCTAATTCAGGAAAAGAGTGTAGTACCAGCACTCTTATCCAAATGAAGGATCAAAAATTAAAGGGGAAGGCTGTTAAAGAAGAAAAGAAGTGCAAGAAACAACAGTCATCATGCCCCATCAAAATTAACATTGAATGCATAATCTGTGGTCTGCATAACCACATGGCTAAAGATTGTTACTACAATTCAACAAGCACACATTATGCATCCACAATTAAGAAAGAAGGAGTCAGGGATGGTTTCACATTTGGACCATACCATATGGTCCAAGTGTTAAGAAAATGAAAGCTTGTTTTCGAAGCCAAGTTTCTTTCGGAAGAAACTCATTCTTCCGAAAGGAAAATAGCTTCGGAAGACAAGCTAAAAGACAAACAAAGGAACAAAAAGAGTCCTTTGAAACCTTCCAAGAAGAAGAATGCTTTAGAAGAAAAGGTGGTGACAACTTCTTCTGAGAAGAAAGAAGCCTTGGAAGCAAGTTATGCTGCACAAGCCTCTTCAGGCTCATCAACACTGATTAACCATAAGATGGAATAGAAGATCAAAAAGATGTTGTAGCCTAACCCACTTCTTCATAAACCATAATTGAACCCCATGCATACATTTTGGTTCAATTATATCATCTGCATTAGAAAAGCCCAAGAACAACAAGGCTTGGGTTTCCAATAGTAACTAATCATTTCACCTTATGTGCAGGGACATCCACATGACAAGAATGGAAATGTTTGGATTGTGGACAGTGGATGCTCCAGGCACATGACGGGGAATAGATCTCTCCTATAACAGTTTGAACACTTTAATGGAGGTCCTGTTCTGTTTGGAGGTGAAGCCGGAGGATACATTTTTGGTAGAGGTAGTGTATCCAATGGTAAGTTAAAATTTGACAAAGTAAACTTTGTCAAACAACCTGAACACAATCTCTTAAGTGTTTCTCAATTTTGTGATCAAAAGAACCAAATGCTTTTCACAGAACATGAGTGCATTATCCTTAAACCTGGGATGACAATTTCTTAGGAATTGGTGCTTCTTAGATCTCCCAGGAGAGGGGATATGTACAAGCTGGATATGAACAATGCTTCCCCACTGGGTGAAGTATCATGCTTTCTTTCCAAAGGAAATGGTGATGAGTCAACTCTTTGGCATAAAAGAATGTGCCATGTTGTAACACCCGAAAATTTAAAAAAAAAAGAAAAGAAAAGCAAAGTAAGGGGAGCAAACGAGATTTTATTTCAAAAAGCAATGGTTAAAAGTGTGTAAGGGCCAAACCGGCCCATAATGGGTTCAAAAGGAAGAAATGGCTGCCCATACCCTCTATCCCATGCACTCAACCTTCGGCTAGAGAGAGAGAAAAAGACTTCCACTGGTTCTAGAGTGAGAAAGTAGAGGAAACTTCAAAAGGTAAGATTTTAAGGTGTTTTCTTCTCGGTTTCAATCAGGTTCAAGCTTTTGGACCAATTTCTATGTGTTTCTATGTGTTTAGTTCCTTGTTTTCATGTGTTTAGGTGTTAGAACTCCAGGTTTGCTCTCGGGTTTGTGGTGTTTTGCTCAAAGGCTGTTTAAGGTGAGTTCTAGATCCCATCTTTACTTGTTTTCTACTTGTTTGGGGCTACTATGTGTACTAAAAAAGATATCTTTTTACCAAACTATGTTTTTCCTTGAAAAATATGGCTGTTTTCGAAAGATGAATGTTTTTAAAAGATTCTATGATGTTGAATGGTTGTTTGTTATGTTCTAGTGTGTAACTGGTAGATCTATGTTAAGAATACACTTAAGATGATGTATGGGACTAGAAACTACATAAGTTGGATCGTAAGTGGTGAACATACTGTCCGCTATGGACACTTGAACTGTAACACCTGGAAATTTATTAAAAGGAAAAGAAAAGAAGAGTATAAAGAAGGAAAGTGAAACATTTCAAAGTAAAGGGGTGAAAGTGTGCAAGTGGCAAACTTGTTTGTTATGGGTTCAAAAAGTAGGGGATGGCCGGCCACACCCCCATTTCACCATTCTGCTTTCGGCTACAAGAAGAGAAGAAGAAGTTTCAACCGGATTTTTTTTATGTGAGAAGCTGAAATTTTCCTAGAGGTGAGGTTTTCTTGTGTTTTTTGCTCTGTTTTCAGTTGTGTTCGAGCTGCTGGACCGATTTTTACGTGTTTCTTGTGTTGGCTGCTTGTTTCGGTGTGTTTAGGTGCTAGAACTCCCGTTTGCTCTTGGTTTGAAGAAGTCTTACTTGATAGCTGCTAGAGGTGAGTTCTAGATCCCCTATTTTACTTGTTTTAAACTAGTTTAGGGATGATGTGCATATCAACTGCAGTTTTGCAACCATACCATGAATTTTCTGTGTTTGTGTCTGAATTGTGTGCGATGTATATTCTGAATCTCTTCTTCAAAGTTGTATGCTTTGTTCTAAGTATGCTGCATGATATATCTGTGATATGAGTGTGTTAGAACAAGGATTTGGAACTGGTGGAATAGTCTAAGTAATGTGTTCATCCGTATTTGCATTTTATTCATCCGTATTTGCTGGTCTTCATCCGCATTTGCTGAACATTCAACCGCATTGGTTTTATGTTCAATAGTCAAGTATTTTGTTCATCCGCATTTGATATGTACATCCTCATTCGGTCTTGTACATCCGTATTTGGTTCATCCGCATTCATTGGGCCTTTAGGATATTTCTGGAATCTTGGGAAATAGAATGTAGCATTAAGTTCTGAAATGTTTTGGTGATTTATGCCTGTTGATGTTTTGTATGATTGTGGGCTGATTTTGATGTTCTATATTACGTATTATTATGTGACTTTACGTGGTGTGTTAATATTCTTGTACGTAAAGTATTATCATAACAAAAGTGAAAGATGAAGTTAATGAAAGTGGAACATAATTAATGAATGAAAGACTTGAAGCCATGCGAAGAAGGTTCACAACTCAATGAGGTAGTTGTCTGCTCAACTATGTGCGGTTTAGCTAACCCTTGAAAATACACACAGGGGTCTAATCTTTGTGATTGACCATGATGGGATCTTTTTCGCATACCCCGGTACTGTCTCAGCTTTTTAGCATGACGTGGGGGTTTATTGATAAACCCCGGCACAGTACCAACTTTTTAGCATGACGTGGGGGTATGGCATGTGACAGGATCCATATAAGAAAGTGGAACGATGTTAATTGATGAAAAAACAAATGATGACGAATGATGATGAAAGATAATATATGAATATTATCTAAATCTACGTATAATGTGTGATGACAGATGAAAGTAAAGGATATTTTTATATAAACTAGGTATTTTATTTATAAAACTAGAACTCACTCAGCAACGCTGACTTTTTATATGCACTTTCAGTTGGCAGGTAATGATGTTGCTGAAGATGGTACGAGGGTGAAGCTACTTGGCAAGCAAAGACTGGCATCCATCTCATGTAGAAATAATATTGTTGTTTTGTAATGCAACTAAATATTCTTTTGTAACTTTAATCAACGATGTATTACTAGGCAAAAGTTATTATTAATGCATGAAATGGTTTTTGGATAATTCCTCCACTGCAATATTTTCTTATGTTAATATATTTTAAATCAGATTTTAATAATGAATGTTGCTATGAATGACCAAGTATGAGGTCTCCAGGATCGGGGCCTTACAAGTTGCTATCAGAGCCAAAGTTTAAGAGAATTGGGTAAATCATTCTCAAAACCTAAACTTAAACTGATAATGGGACTAAATGAAAGGATGCCAGCCCAAGTAGCTACGTGCCATCAGGTAAATTTTCATGACGTTAACTGGTATTTTATGTGTGTGCTGCTTGATTTATGTGCTCTTAGTAGATTTGGATACTAACATAGTCAGGATAGAAAATACTTAGGGGATGAAGAGTAAAGTAAGTGGCTAATCACAACTGGCCATTGTAATTAGGGACTTACTATATTTGACATAATTTGAACTATTACCTTGAATGACCGTGTTGGTGTTTGAATCTTATAGTGTTTAGAGATGGCTGGTGGTAGATCTTCAAAGGCTTCTCGAGGTGGAGAACATGGTGGTCATGGTACTGGAGCGCGTGACACGAGGAACAGAGCTAAGACATCCAGAATGGCTCCTGTAGAGCCTGAGTTTCATCACCAGGAAGGCGGTGATGAGAGTGCTAATCTGAGAGCCTCTGTGAAGGAGGCAGTAGTAGAGGAAGTTCATCAGGTCATGCAGACGATTCTGCCATCTGTGGTGACTGAGGTTATTAAAGCCGTGAGAGAGGATGAGAAGAAAGAGAAGGAGGAGAGGAGGAAGACTGTTGGGAGAGAGGGCGAGGAGAGATGTTCTGGTGAAGGGGAACAACTAGAGACTGAGATGGTTGTCTCCAGTGATGAAGAGAAAGAAGAAGCAGTGCAGGAAAATGCAAAGGGGTGCAGCTGTGGGGCATTCCAAAGATGCAAGCCCCCGACCTTCGATGGGAATGGGAATCTACTGCTGCTCACCGATGGGTGAGATAGATGGAGGCGGTACTTGATATTAGCAAGTGTCTAGAGGATCAGAAGGTGGAGTTCGCTACCCACTCGTTTGTGGACTCGGCCTTATGCTGGTGGGACAACATTGTCCAGGCCGAGGGTAACAGGTCGATTGGGAGAATACGGTGGAGTGAACTAAAGAAGATGGTGATCGAGGAGTTTTGTCCTCACAGGGAACTCAACAAGATTTAGAGGGAGTTCCTACAGTTGGAAGAGGGAACCATGACACACCAGCAGTATATGACTAAGTTCAATGAGATGGCAAGGCTGGTGCTAGATCAGGTGACACCCGTGTCAAGAAAGATCAAGAGGTACATCTAGGGTCTGCCGGAGGATATCCGTAGACACATGATCGCCGCTAGGCCGAGTACGTTTAGGTCGGTAATTGATCTGGCAGGGAAGCTGTATGATTAGAGGGAGGAGGTGGCAGTAGTGGAGGCAAGTAAGAAGGGTGGTGGTGACAGAAACTAGAATGGGAAATGATTTGGTTGTGGTGGTATCACTCCAAATAACAAAAAGGCAAGGGTGGATGATCGGAGGGTAGTGTCGGTAGGTACGGGAATGAAGCGGTGTGGTAAGTGCGGGAAGGAGCATACGGGAGAGTGTGTAGATGCTTCTTTAAAGATTAACATTTGTCTTTGTGTGTCTTTTACATTTTTGTCATAGTATAGGGACTTTTATGTAAATATTGTTCCTTGTGTATTGATAGTATAAATAGCATAGATAAAGTATAGATAGAGAATAATAACGAATTGTAACTGTTTTCTTTCTACACGTGTATTCTCTATGCATTCTATCAATGAAACTATGAATTTTTTGTGATATGTTTGCTTAGATTTGATTACTTGTGTTTGTTTTGATTGAATTGTATTACGATATCATCACAGATCGATCCATTTTGAGCTCATCAAATGGTATCAGAGCTGTTGGTTCAGTTATTTGAGTTCTTCAAACTGTCAAACTTTTGAATCACTTGAATCTGTGCTTGATAAGCAATTCAATCAAATAATTGTTGATTTCAGTTGTGTTTCATCATCAGAAACATGAACTAAATCATAATTTGCAGCTCAATTCGTTCAAATTCAGTGAATAGTTCAAATCAGTGTTAGAACTTGTTCTTCATCAGTCGAACTGATTTTCAAGCCAAAGATCGATTTGTTGTTGTTAATTGACGAAATTGAAGTAGAGGACTGATAATTGATCAAATTCCTACCTAATTGAAGGATTTTAGGTCAATTCATCAAGTTTTGAAGGATTTCAGAAGATCTGAGTTCGTTTGAATCTGTTGAAGTTGGCGCATTAGGTCAAAACACTACTGAAATTTGCTCAAGTGTTTGGGCGCTTGACAACTGTTCAGGCGTTTCACAACTGTTAAGGCGTTTTTGGATCAGGTGTTTTACCACTGTTGGGCCGTATTACCAGTGTACTAGGCGCATTACAACTGTTGAGGCGTTTTTAATCAGGGCGTTTCACAACTGTTCGGGCGCATTTCAGATTGGCCGTTTTTGAGAATTATTCTAAGGCATTCTTTTAGGCGTTTCTAAGTCAACTGTTTGGGCGCTTCATCACTGTTTAGGCGCATCAACATCAACACTTAGGAATTTTTCAGAATTTTTTTCAAAAACTTAAAAAATCCAAAAATATTTTCAATTCATTGTTTTAATTCAAAAACTTAAAAACAACAAAAACAAATCTTTTTCTAAAATACAAAATTAAAAATGGTGAAATCAGAAGACTCAAAGAACAGAGTTCCTAAACTGAAGAACAGGGCTGATTTTAAAAATTGGTCACTTAGATTGAAACATCACCTTAATTCTATTGATACTGATCTATGGAAATCAATAGAAAGAGGTCCTCACATTCCTATCACTTCAGATGGTCCTGATGGAGGAATTGTCTACACTAAAGAATCTCCAGAACCATACCCTGAAGATGGATTGCAGGGTGATGATTTAAAGAAAGTTAATAATGATATAAAAGCATATTCTCTGATGTGTAAAGGACTACATCTTGAATTCCTAATAAGACTAGATGGATATCAAACGGGATATACCATGTATAAAGCCTTGAAGATAATTTGTGAAGGAGGTAAAGAAATTCAAGATCTCAAAAAGAAGAAATGGAAGAGACAATTAGAACTATTTGAGCACTTATCTGGTGAAACCATAAACCAAATGATGAATAGGTTTGTGCAACTCACAACTGAGATGTAAATAGCTGGTATCAAAAATGATCTAAAAGATCTAAACTTTAGGCCTCTCAATGCTCTTCCTTCTTCATGGAAGCAAATAGTTACACTGTTAAAGCATACTGAGAAATTTCCCATGGATCTTGATGTTGAAATTGATAAAAGCTCAAGGAAAAATGATAGAGCAGTTTCAATGTCATAGTACAAATATGTTGCATCACCAGCAAGTACTGTGGAAAATGCATTTATGGCTAAAAATGAAAGTTTACCTGAAGAGGGTGATCTGTTTGTAGGAGCAGGGTTCTTTACTGATTCTTCTTATACAAGTGCTCCTGCTTATACATCTTAGACACATCCTCAGTCTCCTCCTATGCCTCAAAGTTCTAAACCTCAAAATGAGACTCCATCTATTAACTCTGCTAAATCTAACAAAGCTAAAGATGTCATTAACATCCTATTACAGGATGAAGAGTCCAAATCTGCTTTTACTGCTTTTATGGCTAGTTTTCAAGCTTATCAAGGTAGTCATTTAACTCAATTAGATTTTATTTTGCAGGACTTATTCAAAATGGATCCAGATGACATGGAGGAAATGGATCTGAATTGGCAAATGGTGATGATTGCATACAGGACTCAGAAACACTCTTATGTCAACAGGATCTACAAGCCAAGTGCTAACAAGACTGTTGGATTTGACAAGTCTAAGTCAAGGTGTTTTAACTGTAATAGTTATGGCCACTTTTCAAGAGAATGCAAAGCTTCTAGAAACAGAGGACATTCCAGAAACCATACCAAAGCTTACCAATGCCTGAACTGAAAGATGAATCTAAGTCATCTGAAGAGCCTATGAAAGCTCTAGTTGTCAATATTAAAGATGGATATGATTGGAGTGCTTATGCTGAGCAATTTACTGCTGATCTAACATCTAATTTATCTCTTATTGCAGAAGTTCAAGGAGAAGATTGGTCAGACGACAAACACCTTACCAGAAAATTTTAACACTCATGACCACTCTCCAGAAAACAAGGCAAAATTAAAAGCTTTTCAAAACAAGACTAAGATGTCTGATGCTGAAGAAGAGAAAACAAATGTGGAAATTTTTGAAGAAAAAGATAACGAAAAGATAAAAAATGGTCACCCTATTAAAGTAAAATCTTATGAACCAAAGCCTAAAACTAAGAAAATTTTTGTTACTAAAGAATCTGTCTTGGAAGAAGTAATTACTAAAAATGATAACCAAAACTCCAAAACCAAAGATAAAGCTAAATAAGAAGAAGTAACATCAGAAGATTCTAACTCATATGGTCTAAATAATCCTGAATTTATTAAATGGCAAAAGGACCATAAAATGAAAGAAAATGAAAAAGAATCTTCCACTGAAGATGTTCAATCTCAAGTAAAATCAACTTCCACAAAATCAAGGAACCAGAGAAGAAGAAGAAAAATGAATAAAGCTAAAAATGATCAAATTAAAGAAAATCAGACAAAAGAAACAAATCAAGTAACAAAACTAAAACCAATTAAATTTGTATCTGCTGGTTTGTTGAATGTGAGCTCAATTCAAGATGTTAAAGAAAATCCGAAGAACAAATCAACCTCTGATCTGAAAACAGGTTCAGATTCTAAGTCTTCCGCTTTCGTTAAACGATTTGTATCTAAGGAAACAAAGAATGAAATTCATATTCAAAAACAAAAACAAATTGTGCAAAAGAAAAGTGATTTAAATCAAAAGAATAATTTTTCAAATCAAAAACAACAAATTAACTTTTTGACGCCTAAACCTAAACAAGGAACAAATGTTGCATCAACATCAAAAGTTAATAATCAACTGTTTAACACTCCACAGAGGTACTACGAAATATGTGACATGTACAATCACAACACTGCTGAATGTTTTTTAACAAATACTGTCACATTTGCGATACGAGAAATCACTCAACTTCTGAGTGTTATTTTAACAAATACTGTACTTACTGTGATGAGCAAAATCACAACACTAAAGATTGTTATTTTAGAAAGAATTCACAGAGGAGAGGATTTGCCACCTCAACAGTAAGCAAAGGTTATGTTAATCCGCAATATAAAAGAAACCAAAATGTTGATTTTCAAAGACTAACACACAAACCCTCCTTAGGTTTGAACTCTTTCAAAAGGAATAATTCAGTGAGACCTAAACAATACTTCAATGATAATTTTATTCCAAGGTCAGTGAGAATTAATAACAAAAGTTTTGAAAACAAAAAATTTTCAAACAATGGTCAGTCAAAAAGAGTGAATTTTCTAAACAAGCATAATTTTGTTATAAATAACAGAATTGGTAAATTCATAAAGAATAAACCTGATGTCAACAAACTTCACTTTAAACAATTTACTATTATTGACAAGTTTGGAAAACCCAAGACCATTTCGGCTTGGGTAGATAATTCACCTTGAACTGTTTTGTTTTGCAGGTACGCCCGAGAAGACCAATCAATACTTGGTATGTGGATAGCGAGTGTAGCCGGCACATGATAGGCAATCAGGCCTTATTACAAGATTTTAAGTTAAAAGATGGAACTCATGTCGCCTTTGGTGGTGATGTGGGAGGAAAAATAACCGGGGAAGGAACAGTTTCCAACGGGATTATAAGCTTTGATAAAGTCAATTTCTGTTCACAGTTGAACTTTAATTTGTTAAGCGTATCCCAAATTTGTGATAAATCCTACTCTGTACTTTTTGATGATTCTTCCTGTTATATCTTGAAGCCAGGATTTCAGATAAGCAAGGATAGTGTGGTTGTTAAAGCTGTCAGAGACCGAGACGTATACAAACTGGATATGTCTCAAATGGACTCTTCTACAGAAACAACTTGTCTCTTTGCTAAAGCATCAAATGATGAAAGCCAGCAATGGCATAGACGTCTCGGACATTCCAACTTCAAGAATATGAACAAGCTTGTAGTAGGAAATCATATTATTGGCCTTCTATCAAAGAAGTTTGCCACTACTGATCACTGCTCAACATGTTTAAAGGGGAAGCAACACAGAACGTCTTATAAGTCCAAGCTGATAAACTCAAATTCCAAACCCCTTCAGTTGTTGCATATGGACCTTTTTGGACCAACCAACGTGAAGAGTATTGGAAGAAAATCTTTCTGTTTAGTTATTATTGATGACTATAAAATATTTTTATGGGTTTTCTTTCTAAATGTTAAATCTAAAACAGCTGAATTAATAAAAGAATTTATCAAAAAAGTAGAAAACCAACTTGAACAAAAAGTAAAAATAATTAGAAGTGATAATGGGACGGAATTCAAAAATCTAACTCTTGACATGTTTTGTGCAGAGAAAGGAATAGCTCATCAGTTCAGTGCTCCTAGAACTCCTCAACAAAACAGAGTTGCTGAAAGGAAGAACCGAACATTGATTGAAGCGGCATGATCCATGTTAGCCGATGCTAAAATTCCAATCACATTCTGGGATGAAGCAATATCAACTGCATGTTTTGTTTAGAACCGTTCAATAATTGTTAAAGACAAGCTGAAAACTCCATATGAGTTAATGTTTGGAAGGAAACCAAACATAGATTTTCTTAAATCTTTTGGTTGTCCGGTTATGATTCTGAATTCAAGTGATCATTTAGGAAAATTTGAATCAAAATCTGATGATGGATTTTTCGTTGGATATTCATCTGTTTCAAAGGCCTATCGAGTTTATAACTCTAGGACTAATGTTATAGTTGAAACATTAATGATAAATTTCTTGAAAACTTTTTTCCATCAGTGTCAAATGGTCCTGCATGGTTATTTGATTTAGATTTATTGTCAAACTCTTTTCAATCCAACTTGTTTAATCTATCTAACTTGCTTGATTCTATAGGTGAAAAGAAAATTCAAGGAGATCTCGGTTCATTCAGTGACAATTCGGATTCTGATGATGTAGATGATTCAAGTCTAGACTATCCCTTCTTTTCTTTCGTTAGAGATTCTATTTTTTAGTCTAATAATGATGATCAGTCTCATCAAAATAATGATCATTCTGTTACACAAAACCAAGATGTGTCACAACCAATTCCTAATGATGGTACAGAAATTGTACAACCTGAGTCTGGAACGTCATCTATTTCTGGTGATGTAGTTGATTCCGGTAATCTTGATTACTTTATCAACTCACCGACTCAAGTTCCCAATTTCAATCCACATTCTTCAAGCCTATTGCATCAGCTTTCCAACTTGAATCAAACCAATCTAGAAGTTCATGTTCAAGGAGATGAGATTCCGACATCTCGTATTCACAAGAACCATCCAACATCTCAGATTATTGGTCCTTTGAGTGAGAGAACGACGAGAGGTAAATCAGAACATGTAAACGTCTGCTTATACTCTTGCTTTCTTTCTCAAATTGTTCCAAAAAATGTTACCGAAGCGTTAAAGGACAATGGTTAGATCGAGGCTATGCAAGAATAATTATTGCAGTTCCGCAAACAAGAAGTGTGGAATCTGGTGGATTTACCTGAAGGAGAAAATGCTATTGGCACAAAATGGTTATTCAGAAATAAAACTGATGATTGAGGAATTGTTATCCGAAATAAAGCGAGATTAGTTGCACAAGGATACACTCAAGAAGAAGGTATTGATTATGATGAAGTATTTGCTCCAGTTGCAAGACTTGAATCTATTCGTGTCTTCCTGGCTTATGCCTCATTCATGAAATTTAAAGTGTATCAAATCGACGTAAAGGGTGCATTTTTGTATGGTTCTATCACCGATGATGTGTACGTGAAGCAACCTCCTGGAATTAAAGATGCTACATATCCACATCGTGTGTACAAGTTGAGCAAAGCTTTATATGGACTACATCAAGCCCCTAGAATCTGGTATGAGACATTGTCGCAACACTTAATCCAACATGGATACACGCGAGGGAAAATCGATCTGACTTTGTTTATCAAGAAGGATGATGATGATCTTTTATGGTGGATGTTGTCAAGATAGAAAATCAACAACGGGTGGGTGTTAATTTTTAGGACCCAGATTAGTCTCATGGCAATGCAAGAAACAAACAAATGTCTCTGTTTCTACTACAGAAGCTGAGTACATTGCTGCTTCAGCAGGATGTTCTCAAATCCTTTGGTTACAAAACCAACTACTGGATTACGGGTTCAACTTTCTTAAAACACCTATTTACATTGATAACACAGCTGCTATGTTCATTACAGCTAATCCTGTCCAACATTCTAAAACAAAACATATCGAAATTCGATATCATTTTCTCAGAGATAACTCTGAAAAAGGTTTAATCTTTTTGATTCAAATTGCTACTGAAAAACAATTGGCCGACCTTTTTACGAAGGCCTTCTTACCAGGACGGTTTGAGTATTTGGTAGAGTCAATTGGTTTTATTAACCACATCTAAAAACTGGTTTTTTGAGTATTTCAGTTAATTGACACTAAATATGATCAAAACCATCCCTTATATGAATAGGACACAGTCAGAGAACCTGTCAAAGTTAATTGCCTGATTTTATTTTGTGTGTGCGTGTTCTTTATAAAAACAAAAACCAAATACAAAAATTGAAAATTGAAAAACAAAAGATAAAAAATATAAAACCAAAAATCACAAAAATAGTGTTTTTCCTTATTAATTATATAGGAATGAATTTGTTTTGCAATACACAAGAAATGATAGTACATTAGTATGATCAGTTGCATACTTCGCTTTCGACTAAAGTCTGACATGATCAGATATGATGCGCAGGTAAGCTCTTGCAATTATACTGAAAAAATAAATTCTTGTGATTAAACTAAATCACTCATGCATTCATGTATGTCTATTTTAGCACTAATGAGAAGTGTTGATTTCTCAAATTGATTGCTTGTTAAGACATAATCTCACACCTGATGGCGATATAAATACCCATTGAGCTCTAATTATTTAATGCATCTAACACTTCTCTGTTATGAGTCATTATAGACCTAAAGTGATGAGATATCCTTTGTTGTAAGTGATTACAGACCTGGATATACTCACTGATGTAACAAGATGCCAATGTGCACAAACACCAAATGAGATCTGGTTATAGTATATGTCAGGTTAACAAGTTGAGAATAGTGACTTCTTGCATATATTTATGAGAATTAACCTCTCTAAATCTAAGTGTGACTGCATAATGTCATATCTAATTGTACCTTAAACAATCCAAGAATTGAAAAAGTAAGTGTGCTGAGTACCTTGCCAAAAGCACTCATTTTCTGTCCTTAGATTTAGTGTCTCCTTTGCTGCAAAAATGCTTACCTGGAACACATTTGATCAGGATTTAATCACTGTCTGTGACTATCCATCATTTTTTTATTTCAATGTGCTGATCACTGCTAATATGATCTCACTACAGACATGATTCATTATGAATATTAGATTTCTATTATGTTTTCATTTTAATTTTTTGCATGTTTTCTGTGTGCAGGCAATTTAAAAATGATTAGTATGCTCTTCATGTGACAAAATTCAAGAAACTTCTAAGTTTCTCAAACTTAAAAGTTTAGGGGAAGTAAAAAGAAAACTGATTGTCAAATTTCTAGATATGTAAAATCATAAAAAAATCAAAATCTAATGTTTTGGATGGAAAGGAGGATGCTACATATGTTCAAGCATGTGTGTGTAACAAAACGTAAAATGAACCTGAAAAACATTTTAAATGGAAAAGCTTCTTGCAAAAGTTAAATGAGATTTTTTGTTAAAAATTAGAGACTAAAATGATGGGAAATTATTTTGAAAAATTAAAACAAAAATAAAGTCAAATGTTCAAAATTGAGGGTATATTGTGAAAATTTTTGGTGAAAGTCAAAATTTGACTAATTAAAGTCAAAATTTGATTAACTGTTTTAATATTAGTATGTGAACAGTGCTAATATGTCTAAACAGTGTACAGGTGGAAGATCTGAAAATTACAAGTGTTGGACACATGAAAGTCATCTCATGCGCCTAAACAGTGTTCATAAGTCCAGGATTAGGAGCATGATGATTTGTCAAGATTTGTACAAGTGTAAACAAGTTTCAAGTTTTGGGCGTTTCAGCTAAGCTCATGCGCCTGAACAGTGCTAAAGCTCTTACAGTGCTTATGCGTCTGAACAGTGCTCATGCGCCTAAGCCCATGCGCACAAACAGTGCTCATGCGCCTAAATGCTTTGTGAAAATCATCTTCATGCGCACAAACAGTGTTCATGTGCCTGACCTCATGCGTATAAACAGTGCTCATGCGCCTAAAATTTTTTACTTAGTATATAAACCACACTTTATGTTTTCAAATTTCATTTTCAAAATCTCCCCTGAACACAAAACACTCTCAAACCCAGTCACTCGATATTCTACTGATTCACTCATTTCGATTGATTTCTGATCTTGTCTTGCATTCTATAGTGATATTATTTGATTCTAAATGTAAGTTGATGATCCAAATTTCAGAAAGTTCAGTTTAACAGGTTGAATTGAGTTAGGCGTTTTGATCCTATTCGGGCGTTCGAAACCTTAACGTGTGTAAATTTGTAAAATGTCGAATTGAAATGATAATCTAAACTGAAATTGAAGTTAGAATAATGATATACACATGATTTCGATTAGAATGTTGCATTCAAATCGCTTGTTCATCAAAGTTGATTATGTGATGAATCTTCATCGACTGAGGAAGAAGATGAACAGTCAATCAAAATTTTTTTTAAATAAAAAATAAAATTGATTAAAAATTCACATCTAAATTGTTTTGAAAATAAAAATTGAGAATTAAATTGTGTTAATCATTATGAATCTAAACTTGAAAGAATTTCTAATTTTGAATAGAATGTTCAATTCTTAGAAATTTCAAGTGCAAGTTAGTAAAAAATGGTTAAAATACACAAATTCTTAAAAAGTCAATAAAATTCAAATTGTGTTAATTTTCAACATTCAAAAGCCTAAATTTCTTGTTCATTTTGCAGATGGCTGATTTAAAGTTCGAGCCGAAACACAACGTTGCTGCGCTATTAAACGAGGATATTCATGATGCTGCAGGATACGAAAATATTATCAGATTTCTATTACGGACGAAGTATGTATATGCCATGTGCTACCAACCGATTATCTATGCACGTCTGATTAAGAAGTTCTAGAGCACGGCATATGTTGATGTTGATGATCATGGAGCTAAAGTGGTCCGAGGCTTTATAACAAATTTTAGAATGATTGAAGTCCCTGAAGACTCAATTAGACAAGCCTTGAGATTAGGACCAAATGATCCAGAAGATTTATCCGAGCTAACGTTTGATGAATGTAGACAAACATTCATGGAAATGGGACATCCTGACCATTTTCCTAAGAAACAAGTCTTTCTTGCTCGCGTGTATAATCATTGGAAGCTCATATGCTACATTTTTCAACATTGCATGTCAAAACGAAGTGCAGGATGGAATTCTTTTCCTGTTGACATTGCATCACCCATTGTAGCACTGCCTACTCATAGACGATTCAATATGTCTAAGTGGATTCTAAATGGTTTTATCTTTAATCTTGAAAAGGGAATTAGGAACAAGTATCTCATGTATCCTAGATTTCTTCAGATGATCATAAATGAAGAGTATCCAGACATACGTGTGTATGGTATGAGTGGTGAAACTATGATGCTAGAGCATATGTATGATGTATCTTATAAGAGATTGGCAATGGTTACTAGAGCTCAGAATGTTCCATTATTTGATTATATTCTCAATGTTGCTAATGATGATGTGGTTATCACTATTGATCATTATCATTTAACTGAGGACGAACCTATTGACCCAGCTGATTTGATTGAGGAAGTACCAGCTGAAGATGATGAAGAAGATGATGATGATAATGAAAACATTGTTGATGAAGAAGATAGTTCTAGCTCATCTGATTCTGATGATGATGATGGCAATCATGATGGTGATCGAATGGGAATAGATCATGATGATGATATACAAGAAGCTGAACAAATTGTTGAAGAAGCTCATGAAGAAGAGCATGATGTTACAGAAGAAGTAAATTCAGCTACTGAAGAAATTCATGAAGAAATTGATGAAGATGTACAAGAAATTGACCAAGCTACTGAAGAGATTTATGATGAGGATACTGAAGAGATTAATCAAGGTGAAGAACAATCTATTGAAGAAATTGCAAGTATGATTGAAGAAATGGTAGAGCATAATGATCAATTTGCATTAAATGAAGAAGAAAATTTACAAAAGAAGATTGATGAATTGAATGAAGAAAGGTTGAATCAATTAAAAATAATTGAAGAATTGAAAGCTGTCAATGAAAGTTTGATTGAAGAAATGAAAGAAAAAAACAAGCTAATTGATGAGTTGAGAAAAAGTCGAGATGATAATATGAATACATTTGAGGTGATGATGATGGAAGAAAGATTAAAGAAAGTAAATGAAGAAAATGAATCATTGAAAGAAGAATTAGAAAAGTTGAAAGAAAAATATAAGTCTTCATCTCCTGAAGTGATGATTATTTCTGAAGTTACTCCGATTGATGTTGAAAGAATACCTGTTTTAGATAAAGGAAAGAGGAAATTAGATGATATTGATGTTTCAGTTTTACCTGAATCATCATCTAAGATTCAAAAAGTGAATGTTAAGGAAAAAGAATCTGATGTTCAAGAGATTATCGGAGCTTTAGATGATATAGAAGCTGAATTTGATGATGAATGGTATAATGAAGTTATAGATGATGAAGATCTGGTTGAAGCCAATGTAGATGAATTTTATTCATCAATTGATATAAGTCATGATGCTGTATCTGTTGATATTGAATATGAAAAATGTGTTACAGCTGAATTCGTTGCTCCTGTTGATCCAAACGAAATTGTAGCTGAACATGGAGAATGGAACAGATTACAAGAAAGCATTAACATTGAAGAACTGTCTGCATCTGAGTTGCATCATCCTAATCCTGATGATATGAGCATTACTGCACTCAGAATGTGGTTACAGTCGCGTAATTATCCACGAAAGAGATTGAACAGATTGCAAGGTGAATCATTAAGGAAGTTAGTAAGAAGTTTCCAAGAAACTAAAAGACAAACAAACAAGATGATAGTGCTGGATATGGACAATCCTCAATACCTAGAAATTACAAAGAGAACAAAGATTTTGAAGCCTCAGAAGATTAAATCTACGGCTATGACAAGTTCAGCTCATGAACAAAGAAAAGAACTGATGAAAATGTTTTCTGACACTGAAAAGCAAACATATCAGGTCTCTTTGGAACAGAAACAACTATGGAACAAGGCACGTTTAGTAGGAGATCTAGTACGTAATGTATTGAAGAAAGGACAATCAATCTCTGAGTTGTTGAATGCTATGATTGTTCCAGACACAACAAAAGAAGTCAAGATTTTTGCATGGAAGTATGATGAAGTTTTTGATGCCTTCTTAATTGAATGCAATATGTGACGTGTATCATTTCTTTTCTAGTATCATATCTCTTCCCGTGCAAGACTTCAAAGAGTTGAATAAACTTCCGTTGATAAATCATAAAAAACCTAAAAGAGGTGAAATGTTTGTAGAGTTGCTCAACAGAGGAATTAATAGAATCCCTTCCTTCTTGAAAACACGTTGTGATCAAGAAGATAAGAAGTATTTTCAAACTTTAAAGAAGAAGAGAAAAGGAGTTGATAAAGATGTTGGTGAAGAAAAGTTTTTGGATGCTTTCAGTGATGAGTATTTTGAGAAAGTCACAAATCCTGGATTGAAAGTGATAGATGGATCTCAACAATCAAAACCGATTCAAAGATGGTTTTATAATTCTGAATCGTATGAATTGAAGTTGGTTAGAAATATGGATGACTGGGATAATGATATGATTACTTTATTCGGTTTTTTTGAGCTGAAATTACTACATCCTAGTTACATTTCTTTTTTATCAATTCAAAAGTATGAGAAAGTGATTCCAGAAACTACAGAGAATGACAAGAAATATTTTGTGTCAATCATTAAGGTGATGAATGCAGCAATAGAGAGGATATCTTTGAGGAAAGCATTAGCATATGCTAATATTGTGAAGAAAGATATCAAAGACATTGAATTCATGAGAATTTCAAGCAAAGGGGTATTGGAGATTTATTGCAAAGACAATTCTAAACCTATAGAATGTTATGCAAATATTGATATTATAGGTCTTTCTAAGCAAACTTTGGAATTAATGAACTCCATGGAAATCAAAACAAATGAAGCTAAGCCTGAACAAGGGATTTTAGCAGAAAAATTCAAAGCAGCTATTGCCAAAGTTCTAAGGGAACAATAGCTATATAAGGAAAAGCTAGTTTTCAAGATAAAAGAAGAACCAGAAGACTTCTTTGCCTGTGAAGACTGAAGATCAAAGCTGGAGATTAAAGATTGAAGATAAAGAAGAAAGAAGACTGAAAAAAGAAGACAAAGATTAAAGACTGAAGATTTTGAAGACCGAAGACATGTAAATCTTAGGGGGAGTATTATAGATGCTTCTTTAAAGATTAACATTTGTCTTTGTGTGTCTTTTACATTTTTTTCATAGTATAGGGACTTTTATGTAAATATTGTTCTTTATGTATTGATAGTATAAATAGCATAGATAAAGTATAGATAGAGAATAATAGCAAATTGTAACTGTTTTCTTTCTACACTTGTATTCTCTATGCATTCTATCAATGAAACTATGAATTTTTGTGATATGTTTACTTAGATTTGATTACTTCTATTTGTTTTGATTGAATTGTATTACGATATCATCACAGATCGATCCATTTTGAGCTCATCAGAGTGTAAGTGGGGACTGAATCTCTGCTTTCAATACAGGAAAGCAGGGCATATGGCAAAAGATTATAGGGTGATGAGGTGCTACAACTATGGTGAGATTAGGCATTTGAGCAGAGACTGTAAGAAGTCGAGGGCTGAGAGCTCTGGGGCAAAGAAGGGGACTGAGAATAAAGGGTAGAGGGCAAAGGCCAGGGCATTCACTATGACCCGGGAGGAGGCTAGAATGGACCCCGATGTTATGTCAGGTACCTTCCTAGTAAACCAAACTTGTGCCTCTGTACTATTCGATTCTGGTGCAAGTAGGAGTTTTATTTCTGCCACCTTTTGTGCTAAGTTATCTATTTGAAGTAGAAGTTTTGATGAGCCCTTCGATGTAGAAACTGCCATTGGTAAGTCTACCAGAATTTCTGATTTGATAGAGGATTGTGACATAGAGTTGGAAGGCCATAGGTTCTCTACTAAATTATTCATGATGCCCCTAGGTGGATTTAATTTGGTTCTAGGGATGGATTGGCTAGCAGCCTATGAGGCAAATATTGTGTGTCACAAGAAGATGATTCGATTGACCGTGCCTGATGGGAGTTTGGTGACGATTTACGGCAATACGGTTCTGAAGGTAATTTCAATGGTAGTGGCAGAGAAGGTAATTTCATGAAGAAATAATATTGTTGTTTTGTAATGCAACTAAATATTCTTTTGTAACTTTAATCAACGATGTATTACTTGGCAAAAATAACTATTAATGCATGAAATGGTTTTTGGATAATTCCTCCGCTGCAATATTTTCTTATGTTAATATATTTTAAATGATATTTTAATAATGAATGTTGCAATGAATGACTAACTGTGAGGTCTCCGGGATCGGGGCCTTACATGAACATTGTTAGAATGTCCGCTGTGGACACTTTAAGCATTTAGACTGTCCGCAGTGGACAATGCATGTCCGCTGTAGACTGCTGTGGACATTTCTCATCCGTTGTGGACCCTTTAAATACTTTAGACTATCCGTTGTGGATTATGGATGTCCGCTATGGACATATAATGTTTAATTCACCCGTTGTGAAACTTAGTCATCCGCTGTGGACACTTGGGTGTTTAGTTCATCCGCTGTGGACTTTGGTCGTCCGTTGTGGACTTAGGCTATCCGCTATGGACACTTAACATTTAAGTCATCTGCTGTATACCTATTTCATGCACTGTGAACACTTAGGTTTATTCTGAAATTTTGGTAATAGAAATTAAGTGACTGGTACTTATGTTTTAATGGGAGATTATGTTTGTTTAATGTTGCTAATGCTTTATTTTCTTATGGGCTGCTGTTATGAATAAATAATATTTCATGTTATGTGATTCTAATGACCAGATTCCTTAAAAGTATTATTCATAAACAAGTGGTCATAAAGGAATAAAAGAAAGACAGTGGAATTTAATTAATGTTACCCCCGGGCCCGTATGATGAATGGAAAGCCTTGCAAGCAAAATGAATGGAGGTTCACGACCCTGGGTGTCGTTTGCTCAACTAATGTGCGGCTGTTTCAGCCCATGAGGATGCACATCTGGGGACTAATTCTTGTGATTGGCTAATGAATGAATGGGACCCATATTCATGAGCAGGCTTCATGCCTAGAATTGTGGGTCAACTGTCAGGGGTTAGCTACCATGATAAACGTGTACTGGCAGGGGTTCGGCATCTATTGCCAACCAACAATATAGGCTCTTGCTTTGTGTAATCCTAGTTAATGAAAGAGAAAGATAATGAAAGAAAGAAAGATAATGAATCTCTTAACAAATGATTATGTATAATGATGGATGAACACCAAGTGAAGCTAACAAAATTTATATTTTCTATATTATCAAAACTAGAACTCACTCAGTAACGCTAACTTTTTATATGCATATCAGTTGGCAGGTAATGATGTTGTTGGGGATGGCTCGAGGTTGAAGCTACTTGGCAAATAAAGACTGGCATCCATGTTATGCAGAAATGATATTTTTGTCTTGTAATACAACTAAATGTTCTTTTGAAACTTGTAACAATGATGTATTTCTTGGAAAAAGTTATTATTAATGCATGAAATGGTTTTTGTTTAACTATTCCGCTGCCATGATTTCTTACTTCAATGTATGTAACACCATAAAATTTACCCAAAAAAAAGAAAAGAAAAGAAAAGCATAAAGAAAGAATGGTGAAATAACCCAAGTTGAGGGGCTAAAAGTGTGCACGAGGCAAATTTCATTATTATTATGTTTAAAAGAAGCATGGCCGCCCACTATCACCTTTCTAACCACTCTCTCAGCTACAAAAAGGGAAAAGAAGAAGACAGTAGTTTTTCTATCGGTTTCTAGTGAGGGAAACCTTAGAAAGGTGAGTTTTTCGTGTGTTTTTGCTCGATTTCAGCTGGATTTTCAGCTTCTGGACTGGGTTTTATGTGTTTCTATGTGTTTAGTTGCTTCTTTACGTGTGTATAGGTGTTTGAACTCCTTGTGCTCTCGAGTTTGGTGGAGTTTTGCTAGAAGGCTGCAATAGGTGAGTTCTAGATCCCCGTTTTTTATGTTTTAAACTTGTTTTGGGGCTAAAAATGCTTGTAACTAACTTTTATAACTTTTAGCATGTCTATGTCTCTGTATGTACAAGTGGGTGTATGTTTGGGTACGCTTGTTTATGTTTCATGTTAATATGCCCGTTTTAAGTTCTTAGTATGTTAGTTATGGGTTAAGAACATGTTAGAATGATAATTTGGGTCTGAAATAGTGTAAGTTCGAATTGGACACTGCCCATGCGCCCAACATAGTTCCCATGCAGCTAGAAATTTTGCCCATAATCCTAATTGTTGCCCTTGTGCCCAAACAGTACCTCATGCGCCCACTGCTCATACCCTAAGTGCTCATGCACCTAAGTGAGGTTCATGCGTCCAAGCAGTGCTCATGCGCCCAATGCTCATGCGCCTAAGTGAGGCTCATGCGCCCAAGCAGTGTTCATGCGCCTAAGTTTCCTCATTCTCCTAAGTCTTTCCCATTCGCCCAAGTGCCGTGCGCCTACATAGTACTCATGCACCCAACATAGTGCTCATGCGCCTAAAGCCTTAGAAAATTTTTCGGAATTTTGGGAAATAGAAATTTAACAACTAAGCTCTGGGATGTTTTGGTGGTTATGTTTGTTAGTGTTATGCATGTTTGTGGCCTGTTGTTTATGTTCCTTATTAGTATTATTACGTGACTTTACATGGTGTGTTTATGCTCGTATACTTAAAGTATTATCATAATGAAGCGAAAGATTAATGTTAATGAAAAGTGGAACCTAAAGAATGAATGAAAGTCTTGCAAGCAAAATTTTAAAGAGTTTCACAACTCATTGAGAGTTGTTAGCTCAATTGTGTGTTATATAGCGTGCGTTTTGGCTAACCCATGACGGTTCACACACAGGAGGGTCAGTCTTTGTGACTGATCGAGACGTGCGAAAATGGGATCCTTGTCGCTTGACCCCAAAAGGTAGTTGCTTCGTGCACGATGATGGGGCATAGCATATGACAGATCTAGATAAAAGTGAAAGATAATAATGAAAGAAAGTGCGAAAACGAACGATTATAAACGATGGTGGAAGATAATAAATGAATATTATCTAGTTGTATGTATGATGTATGATCACGCACAAAAGTAAAGAAAGTGTTTTCGGTAAAAGTAAAGTATTTTATTTATAAAACTAGAACTCACTCAGCAACGCTGACTTTTATGCATTTTCAGTTGGCAGGTAATTCGTTGCTGAGGATGGCACTAGGGTAAAGCTACTTGGCGGGGAAAGACTGGCATCAATTTCGTGCATAATGATATTGATGTTTTGTAATACAACAGAACGATTCTTTTGTAACCCTAAAAAAATACAATGATGTATTATTTGGCAACATCATATATTAATGCATGAATGGTTTTTGGATAAATCAATCCGTTGTAATGTTTTTATGAAATGTATTGTATTTTATATGATTAATGCTGTGATTGACCAACTGTGGGGTCTCCGGGAACGGGGCCTTACAAGTTGGTATTAGAGCCAAAAGTTTAAGAGAAATTGGTAAATAGTTTCAAAACATAAACTTAAACTGAGAATAGGACCGAATGGAGGGATGCCAGCCCAAGTAGCTATGTGCCATCAGGTGATTTATTTTCTTAAATATTAACTGGTATTATGTGCGTGTGCTATCTGATTTATGTGCCCTCAGTAGATTTGAATACTGATGCAGTCAGGATAGGAAATGCTTGGGGGATGAAGAGTAAAGTAAGTGGCTAATCACAACTGGCCACTGTAACTAGGGACTTACTACACTTGACATAGTCCGAGCTATTACCTTGAATGACCGTGTTGTTTGAATCTTATAGTGTTTAGAAGATGGCTAGTGGTAGATCATTGAAGGCTTCTCGAGGCAGAGTCGGGGTGGCCGTGGTGCTGGACCACGTGTCACGAGGACAAAGACTAAGGCTGCTGAGACGGCTCCTGCAGAGCCCGAGCTTCATCACCAAAAAGGCGGTGATGAGAGTGCTAATCTGAGAGCCTTTGTGAAGGAGGCGGTTGTGGAGGAAGTTCATCAGGTCATGCAGACGATTCTGCCGTCTGTAGTGACTGAGGTTATTAGAGCCGTGAGGGAGGATGAGAAGATGGATAAAGAGGAGAAAAGGAGAACCGCCAGGCGAGGGGACGAAGGAGTAGGTCCAAGGGAGATGGAGCAACCAGATACTGAGATGGTTGTCTCCAGTGATGAGGAGGGGAAGAGGAAGCAGTGCAGGAGAATGTAAAGGGGTGCAGCTATGGAGCATTCCAAAGATGCAGACCCCCAACTTTTGATGGCAATGGTAACGCTGCTACTGCTCACCGTTGGGTGAGAGAGATGGAGGTTATCTTAGAGATCAGCGAATGTACGGAGGATCAGAAGGTAAAGTTTTCCACCCATTCATTTGTGGACTCATCTTTATGTTAGTGGGACAATTGTCAACGTCGAGGGTAGCAGGGCTATCGGGAGGATGAGGTGGAACGAACTAAAGAAGATGGTGATCGAGGAGTTTTGTCCTTATAGAGAACTTGACAAGATAAAGAGGGAGTTCTTGCAGTTAGAGGTGGGAACCATGACTCACCAGTAGTACACGACGAAGTTTAATGAGATGGCAAGACTAGTGCAGGATCAGGTAACGCCAGGGTCGAGGAAGATCAAGAGGTATATCCAGGGATTGCCAGCAGATATCCGCATGCACATGATTGCTGCCCGGCCGAGTACCTTTGTATCAGTGGTGGATTTGGCAGGGAGATTGTATGATAAGAGAGAGGTGGCTGTGGTTGAGGTGAGTAGGAAGGGTGGTGGCGACAGGAACTGGAACAAGAAACGATTTGGTCGTCGTTGTTTCACTCCAAATAACAAGAAGGCAAGAACGGATGACCGGAGGGTACAGGGGCAAAGAAATGTGGTAAGTGTGGGAGAGACCATGTGGGGGAGTGTAAGTGGGGGTTGAAAGTCTGTTTTAGGTGTGGGAGGCCCGGTCATATGGAAAAAGATTGTAGGGTGACGAGGTGCTATAATTATGGTGAAGAGGGCCATCTGAGCAGAGACTGCAAGAAGCCGAGGGCTGAGAGCTCTGGGGCAAAGAAGAGGACCTAGAATGAAGGGCTGAGGGCAGGCGCCAAAGCATTTACGATGACCTGGGAGGAGGCCAGGGTGGACCCCGATGTCATGTCAGGTACTTGTAAACCAAACTTGTGCCTTTGTGTTATTTGATTCTAGTGCTAGTAGGAGTTTCATTTCTGCTACTTTCTATGCTAAGTTGCCTGTTAGAAGTAGAAGTATTGATAAGCCCTTCGATGTAGAAACTACCATTGGTAAGTCTACCAGGATTTCTGACTTGATAGAGGATTACGACATAGAACTAGAAGGCCATAGGTTCTCTACTAAATTATTTGTGATGCCCCTAGGCAGATTTGATGTAGTTCTAGGGATGGATTGGTTAGCAGCCTAAGAGGCAAATATTGTGTGTCGCAAGAAGATGATCCGACTGACAGCGCGTTATGGGAGTTCGGTGACGATCTACGGTGATCGAGTTACTACCATTCCAAAGGTGATTTTGATGGTGGTAGTAGAGAAGTGCATGAAACGTGGATATAGTGCCTACCTGGCTTACGTGAAGGATATGGAGGCGTCAGTACCACAATTGTCCGACGTATCAGTTGTGTGTAACTTTCCTGACGTGTTCCCAGAAGATTTACCAGGTGTGCCACCGGACCGCGAGATCGAGTTTTGGATCGATTTGATACCTGGTGCTCAACCTGTTGCCAAAGCACCGTATCGATTGGCTCCGTCGGAAATGAAGGAACTGGTTTAGTTGCAAGAGTTGATGGAAAAGGGTTTCATTCGACCAAGTATCTCTCCCTAGGGTGCTCCGGTCTTGTTTGTAAAGAAGAAAGATGGTAGTATGAGGATGTGCATCGACTATCGAGAGTTAAACAAGTTGACGGTAAAGAACCGATATCCACAACCAAGAATTGATGAGTTGTTTAATCAGCTCCAAGGTTCCAGCTAGTTCTCAAGAATAGACCTTCGATCTGGTTACCATCAAATGAAGGTGAAGGAGTAGGGTATCCCCAAAATGGCTTTTCGCACGCGTTATGGACACTACGAGTTTCTCGTTATGTCCTTTGGTCTAACTAACGCGCCAGCTGCTTTCATGGATTTGATTAATAGGGTGTGTCGGCCGATGTTGGATAAATCAGTGATTGTGTTTATTGATGATATCCTGATTTATTCAAAGAGTGAAGAAGAGCATGCAGATCATATTCAGGAGGTATTGGAGATACTCAGAAGAGAGAATGTCGATCACATTCGGGAGGTATTGGAGACACTCAGAAGAGAGAAATTGTATGCTAAGTTCTCCAAGTGTGCTTTCTGGTTGCGCGAGGTTCAGTTTTTGGGTCATGTGGTAAATTTCGAAGGAATCATGGTAGACCCGGCAAAGGTTGAGGCGGTGATGAAATGGAAGTCTCCAAAGACGCCATTCGAGCTCTGCAGTTACTTGGGTTTAGCGGGTTACTACAGAAGATTTATCTAAGACTTTTCCAAGCTAACCTCACCATTGACCAAATTGACCCGCAAGGATGTGAAGTTTGTATAGGGCCTAGAACAAGAGAATGCTTTTAAAGAGCTAAAGACAAGACTGACTCAAGCTCCTGTCCTAGCGTTACCCGAAGGGAGCAAAGACTTAGTGGTTTATTCGGCTGCTTCTTATTCGGGGTTGAGTTACATGCTGATGCAACGAGGAAGAGTAATAGCCTATGCGTCCTGACAGTTGAAAATTCATGAGGTTAATTACCCTACTCATGCTTTGGAGCTAGCAGCTGTGGTCTTTGCATTGAAGATTTGGAGGCACTACTTGTACGGGACGAAGTGCACTATCTACACTGACCATAAAAGCTTGAAATACCTCTTTGAGCAGAAAGACCTCAATATGAGGCAAAAGAGGTGGCTGGAATTGATCAAGGATTGTGATTGTGAGATCCACTATCATCCGGGCAAGGCCAACATAGTGCCAGATGCCCTTAGCCGAAAGGAGAGACCCGAGCCAATCCGGGTGAAAGCTTACCAGTTGGTGATTACCTCCGATGTGATGACACAGGTCAAGGGGTTCCAAGATGAGGTGTTGAAAGAAGATCGCCTTAACTCTGAAAGGATGAGAGGTCTAGTCACTGAGTTGGGTGAGAATACTCTCGGAGTTAGAACCCGCTTTAGGCAGATGTGGATCCCTCGTTATGGAGACCTACGAGGGAAAATCATGGATGAAGCTCATAAGACTCGATACTCCATTCATCCCGGTGCTACTAAGATGTATCATGATATGAAGAAATATTACTGGTGGTCGGGTATGAAGCATGATATGATGGAGTATGTGGGTAAGTGCCTTACTTGCTTGCAAGTGAAGGCAGAGCATCAGAAGCCATACGTGAAGATCCAACCATTGGATATACCCGAGTGGAAATGGGAGCACATCACCATGGACTTCATTATGAAGTTACCACGTACGGCAAGGGGGTACGATACTATATGGGTGATAGTTGACCGTTTGACGAAGAGTGCTCACTTTCTACCGATCCACGAGACATATTCATATGAGAGGTTGGCGGATCTGTTCATCAAAGAGATTGTGACCCGTCATGGTGTACCACTGTCTATCATGTCTGACCGTGACACTCGGTTTACATCTAAGTTTTGGAAAAGATTCCACGATGCACGGGTACGAGGTTGCATATCAATACAGCGTACCATCCTTAGACCAATGGTCAGTCGGAGAGGACGATTCAGACACTGGAAGATATTCTATGGGCATGCATAATCGATTTTGGAGGAAGTTGGGATGAACACTTTACGTTAGCTGAATTCTCATACAATACAGTTACCATGCCAGCATTGGTATGCCACCATATGAGATGCTATATGGTAGGAAGTGCAGAACCTCGTATGTTGGGGGTACATCGGACAGAAGGAGTTGGGGAGCGTTGAAATGATCGAGGCTATAACTGAAAAGTTGGAGAAGATCAAGGCCTCTATGAAGGCGGCAAAAGATAGGCAAAAGTCATATGCTGATAAGAGGCATAGACCGATTGAATTCAAGGTGGGTGATAAATTTATGCTGAAGGTATCCCTTGGAAGGGATCATTCGGTTTAAAAAGAGGGGTAAGTTGAGCCCGAGGTATATAGGACCTTTCGAATCATCCCTCGAGTAGGAGAGGTGCCTATAGGTTAGAGCTACCCGATGAGTTAAGTGGGATTCATCCAAATTCCATGTACCTCATCTAAGAAAATGCCTAGCTGATAAAGATTTGATTGTACCACTGGAGTACATTGAAGTGGATGAACGGCTCAATTATGTAGAGCAACCAGTGGCAATCAATGACGAAAAGAGAAGAGATACGGAATAAAGTGATTACACTGGCGCGGGAACAGTGGAGGCCAGGAAGGGATCCGAAATCTAGAGACAGCATTACCCACAACTGTTCAAGGAGTGATAGGTTTCAGGACGAAACCTCTATAGGGGGGTGGACTTGTAACACCCGAAAAATTTACCAAAAAAAGGAAAGAAAAGAAAAGCATAAAGAAAAAATGGTGAAATAACCCAAGTTGAGGGGCTAAAAGTGTGCAAGAGGCAAATT
>CM046437.1:25391030-25728147 GCA_025506505.1 Flaveria sonorensis | reverse complement strand
AATACAATCATAAATGGGATTATGATTTCAAAACTGAAAGGTTCTTTATAGAAAGAAAGAACAAGTCAAATCTTTCTTCTATACCTGAATTGGATGTTTTAAAACTCAGCCTTGAAGATTTAAAGAGAATGCACAAGTTATCTCAGAAGAAAACATGCCAACAATTACAATCTATGGCTACTATTCTAAGATAAAGTTTGGAAACAAGCCTAAGAAAAGGGAAGAAGAAGTTATGCATGTGACTCCTCTGAGCATTCATGACCCAATAACCCATTGGAGTTATAATTCCTCATCCATTACCTTTGATCTAAAATATGCTGGTGCCTATAAAGTTGAAGTAAAGTGTATGATATTTTTTAGACTCTCTCACATAACATAAAGCATTTGTGAATCTACCTATTGACAACCCCTCAAGAGATAGAAGAGGATATATGTATGAACTTCTACTCATTAGAATGCTTGAAGGATAGAGTTTTGGTAGCATCATCCTAGGGGGAATTTTGTTGAATCATGAAGGATGAAACAACCAAAAACTCAGGATTTTAGCATTGTCTGCCAACTGCCGAATAAGGCCAAGTGCTGAATCCCCTGTCGAAGTGCATATGCTGAATGACTACTGATCAGCATATGCCGGAGCAACTGCCGAACAATATATGCTGAATGTCTGCTGATCAGCATATGCAGATCAACTTCCGATCAACAGTGAACTGCATTTCTTGCTGATTTGCTGCTACTCAGAAGAAGATAGTCTATGCAGACGACTACTGTGTTTCACCTTTTTAAGACAACATAGTACTGAACCTACCAACTTCGATACACAAATTATCAGTTTTGATGTGGACTCTGAACATAGAATAGTTTATTTTAATTGTTTAGATTTCATAGTATAAAAGTCCTTAAACTTGTGTAGTAGAGGCAAGCTTTTGGGCCATTTGATTGTATCCGCCGATTGTAACATTTTGTTTACACCAAATTAATCAATGAATACTTTAAAAGAACACTTGTGCATTTACATTTCCTCAAAGTATTTGTGTTGTAATAGTAAGTATCTAACTTAGATTCTCATTCGTTAGTTACTGATCAAAGAGGAAGTTTTTTGTTAGTATAAACATATCCGATCAACATTAAACCGAATTTGGGCATATAGCCCACTGGTAATCACACGTACCACTTAGAGGAGACCCGGGTTGACCCCGGGCATCCCCAAATCTTTTTCTTAAAACGAAATTTTTATTATTAACTTTAATACAAAAATTTGTAACATATTATTAATTAATATAAAATTAGTTTGTTAATAAATCTATTTCAGAATTTTTATTTAATTCATGAAAATTTTAAAAGTTTTAACTTCACATCTTATCTTATTATCTTTTAATGATTATAAAAACATCACTAAATTATTAATAAGTTTTAAATTTTATAATTTTTTTAAATCCATCAATAATTATTTTAAATCGTTTTGAACTAGTTTTTGCAAATCATTTAAATAATTAATTACTCAATTATTATGACCAAGCTTTAAATTATTAAATTAATTATTTTTTTTCATACTTTATTACTAATTCAAATGCTATAGATTAAATGTTTTAATTATAAATAGTTAATTTATTTCACTTATCATAATTATTATAAATTAGATATTTAAGTAGTTTAAATACCAATTTCACTAATGACTTATTTTCAATCTTAATCGCTTAATAATATATTTTATTTTATTAATCAGCTATATTAATTACATTATTTTATCTAATATTTTTAAACCAAATCCCAATTGAAACCCTAATTCATCCCTATTATTTTAATCATTATTATACTAACAAAAAGAGATCAAACTTTAGGTTGAATCGTAAGGAATATTTGGTGTCAAGTCTAGCATTCTATCATTTTTAAATCGCTTATAATTACCATGTGAGTATTCATAGCCCTTTTTATTTGTTTTATATTTTGGGCAAATCATGTGATTTAATATTCAACATTGATATTCATTGTTATGTTATTTCCATAATTCAATTCAAGACATGCTATGTTATTATTTGCATTTATGTGTTCATAGTTAGATAAACTTGATGAGAACACAATCATTAATTCATGCAACCACGATAACAATGATAGATCTATTGGTTTGACAAACCCACCCTACTTGTTTATTCGTGTGGTGATTGAAACCGAAATCATACATTCTATAAGGCTTCGGCTGCAGACTGAGTCAATTCAGTCATTAGGTTTGATTATGTTGATTTGTCTTTTATGTTACACTATTGCTTATAAGACTTGACATTGCCATGTGAATTGAATTGTTTTCAATCTATTAATTCATTCTATATATGTATTTAACCTATGTTTACTCACCGGCTAATTCGTTAGCTAACTCGTACTTTTTAACATAATTTTGGAAATGCTAATTAGTAGATTTCTTAATGCCCATTTAGGACTTGGACCTAGTTTAATAAAGGGCTTTTTATTATATTTATTTGGATTATTTGATTAATATTATTCAATGAAATCACATTTATATTATTTCAACGCATTTACTACCATGTGCTAGAGCAATCGATTCATATTCATCCGCCCTAATGATTCCGTAGTCGGTCGGGGTGTGACCGATTGTTATCAAGCCATGGTTATAGGGAATTAGGTTATTAGAAATAGATTGACCTAGATACTAACTAAGTACTCACACATGAGTTCTCTCATGTATTTTATATGCTTAGATAGGATTTTATGTGCCTTATATGTTTCCTATGATTATGTGATTATATGCTTTATGTAATTAATCCTTATACCTGATACTTATCAATGAACAGACGTTGTCAATCATATTTTAAGGCATTGTTTGCCTAAATCAAATGGTTTTCAAATTTTGGATTTTGAGTGTTATTCATGGTTTTCAAATCAGTCAAAGTATGTGTCCCATAACTGAAAACATGCAATGCTAGAAGAGTTGGATGCCTGTGTCTCAAGGCGTTTGTGTCCATGTAAGGTATTCATATAAATCCAAATTAACTGATGGATCTGTTTACCTTACCTGGGAACCCTTGAGGTGGTGTTCGCTTATAGGTATGCATGCCTTCATTAAGGTTGTGGTTAGCCTAATATTTGATAAGTCAACACATTTGCTTTGTTTGCGAACCGAATGTTTACACTGAGAACATCTCATTGTTATTCTAAATCATCTTATCATCAAATCTATCTTTCTAAAATTATAAAACCCATTATCTAATTCTCATAAAAGTTTTTCCATATCTTTCAGCATGTTATCTCATCAAAACCGATCTCATTCTAGAATCTCCGCCGCAAGATTGATGCCATCGAGGCATGTGAAGTTACTACGTCATCCGACCACTGCTTACCCATCTGAATCAAGGCACTAACACTGTTAAAACCCCGCTGCACCTAATCCTCCAAAAGATTGTAATTACCAGCACTTTAGTTCTTGCAATCCTACTAAGTTTAACGGGACTGAAGGAGCCACTGGTCTTTTAAAGTGGTTCGAGAGTATCAAGAACCTTTCCTCAATAGTGAGTGTCCTGAGAATCTCAAGGTTCACTATGCTACAATTGTTGTTCAAAGACAGCCCTCACTTGGTGCAACGGAGATAAATGAACCCATGGAACTGATGTTGCCATGGCATTGACTTAGAATGAAGTCAAAGAACTCGTGACTTGGGAATTCTGTACGAGAAATGAATCAACAAATAGAAGCCAATTCTAGGATTTTCCCATGAAACTTGAGAAAACCTAGCATATACCAACAGATTCTATGAACTGAGTCTACTTGTTCCATATCTAGTTACTCCGCTGTCTCGGACCAGTAAGAAATACAACGGGTGGTCTTCCTATGCAGATTCAAGATACCCTCTGGGGTAGAAATCCTACAACCCTGGAAAACACTATTTGATTAGCTGCTATTGATCATATGAGGCTGGTGCAACCAAAACTACACTTAGAAAGATTTTGATGTGCTAAATGAAGTGGTCTTCCAAAGATAAAGTTGTTCTTCAAAGACAAGTTAGAGATCTTCAGAAAACTTAAAGAATGAAGAACTTCTAAAGGAGAACTCACTCTTTTGAGACTAAGTGTTCTCCTTCCGAAGTATACAACTTAGAAAATCAAGGCAAGTCTTTCGAAGAATAAAGTCCTAAAGACTTGCAGAAGTTTGAAGAAATTGTTTTGTCTGAAGCCAAAATGACATTGGAAGAATTTATTCTTCCGATTCATTTAGCTTCAGAAGAAGAACTAACTATGACCAGTGGACATAAGTATGGTCTGTTTGACAATACGCTGCCACTATGATATACTGCATGTGTTTCCCCACGCCCATGTAGTTGACCATACTTTATCCATTGTTCACACCCATTCTCATTATTATAGTTGCCACGTTTAGTTGGTAAACAAGGTAAGTCATGGACCTGTCATGACTACCTAATCTAAGATATTACTTTATCTTAGATGCTTGACTTTTAGCAATGTAGTATTTGTCTAGTTTTAGATTCCAGCTGGTTTTCCAAGTATAACCGGCTATAGATAGTAGTATATATAGTTTCTCCATGTAACTTAGTAATGATGCTTGTAAGAGTCTTGTAAAACTGAGTTGAGAAGTAATATATACAAGTATCTTGAAAAACCATTCTTGTGTTTTCATTAACTTATTATATTACTTGTGAACTTAGTTGAGATTCTGCTTCATCAACACAAGTGACAAAATGAGTTTGTGTGATTATCATGTGTTGTGAGACAAATACTGATCCTACAATTGTATCAGAGCTTTTTTAGGATCTTGATTGTGAGATCTTACCATCCCAAATCACCCTTGTTTCTTCATCTCACTCATATCACTCAATGGCTCTCAACCAGAAGTTCTATGATCTAAGATTGAACTATGACTTAGGCTCCCATCATCACCCTGATGTTTTTGGGACTTGGTGCAAATGTATTGAATGCTTCATCAGTATCAAGATAGTCGCATGTGGAGATCAGTTACTCATGGTCCATACCAACCAAAGATGGAATCCCCAGCTGGTAATGGTGCTATAATTGTGAAGGCCTTTGAAGACTACTCAGATGAATACTTCAAGAAATTGGACATTGACTTCAAAGCTATGACTATTTTGCTTAATGCTATACCAAACTCTATAATGGTAGGCTTTAAGCAATGCAAGTCTACCAAAGAACTCTTTGATATTTTGAAGCTGATGTACTCTGGTTCTGCTGAATCCAAGGAGTCAAGAAAGATGTGTTGAAGCAGAAGTTTGAGAACTTCACATATATTGTTTGGTGAAACCTTGAGCCAACAATACTTTAAGTACATGGATTGATCACCTATCTTCGGTCGATGGGAATGCTTCTTGAGAAGAGAGACATAGTAAAAAAATTCATGAGTGCACTTCCTCATGAGTGGACTTTCTAATTTTCTCTTTATCAAGAGAACTGAGAATCTCAACACTCTCACCATGACTAAACTATACGAAATCCTTGATGGATACCGTATGGAGATGGAATCTTAGAAAAGCCATCAGATGAACAGACCCTCAAACCTTCCAGTTAGCAATGCTTTACATTTGCTAAAGGTTAAAGAACTCCCCAGCCCCATTGTACCTGAACTACCCAATAGCCATCATCTTCCTCTGGGCCATACATACATTCCCTGATACACCTAGGTCTCAACAGGCTCAACAAAACCTTACCAGGATAGTTGTGTGCTTTTGTTTTAGGGAGTGAGCACTCTAGAGATTTCAATTTTGTTTTGATGATCTAGAGTGTTTGCCCCGATGATGTTGAATACATGGACATTTTCCAACAGATGGCTCTCCTGACCTACAAAGCAAAGAAGTTCTTCAAAGAACTAGAAGGTAGTTCCCTCAGACCCAACCAACGCAACAGCAATATGGGTTGACAAGACAAAGGCAATGCTACAACTGCATCCAGCTTGTCCTTTACAAGGGAATGCAAAGCTCCTAGATCTAATCCTGGAGCAACTCATGCCTCCCAACATCCTGCTACCCCAGCTAAAGCTGCATCTAAACCTACTGAGCAACAAACTGCACTTTGTTCATTTGTTGCTCAGAGTTGATTAGAGATTCATGGTGCAAGATGTCACCTCTTGCTCAAGCTCTCATGGATGGAACTGAAGACACTAAGGTATATGAGCATCTTTGTACTCCAGCCTGTATTGCTAAGGTCAAATTGTATCAGGACAACAACAGGAAATTAAATCTGATATTGAGTCTTTAAATATACTAAATCTTATTTAAGAGAGCAGATCTGACTTCAAACTCAAAATAGAAGAGTTAGAGAAAACCGTGTCCTCTTAAACCATGAACATTCAAATTACAGGGCTCAAATAAAAAATTTATCTCCAGTTGACTGAGGCTCAAGCCCAGCTAGCGATAGTTGAGGCTAAAGCTAAGAAGTATGCCATTGAAGAGCATAACTTCAACACCATCATTGCATCATCCTCCCACTCAAAGTGTGTTTCAAAATAAAAGTGGGTTGGGAACCAATGAAATTGCTCCACCACACTCCTTTGTGTCTATTAGACAGCTAAGATGTGGTACTGATGAGCAAAAGGTTTTAACTACTAACCCATTACCCAAAGAGCAGAAGATGATACAATAATGGAAATCACCACAGGAAGGATCGGTAGAAAACCTTATCCCCACAGTTGATGATCAACCCTTAACCACCAATCCAGAAAGAACAAAATCAGGCACAAGAAAAACTGGCAAGAAGGTGGTTGAGACTAATTTGAAGATAGACCTAAGGCAAAAGGGGTGTATTCTATCAGCGGATTTCAATTCGTTGGAAATCCTAATTCAGAAAAGAGTGTAGTACCAGCACTCTTATCCAAATGAAGGATCAAAAATTAAAAGGGAAGGCTGTTAAAGAAGAAAGAAGTGCAAGAAACAATAGTCATCATGCCCCATCAAAATTAACATTGAATGCATAATCTGTGGTCTGCATAACCACATGGCTAAAGATTGTTACTCACAATTCAACAAGCACACATTATGCATCCACTATTAAGAAAGAAGGAGTCAGGGATGGTTTCCACATTTGGACCATACCATATGGTCCAAGTGTTAAGAAAATGAAAGCTTGTTTCCGAAGCCAAGTTTCCTTAGGAAGAAACTCATTCTTCCGAAAGGAAAATAGCTTCGGAAGACCAGCTAAAAAACAAACAAAGGAACAAAAAGTCCTTTGAAACCTTCCAAGAAAAAGAAATGCTTTAGAAGAAAGGTGGTGACACTTCTTCTAAGAAGAAAGAAGCCTTGAAGCAAGTTATGCTGCACAAGCCTCTTCAGGCTCATCAACACTGATTAACCCTAAGATGGAATAGAAGATCAAAAAGATGTGACGTCCCAACACACTTCTTCACAAACCATAATTGAACCCCATGCTACATTTTGGTTCATTATATCATCTGCATTAGAAAAGCCCAAGAACAACAAGGCTTGGGTTTCCAATAGTAACTAATCATTTCACCTATGTGCAGGACATCCACATGACAAGAATGGAAATGTTTGGATTGTGGATAGTGGATGCTCCAGGCACATGACGGGGATAGATCTCTCCTATAACAGTTTGAACACTTAATGGAGGTCATGTTCTGTTTGGAGGTGAAGCCGGAGGATACATTTTTGGTAGAGGTAGTGTATCCAATGGTAAGTTAAAATTTGCAAAGTAAACTTTGTCAAACAACCTGACACAATCTCTTAAGTGTTTCTCAATTTTGTGATCAAAAACGAACCAAATGCTTTGACCAGAACATGAGTGCATTATCCTTAAACTTGGGATGACAATTTCTTAGGATTGGTGCTTCTTAGATCTCTCAGGAGAGGGGATATGTACAAGCTGGATAGAACAATGCTTCCCCACTGGGTGAAGTATCATTCTTTCTTTCCAAAGGAATGGTGATGAGTCAACTCTTTGACATAAAAGAATGTGCCATGTTGTAACACCCGGAAATTTAAAAAAAAAAGAAAAGAAAGAAAAGCAAAGTAAGGGAGCAACAAGATTTTATTTCAAAAAGCAATGGTTAAAAGTGTGTAAGGGCCAAACCGGCCCATATGGGTTCAAAAGGAAGAAATGGCTGCCCATACCCTCTATCCCATGCACTCAACCTTCGGCTAGAGAGAGAGAAAAAGACTTCCACCGGTTCTAGAGTGAGAAAGTAGAGGAAACTTCAAAGGTAAGATTTTAAGGTGTTTTTTCTTCTCGGTTTCAGTCAGGTTCAAGCTTTTGGACAATTTCTATGTGTTTCTATGTGTTTAGTTCCTTGTTTTCATGTGTTTAGGTGTTAGAACTCCAGGTTTGCTCTCGGGTTTGTGTGGTTTGCTCAAAGGCTGTTTAAGGTGAGTTCTAGATCCTATCTTTACTTGTTTTCTACTTGTTTGGGGCTACTATGTGTACTAAAAAGATATCTTTTTACCAAACTATGTTTTTCCTTGAAAATATGGCTGTTTTCGAAGATGAATGTTTTTAAAAGATTCTATGATGTTGAATGGTTTGTTTGTTATGTTCTAGTGTGTAACTGGTAGATCTATGTTTAAGAATACACTTAAGATGATGTATGGAACTAGAAACTACATAAGTTGGATCGTAAGTGGTGAACATACTGTCCGCTATGGACACTTGAACTGTAACACCTGGAAATTTATTAAAAGGAAAGAAAAGAAGTATAAAGAAGGAAAAGTGAAACAATTCAAAGTAAAGGGGTTGAAAGTGTGCAAGTGGCAAACTTGTTTATTATGGGTTCAAAAAGTAGGGATGGCCGGCCACACCCCCATTTCACCATTCTGCTTTCGGCTACAAGAAGAGAAGAAGAAGTTTCAACTGGATTTTTTTTATGTGAGAAGCTGAAATTTTCCTAGAGGTAGGTTTTCTTTTTTTTTTTTGCTCCGTTTTCAGTTGTGTTCGAGCTGCTGGACCGATTTTTACGTGTTTCTTTCTGTGTTGGCTGCTTGTTTCGGTGTGTTTAGGTGCTAGAGCTCCCGTTTGCTCTTGGTTTGAAGAAGTCTTACTTGATAGCTGCTAGAGGTGAGTCTAGATCCCCTATTTTACTTGTTTAAAACTAGTTTAGGGATGATGTGCATATCCACTGCAGTTTTGCAACCATACCATGAATTTTCTGTGTTTGTGTCTGAATTGTGTGCGATGTATATTCTGAATCTCTCTTCAAAGTTGTATGCTTTGTTCTAAGTATGCTGCATGATATATCTGTGATATGAGTGTGTTAGAACACGGATTTGGAACTGGTGGAATAGTCTAAGTAATGTGTTCATCCGTATTTGCATTTTATTCATCCGTATTTGCTGGTCTTCATCCGCATTTGCTGAACATTCAACCGCATTGGTTTTATGTTCAATAGTCAAGGTATTTTGTTCATCCGCATTGATATGTACATCCTCATTCGGTCTTGTACATCCGTATTTGGTTCATCCGCATTCTTTGGGCCTTTAGGATATTTCTGGAATCTTGGGAAATAGAATGTAGCATTAAGTTCTGAAATGTTTTGGTGATTTATGCCTGTTGATGTTTTGTATGATTGTGGGCTGATTTTGATGTTCTATATTACGTATTATTATGTGACTTTACGTGGTGTGTTTAATATTCTTGTACGTAAAGTATTATCATAACAAAGTGAAAGATGAAGTTAATGAAAGTGGAACATAATTAATGAATGAAAGACTGAAGCCATGCGAAGAAGGTTCACAACTCAATGAGGTAGTTGTCTGCTCAACTGTGTGCGGTTTAGCTAACCCTTGAAAATACACACAGGGGTCTAATCTTTGTGATTGACCATGATGGATCTTTTTCGCATACCCCGGTACTGTGTCAGCTTTTTAGCATGACGTGGGGTTTATTGATAAACCCCGGCACAGTACCATCTTTTTAGCATGACGTGGGGGTATGGCATGTGACAGGATCCATATAGAAAGTGGAACGATGTTAATTGATGAAAAAACGAATGATGACGAATGATGATGAAAGATAATATATGAATATTATCTAAATCTACGTATGATGTGTGATGACAGATGAAAGTAAAGGATATTTTTATATAACTAGGTATTTTATTTGTAAAACTAGAACTCACTCAGCAACGCTGACTTTTTATATGCACTTTCAGTTGGCAGGTAATGATGTTGCTGAAGATGGTATGAGGGTGATGCTACTTGGCAGCAAAGACTGGCATCCATCTCATGTAGAAATAATATTGTTGTTTTGTAATGCAACTAAATATTCTTTTGTACTTTAATCAACGATGTATTACTAGGCAAAAGTTATTATTAATACATGAAATGGTTTTTGGATAATTCCTCCACTGCAATATTTTCTTATGTTAATATATTTTAAATCAGATTTTAATAATGAATGTTGCTATGAATGACCAACTATGAGGTCTCCAGGATCGGGGCCTTACAAGTTGCTATCAGAGCCAAAGTTTAAGAGAATTGGGTAAATCATTCTCAAAACCTAAACTTAAACTGATAATGGGACTAAATGAAAGGATGCCAGCCCAAGTAGCTACGTGCCATCAGGTAAATTTCATGACGTTAACCGGTATTTTATGTGTGTGCTGCTTGATTTATGTGCTCTTAGTAGATTTGGATACTAACATAGTCAGGATAGAAAATACTTAGGGGATGAAGAGTAAAGTAAGTGGCTAATCACAACTGGCCATTGTAATTAGGGACTTACTATATTTGACATAATTTGAGCTATTACCTTGAATGACCGTGTTGGTGTTTTGAATCTTAAGTGTTTAGAGATGGCTGGTGGTAGATCTTCAAAGGCTTCTCGAGGTGGAGTACATGGTGGTCATGGTGCTGGAGTGCGTGACACGAGGAACACAGCTAAGACATCCAGAATGGCTCCTGTAGAGCCTGAGTTTCATCACCAGGAAGGCGGTGATGAGAGTGCTAATCTGAGAGCCTCTGTGAAGGAGGCAGTAGTAGAGGAAGTTCATCAGGTCATGCAGACGATTCTGCCATCTGTGGTGACTGAGGTTTTAAAGCCGTGAGAGAGGATGAGAAGAAAGAGAAGGAGGAGAGGAGGAAGACTGTTGGGAGAGTGGCTAGGAGAGATGTTCTGGTGAAGGGGAACAACTAGAGACTGAGATGGTTGTCTCCAGTGATGAAGAGAAAGAAGAAGCAGTGCAGGAAAATGCAAAGGGGTGCAGCTGTGGGCATTCCAAAGATGCAAGCCCCCAACCTTCGATGGGAATGGGAATGCTACTGCTGCTCACCAATGGGTGAGATAGATGGAGGCGGTACTTGATATTAGCAAGTGTCTAGAGGATCAGAAGGTGGAGTTTCGCTACCCACTCGTTTGTGGACTCGGCCTTATGCTGGTGGGACAACATTGTCCAGGCCGAGGGTAACAGGTCGATTGGGAGAATACGATGGAGTGAACTAAAGAAGATGGTGATCGAGGAGTTTTGTCCTCACAGGGAACTCAACAAGATTTAGAAGGAGTTCCTACAGTTGGAAGAGGGAACCATGACACACCAGCAGTATATGACTAAGTTCAATGAGATGGCAAGGCTGGTGCTAGATCAGGTGACACCCATGTCAAGAAAGATCAAGAGGTACATCTAGGGTCTACCGGAGGATATCCGTAGACACATGATCGCCGCCAGGCCGAGTACGCTTAGGTCGGTAGTTGATCTGGCAGGGAGGCTGTATGATTAGAGGGAGGAGGTGGCAGTAGTGGAGGCAAGTAAGAAGGGTGGTGGTGACAGAACCTAGAATGGGAAATGATTTGGTTGTGGTGGTATCACTCCAATAACAAAAGGCAAGGGTGGATGATCGGAGGGTAGTGTCGGTAGGTACGGGAATGAAGCGGTGTGGTAAGTGCGGGAAGGAGCATACGGGAGTGTGTAGATGCTTCTTTAAAGATTAACATTTGTCTTTGTGTGTCTTTTACATTTTTGTCATAGTATAGGGACTTTTATGTAAATATTGTTCCTTGTGTATTGATAGTATAAATAGCATAGATAAAGTATAGATAGAGAATAATAACGAATTGTAACTGTTTTCTTTCTACACGTGTATTCTCTATGCATTCTATCAATGAAACTATGAATTTTTTGTGATATGTTTGCTTAGATTTGATTACTTGTGTTTGTTTTGATTGAATTGTATTACGATATCATCACAGATCGATCCATTTTGAGCTCATCAAATGGTATCAGAGCTGTTGGTTTAGTTATTTGAGTTCTTCAAACTGTCGAACTTTTGAATCACTTGAATCTGTGCTTGATAAGCAATTCAATCAAATAATTGTTGATTTCAGTTGTGTTTCATCATCAGAAACATGAACTGAATCATAATTTGCAGCTCAACTCGTTCAAATTCAGTGAATAGTTCAAATCAGTGTTAGAACTTGTTCTTCATCAGTCGAACTGATTTTCAAGCCAAAGATCGATTTGTTGTTGTTAATTGACGAAATTGAAGTAGAGGACTGATAATTGATCGAATTCCTACCTAATTGAAGGATTTTAGGTCAATTCATCAAGTTTTGAAGGATTTCAGAAGATCTGAGTTCGTTTGAATCTGTTGAAGTTGGCGCATTAGGTCAAAACACTACTGAAATTTGCCCAAGTGTTTGGGCGCTTGACAACTGTTCTGGCGTTTCACAATTGTTAAGGCGTTTTTGGATCAGGTGTTTTACCACTGTTGGGCCGTATTACCAGTGTACTAGGCGCATTACAACTGTTGAGGCGTTTTTAATCAGGGCGTTTCACAACTGTTCGGGCGCATTTCAGATTGGCCGTTTTTGAGAATTATTCTAAGGCATTCTTTTAGGCGTTTCTAAGTCAACTGTTTGGGCGCTTCATCACTGTTTAGGCGCATCAACATCAACACTTAGGAATTTTTCAGAATTTTTTTCAAAAACTTAAAAAATCCAAAAATATTTTCAATTCATTGTTTTAATTCAAAACTTAAAAACAACAAAAACAAATCTTTTTCTAAAATACAAAATTAAAAATGGTGAAATCAGAAGACTCAAAGAACAGAGTTCCTAAACTGAAGAACAGGGCTGATTTTAAAAATTGGTCACTTAGATTGAAACATCACCTTAATTCTATTGATACTGATCTATGGAAATCAATTGAAAGAGGTCCTCACATTCCTATCACTTCAGATGGTCCTGATGGAGGAATTGTCTACACTAAAGAATCTCCAGAACCATACCCTGAAGATGGATTGCAGGGTGATGATTTAAAGAAAGTTAATAATGATATAAAAGCATATTCTCTGATGTGTAAAGGACTACATCTTGAAGTCCTAATAAGACTAGATGGATATCAAACGGGATATACCATGTATAAAGCCTTGAAGATAATTTGTGAAGGAGGTAAAGAAATTCAAGATCTCAAAAAGAAGAAATGGAAGAGACAATTAGAACTATTTGAGCACTTATCTGGTGAAACCATAAACCAAATGATGAATAGGTTTGTGCAACTCACAACTGAGATGTAAACAGCTGGTATCAAAAATGATCTAAAAGATCTAAACTTTAGGCCTCTCAATGCTCTTCCTTCTTCATGGAAGCAAATAGTTACACTGTTAAAGCATACTGAGAAATTTCCCATAGATCTTGATCTGTTGATAGCCAAAATTGAGTCTGTTGAAATTGATAAAAGCTCAAGGAAAAATGATAGAGCAGTTTCAATGTCTTAGTACAAATATGTTGCATCACCAACAAGTACTGTGGAAAATGCATTTATGGCTAAAAATGAAAGTTTACCTGAAGAGGGTGATCTGTTTGTAGGAGCAGGGTTCTTTATTGATTCTTCTTATACAAGTGCTCCTGCTTATACATCTTAGACACATCCTTAGTCTCCTCCTATGCCTCAAAGTTCTAAACCTCAAATGAGACTCCATCTATTAACTCTGCTAAATCTAGCAAAGCTAAAGATGTCATTAACATCCTATTACAGGATGAAGAGTCCAAATCTGCTTTTACTGCTTTTATGGCTAGTTTTCAAGCTTATCAAGGTAGTCATTTAACTCAATTAGATTTTATTTTGCAGGACTTATTCAAAATGGATCCAGATGACATGGAAGAAATGGATCTGAATTGGCAAATGGTGATGATTGCATACAGGACTCAGAAACACTCTTATGTCAACAGGATCTACAAGCCAAGTGCTAACAAGACTGTTGGATTTGACAAGTCTAAGTCAAGGTGTTTTAACTGTAATAGTTATGGACACTTTTCAAGAGAATGCAAAGCTTCTAGAAACAGAGGACATTCCAGAAACCATACCAAAGCTTACCAATGCTGAACTGAAAGATGAATCTAAGTCATCTGAAGAGCCTATGAAAGCTCTAGTTGTCAATATTAAAGATGGATATGATTGGAGTGCTTATGCTGAGCAATTTACTGCTGATCTAACATCTAATTTATCTCTTATTGCAGAAGTTCAAGGAGAAGATTGGTCAGACGACAATGATCCAAAGGCTAAATATGACTCTAAGAATGAAGAAGATTATGACTGGAGTGACAAGTCTGATCCCAAGGAAGATTCAGAGGAAGTTGCTTTGATGGCAAAATCTGATCAGCCAAAGGTTGAAAGCTCTAACTCTAAAACGTCTCCTCCTAAATATTCTGAAATTCCATCAGAAATCAGAGAAAAGTTATGCACAAAGTCTTGCTTTGAGCATGTAGAATACTACAGAAATTATTCTTACAAAATTTGTGAAAAACTTAAGCATGAAGAACTAATGCATACCAAACTTAAAAATGATCATAAAGTATCTGACGAAAAGATTATCTCTCTTCAAAATTCTTGGAACAAAACTCTAAGAGAACTTGAAATTGTATCAAACAACTTGAAAAGATGACAAAAAATCTTGAACTGGAAAAGATAGCTCATGCAGCAACTCAAGTTGATCTCGCCAAAGTTAAAAGTTCTAAAACCATTGTGGAGAAGCTGGTAATGAGTGAAAAGACGATGCCAGAATCAATAACAAACACCTTACCAGAAAATTTTAACACTCATGACCACTCTCCAGAAAACAAGGCAAAATTAAAAGCTTTTCAAAACAAGACTAAGATGTCTGATGCTGAAGAAGAGAAAACAAATGTGGAAATTTTTGAAGAAAAAGATAACGAAAAGATAAAAAATGGTCACCCTATTAAAGTAAAATCTTATGAACCAAAGCCTAAAACTAAGAAAATTTTGTTACTAAAGAATCTGTCTTGGAAGAAGTAATTACTAAAAATGATAACCAAAACTCCAAAACCAAAGATAAAGCTAAATAAGAAGAAGTAACATCAGAAGATTCTAACTCATATGGTCTAAATAATCCTGAATTTATTAAATGGCAAAAGGACCATAAAAAGAAAGAAAATGAAAAAGAATCTTCCACTGAAGATGTTCAATCTCAAGTAAAATCAACTTCCACAAAATCAAGGAACCAGAGAAGAAGAAGAAAAATGAATAAAGCTAAAAATGATCAAATTAAAGAAAATCAGACAAAAGAAACAAATCAAGTAACAAAACTAAAACCAATTAAATTTGTATCTGCTGGTTTGTTGAATGTGAACTCAATTCAAGATGTTAAAGAAAATCCGAAGAACAAATCAACCTCTGATCTGAAAACAGGTTCAGATTCTAAGTCTTCCGCTTTCGTTAAACGATTTGTATCTAAGGAAACAAAGAATGAAATTCATATTCAAAAACAAAAACAAATTGTGCAAAAGAAAAGTGATTTAAATCAAAAGAATAATTTTTCAAATCAAAAACAACAAATTAACTTTTTGACGCCTAAACCTAAACAAGGAACAAATGTTGCATCAACATCAAAAGTTAATAATCAACTGTTTAACACTCCACAGAGGTACTACGAAATATGTGACATGTACAATCACAACACCGCTGAATGTTTTTTTAACAAATACTGTCACATTTGCGATACGAGAAATCACTCAACTTCTGAGTGTTATTTTAACAAATACTGTACTTACTGTGATGAGCAAAATCACAACACTAAAGATTGTTATTTTAGAAAGAATTCACAGAGGAGAGGATTTGCCACCTCAACAGTAAGCAAAGGTTATGTTAATCCGTAATATAAAAGAAACCAAAATGTTGATTTTCAAAGACTAACACACAAACCCTCCTTAGGTTTGAACTCTTTCAAAAGAAATAATTCAGTGAGACCTAAACAATACTTCAATGATAATTTTATTCAAAGGTCAGTGAGAATTAATAACAAAGGTTTTGAAAACAAAAAATTTTCAAACAATGGTCAGTCAAAAAGAATGAATTTTCTAAACAAGCATAATTTTGTTATAAATAACAGAATTGGTAAATTCATAAAGAATAAACCTGATGTCAACAAACTTCACTTTAAACAATTTACTATTGTTGACAAGTTTGGAAAACCCAAGACCATTTTGGCTTGGGTAGATAATTCAGCTTGAATTGTTTTGTTTTGCAGGTACGCCCGAGAAGACCAATCAATACTTGGTATGTGGATAGCGAGTGTAGCCGGCACATGATAGGCAATCAGGCCTTATTACAAGATTTTAAGTTAAAAGATGGAACTCATGTCCCCTTTGGTGGTGATGTGGGAGGAAAAATAACCGGGGAAGGAACAGTATCCAACGGGATTATAAGCTTTGATAAAGTCAATTTATGTTGACAGTTGAACTTTAATTTGTTAAGCGTATCCCAAATTTGTGATAAATCCTACTCTGTACTTTTTGATGATTCTTCCTGTTATATCTTCAAGCCAGGATTTCAGATAAGCAAGGATAGTATGGTTGTTAAAGCTGTCAGAGACCGAGACGTATACAAACTGGATATGTCTCAAATGGACTCTTTTACAGAAACAACTTGTCTCTTTGCTAAAGCATCAAATGATGAAAGCCAGCAATGGCATAGACGTCTCGGACATCCAACTTCAAGAATATGAACAAGCTTGTAGTAGGAAATCATGTTATTGGCCTTCCATCAAAGAAGTTTGCCACTACTGATCACTGCTCAACATGTTTAAAGGGGAAGCAACACAGAGCTTCTTATAAGTCCAAGCTGATAAACTCAAATTCCAAACCCCTTCAGTTGTTGCATATGGACCTTTTTGGACCAACCAACGTGAAGAGTATTGGAAGAAAATCTTTCTGTTTAGTTATTATTGATGACTATAAAAGATTTTCATGGGTTTTCTTTCTAAATGTTAAATCTGAAACAGCTGAATTAATAAAAGAATTTATCATAAAAGTAGAAAACCAACTTGAACAAAAAGTAAAAATAATTAGAAGTGATAATGGGACGGAATTCAAAAATCTAACTCTTGACATGTTTTGTGCAGAGAAAGGAATAGCTCATCAGTTCAGTGCTCCCAGAACTCCTCAACAAAACAGAGTTGCTGAAAGGAAGAACCGAACATTGATTGAAGCGGCATGATCCATGTTAGCTGATGCTAAAATTCCAATCACATTCTGGGATGAAGCAATATCAACTGCATGTTTTGTTTAGAACCGTTCAATAATTGTTAAAGACAAGCTGAAAACTCCATATGAGTTAATGTTTGGAAGGAAACCAAACATAGATTTTCTTAAATCTTTTGGTTGTCCGGTTATGATTCTGAATTCAAGTGATCATTTAGGAAAATTTGAATCAAAATCTGATGATGGATTTTTCGTTTGATATTCATCTGTTTCAAAGGCCTATCGAGTTTATAACTCTAGGACTAATGTTATAGTTGAAACATTCAATGATAAATTTCTTGAAAACTTTTTTCCATCAGTGTCAAATGGTCCTGCATGGTTATTTGATTTAGATTTATTGTCAAACTCTTTTCAATCCAACTTGTTTAATCAATCTAACTTGCTTGATTCTATAGGTGAAAAGAAAATTCAAGGAGATCTCGGTTCATTAGTGACAATTCGGATTCTGATGATGTAGATGATTCAAGCCTAGACTATCCCTTCTTTTCTTTCGTTAGAGATTCTATTTTTTAGTCTAATAATGATGATCAGTCTCATCAAAATAATGATCATTCTGTTACACAAAACCAAGATGTGTCACAACCAATTCCTAATGATGGTACAGAAATTATACAACCTGAGTCTGGAACGTCATCTATTTCTGGTGATGTAGTTGATTCCGGTAATCTTGATTACGTTATCAACTCACCGACTCAAGTTCCCAATTTCAATCCACATTCTTCAAGCCTATTGCATCAGCTTTCCAACTTGAATCAAACCAATCTAGAAGTTCATGTTCAAGGAGATGAGATTCCGACATCTCGTATTCACAATAACCATCCAACATCTCAGATTATTGGTCCTTTGAGTGAGAGAACGACGAGAGGTAAATCAGAACATGTAAAAGTCTGCTTATACTCTTGCTTTCTTTCTCAAATTGTTCCTAAAAATGTTACCGAAGCGTTAAAGGACAATGGTTAGATCGAGGCTATGCAAGAAGAATTATTGCAGTTCCGCAAACAAGAAGTGTGGAATCTGGTGGATTTACCTGAAGGAGAAAATGTTATTGGCACAAAATGGTTATTCAGAAATAAAACTGATGATTGAGGAATTGTTATCCGAAATAAAGCGAGATTAGTTGCACAAGGATACACTCAAGAAGAAGGTATTGATTATGATGAAGTATTTGCTCCAGTTGCAAGACTTGAATCTATTCGTGTCTTCCTGGCTTATGCCTCATTCATGAAATTTAAAGTGTATCAAATCAACGTAAAGGGTGCATTTTTGTATGGTTCTATCACCGATGATGTGTACGTGAAGCAACCTCCAGGAATTAAAGATGCTACATATCCACATCGTGTGTACAAGTTGAGCAAAGCTTTATATGGACTACTTCAAGCCCCTAGAATCTGGTATGAGACATTGTCGTAACACTTAATCCAACATGGATACACGCGAGGGAAAATCGATATGACTTTGTTTATCAAGAAGGATGATGATGATCTTTTATGGTGGATGTTGTCAAGATAGAAAATCAACAACGGGTGGGTGTTAATTTTTAGGACCCAGATTAGTCTCATGGCAATGCAAGAAACAAACAAATGTCTTTGTTTCTACTACAGAAGCTGAGTACATTGCTGCTTCAGCAGGATGTTCTCAAATCCTTTGGTTACAAAACCAACTACTGGATTACGGGTTCAACTTTCTTAAAACACCTATTTACATTGATAACACAGCTGCTATGTTCATTACAGCTAATCCTGTCCAACATTCTAAAACAAAACATATCGAAATTCGATATCATTTTCTCAGAGATAACTCTGAAAAAGGTTTAATCTTTTTGATTCAAATTGCTACTGAAAAACAATTGGCCGACCTTTTTACGAAGGCCTTCTTACCAGGACGGTTTGAGTATTTGGTAGAGTCAATTGGTTTTATTAACCACATCTAAAAACTGGTTTTTTGAGTATTTCAGTTAATTGACACTAAATATGATCAGAACCATCCCTTATATGAATAGGACACAGTCAGAGAACCTGTCAAAGTTAATTGCCTGATTTTATTTTGTGTGTGCATGTTCTTTATAAAAACAAAAACCAAATACAAAAATAGAAAATTGAAAAACAAAAGATAAAAAATATAAAACCAAAAATCACAAAAATAGTGTTTTTTCCTTATTAATTATATAGGAATGAATTTGTTTTGCAATACACGAGAAATGATAGTACATTAGTATGATCAGTTGCATACTTCGCTTTCGACTAAAGTCTGACATGATCAGATATGATGCGCAGGTAAGCTCTTGCAATTATACTGAAAAAGTAAATTCTTGTGATTAAACTAAATCACTCATGCATTCATGTATGTCTATTTTAGCACTAATGAGTAGTGTTGATTTCTCAAATTGATTGCTTGTTAAGACATAATCTCACACCTGATGGCGATATAAATACCCATTGAGCTCTAATTATTTAATGCATCTAACACTTCTCTGTTATGAGTCATTATAGACCTAAATTGATGAGATATCCTTTGTTGTAAGTGATTACAGACCTGGATATACTCACTGATGTAACAAGATGCCAATGTGCACAAACACCAAATGAGATCTGGTTATAGTATATGTCAGGTTAACAAGTTGAGAATAGTGACTTCTTGCATATATTTATGAGAATTAACCTCTCTAAGTCTAAGTGTGACTGCATAAGGTCATATCTAATTGTACCTTAAACAATCCAAGAATTGAAAAAGTAAGTGTGCTGAGTACCTTGCCAAAAGCACTCATTTTCTGTCCTTAGATTTAGTGTCTCCTTTGCTGCAAAAATGCTGACCAGGAACACACTTGATCAGGATTTAATCACTGTCTGTGACTATCCATCATTTTTTTATTTCAATGTGCTGATCACTGCTAATATGATCTCACTGCAGACATGATTCATTATGAATATTAGATTTCTATTCTGTTTTCATTTTAATTTTTTGCATGTTTTCTGTGTGCAGGCAATTTAAAAATGATTAGTATGCTCTTCATGTGACAAAATTCAAGAAACTTCTAAGTTTCTCAAACTTAAAAGTTTAGGGGAAGTAAAATGAAAACTGATTGTCAAATTTCTAGAAATGTAAAATCATAAAAAAATCAAAATCTAATGTTTTGGATGGAAAGGAGGATGCTACATATGTTCAAGCATGTGTGTGTAACAAAACGTAAAATGAACCTGAAAAACATTTTAAATGGAAAAGCTTCTTGCAAAAGTTAAATGAGATTTTTTGTTAAAAATTAGAGACTAAAATGATGGGAAATTATTTTGAAAAATTAAAACAAAAATAAAGTCAAATGTTCAAAATTGAGGGTATATTGTGAAAATTTTTGGTGAAAGTCAAAATTTGACTAATTAAAGTCAAAATTTGATTAACTGTTTTAATATTAGTATGTGAATAGTGCTAATATGTCTAAACAGTGTACAGGTGGAAGATCTGAAAATTACAAGTGTTGGACACATGAAAGTCATCTCATGCGCCTAAACAGTGTTCATAAGTCCAGGATTAGGAGCATGATGATTTGTCAAGATTTGTACAAGTGTAAACAAGTTTCAAGTATCGGGCGTTTCAGCTAAGCTCATGCGCCTAAACAGTGCTAAAGCTCTTACAGTGCTTATGCGTCTGAACAGTGCTCATGCGCCTAAATGCTTTGTGAAAATCATCTTCATGCGCACAAACAGTGTTCATGTGCCTGACCTCATGCGTATAAACAGTGCTCATGCGCCTAAAATTTTTTACTTAGTATATAAACAACACTTTGTGTTTTCAAATTTCATTTTCAAAATCTCCCCTGAACACAGAACACTCTCAAACCCAGTCACTCGATATACTACTGATTCACTTATTTTGATTGATTTCTGATCTTGTCTTGCATTCTATAGTGATATTATTTGATTCTAAATGTAAGTTGATGATCAAAATTTCAGAAAGTTCAGTTTAACAGGTTGAATTGACTTAGGCGTTTTGATCCTATTCGGGCGTTCGAAACCCTAACGTGTGTAAATTTGTAAAATGTCGAATTGAAATGATAATCTAAACTGAAATTGAAGTTAGAATAATGATATACACATGATTTCGATTAGAATGTTGCATTCAAATCGCTTGTTCATCAAAGTTGATTATGTGATGAATCTTCATCGACTGAGGAAGAAGATGAACAGTCAATCAAAATTTTTTTTAAATAAAAAATAAAATTGATTAAAAATTCACATCTAAATTTGTTTAAAATAAAAATTGAGAATTAAATTGTGTTAATCATAATGAATCTAAACTTGAAAGAATTTCTAATTTTGAATAGAATGTTCAATTCTTAGAAATTTCAAGTGCAAGTTAGTAAAAAATGGTTAAAATACACAAATTCTTAAAAAGTCAATAAAATTCAAATTGTGTTAATTTTCAACATTCAAAAGCCTAAATTTCTTGTTCATTTTGCAGATGGCTGATTTAAAGTTCGAGCCGAAACACAACGTTGTTGCGCTATTAAACGAGGATATTCATGATGCTGCAGGATACGAAAATATGATCAGATTTCTATTACGGACGAAGTATGTATATGCCATGTGCTACCAACCGATTATCTATGCACGTCTGATTAAGAAGTTCTAGAGCACGACATATGTTGATGTTGATGATCATGGAGCTAAAGTGGTCCGAGGCTTTATAACAATTTTAGAATGATTGAAGTCCCTGAAGACTCAATTAGACAAGCCTTTAGATTAGGACCAAATGATCCAGAAGATTTATCCGAGCTAACGTTTGATGAATGTAGACAAACATTCATGGAAATGGGACATCCTGACCATTTTCCTAAGAAACAAGTCTTTCTTGCTCGCGTGTATAATCATTGGAAGCTCATATGCTACATTTTTCAACATTGCATGTCAAAACGAAGTGCAGGATGGAATTCTTTTCCTGTTGACATTGCATCACCCATTGTAGCACTGACTACTCATAGACGATTCAATATGTCTAAGTGGATTCTAAATGGTTTTATCTTTAATCTTGAAAAGGGAATTAGGAACAAGTATCTCATGTATCCTAGATTTCTTCAGATGATCATAAATGAAGAGTATCCAAACATACGTGTGTATGGTATGAGTGGTGAAACTATGATGCTAGAGCATATGTATGATGTATCTTATAAGAGATTGGCAATGGTTACTAGAGCTCAGAATGTTCCATTATTTGATTATATTCTCAATGTTGCTAATGATGATGTGGATATCACTATTGATCATTATCATTTAACTGAGGACGAACCTATTGACCCAGCTGATTTGATTGAGGAAGTACCAGCTGAAGATGATGAAGAAGATGATGATGATAATGAAAACATTGTTGATGAAGAAGATAGTTCTAGCTCATCTGATTCTGATGATGATGATGGCAATCATGATGGTGATCGAATGGGAATAGATCATGATGATGATATACAAGAAGCTGAACAAATTATTGAAGAAGCTCATGAAGAAGAGCATGATGTTACAGAAGAAGTAAATTCAGCTACTGAAGAAATTCATGAAGAAATTGATGAAGATGTACAAGAAATTGACCAAGCTACTGAAGAGATTTATGATGAGGATACTGAAGAGATTAATCAAGGTGAAGAACAATCTATTGAAGAAATTGCAAGTATGATTGAAGAAATGGTAGAGCATAATGATCAATTTGCATTAAATGAAGAAGGAAATTTACAAAAGAAGATTGATGAATTGAATGAAGAAAGGTTGAATCAATTAAAAATAATTGAAGAATTGAAAGCTGTCAATGAAAGTTTGATTAAAGAAATGAAAGAAAAAAACAAGCTAATTGATGAGTTGAGAAAAAGTCGAGATGATAATATGAATACATTTGAGGTGATGATGATGGAAGAAAGATTAAAGAAAGTAAATGAAGAAAATGAATCATTGAAAGAAGAATTAGAAAAGTTGAAAGAAAAACATAAGTCTTCATCTCCTGAAGTGATGATTATTTCTGAAGTTACTCCGATTGATGTTGAAAGAATACCTGTTTTAGATAAAGGAAAGAGGAAATTAGATGATATTGATGTTTTAGTTTTACCTGAATCATCATCTAAGATTCAAAAAGTGAATGTTGAGGAAAAAGAATCTGATGTTCAAGAGATTATCGGAGCTTTAGATGATATAGAAGCTGAATTTGATGATGAATGGTATAATGAAGTTGTAGATGATGAAGATCTGGTTGAAGCCAATGTAGATGAATTTTATTCATCAATTGATATAAGTCATGATGCTGTATCTGTTGATATTGAATATGAAAAATGTGTTACAGCTGAATTCGTTGCTCCTGTTGATCCAAACGAAATTGTAGCTGAACATGGAGAATGGAACAGATTACAAGAAAGCATTAACATTGAAGAACTGTCTGCATCTGAGTTGCATCATCCTAACCCTGATGATATGAGCATTACTGCACTCAGAATGTGGTTACAGTCGCGTAATTATCCACGAAAGAGATTGAACAGATTGCAAGGTGAATCATTAAGGAAGTTAGTAAGAAGTTTCCAAGAAACTGAAAGACAAACAAACAAGATGATAGTGCTGGATATGGACAATCCTCAATACCTAGAAATTACAAAGAGAACAAAGATTTTGAAGCCTCAGAAGATTAAATCTACGGCTATGACAAGTTCAGCTCATGAACAAAGAAAAGAACTGATGAAAATGTTTTTTGACATTGAAAAGCAAACATATCAGGTCTCTTTGGAACAGAAACAACTGTGGAACAAGGCACGTTTAGTAGGAGATCTAGTACGTAATGTATTGCAGAAAGGACAATCGATCTTTGAGTTGTTGAATGCTATGATTGTTCCAGACACAACAAAAGAAGTCAAGATTTTTGCATGGAAGTATGATGAAGTTTTTGATGCCTTCTTAATTGAATGCAATATGTGACGTGTATCATTTCTTTTCTAGTATCATATCTCTTCCCGTGCAAGACTTCAAAGAGTTGAATAAACTTCCGTTGATAAATCATAAAAAACCTAAAAGAGGTGAAATGTTTGTAGAGTTGCTCAACAGAGGAATTAATAGAATGCCTTCCTTCTTGAAACCACGTTGTGATCAAGAAGATAAGAAGTATTTTCAAACTTTAAAGAAGAAGAGAAAAGGAGTTGATAAAGATGTTGGTGAAGAAAAGTTTTTGGATGCTTTCAGTGATGAGTATTTTGAGAAAGTCACAAATCCTGGATTGAAAGTGATAGATGGATCTCAACAATCAAAACCGATTCAAAGATGGTTTTATAATTCTGAATCGTATGAATTGAAGTTGGTTAGAAATATGGATGACTGGGATAATGATATGATTACTTTATTCGGTTTTTTGAGCTGAAATTACTACATCCTAGTTACATTTCTTTTTTATCAATTCAAAAGTTTGAGAAAGTGATTCCAGAAACTGCAGAGAATGACAAGAAATATTTTGTGTCAATCATTAAGGTGATGAATGCAGCAATAGAGAGGATATCTTTGAGGAAAGCATTAGCATATGCTAATATTGTGAAGAAAGATATCAAAGACATTGAATTCATGAGAATTTCAAGCAAAGGGGTATTGGAGATTTATTGCAAAGACAATTCTAAACCTATAGAATGTTATGCAAATATTGATATTATAGGTCTTTCTAAGCAAACTTTGGAACTAATGAACTCCATGGAAATCAAAACAAATGAAGCTAAGCCTGAACAAGGGATTTTAGCAGAAAAATTCAAAGCAGCTATTGCCAAAGTTCTAAGGGAACAATAGCTATATAAGGAAAAGCTAGTTTTCAAGATAAAAGAAGAACCAGAAGACTTCTTTGCCTGTGAAGATTGAAGATCAAAGCTGGAGATTAAAGATTAAAGATAAAGAAGAAAGAAGACTGAAAAAAGAAGACAAAGATTAAAGACTGAAGATTTTGAAGACCGAAGACATGTAAATCATAGGGGGAGTATTATAGATGCTTCTTTAAAGATTAACATTTGTCTTTGTGTGTCTTTTACATTTTTTTCATAGTATAGGGACTTTTATGTAAATATTGTTCTTTATGTATTGATAGTATAAATAGCATAAATAAAGTATAGATAGAGAATAATAGCAAATTGTAACTGTTTTCTTTCTACACTTGTATTCTCTATGCATTCTATCAATGAAACTATGAATTTTTGTGATATGTTTACTTAGATTTGATTACTTCTGTTTGTTTTGATTGAATTGTATTACGATATCATCACAGATCGATCCATTTTGAGCTCATCAGAGTGTAAGTGGGGACTGAATCTCTGCTTTCAATACAGGAAAGCAGGGCATATGGCGAAAGATTATAGGGTGATGAGGTGCTACAACTATGGTGAGATTAGGCATATGAGCAGAGACTGTAAGAAGTCGAGGGCTGAGAGCTCTGGGGCAAAGAATGGGACTGAGAATAAAGGGTAGAGGGCAAAGGCCAGGGCATTCACTATAACCCGGGAGGAGGCTAGAATGGACCCCGATGTTATGTCAGGTACCTTCCTAGTAAACCAAACTTGTGCCTCTGTACTATTCGATTCTGGTGCTAGTAGGAGTTTTATTTCTGCCACCTTTTGTGCTAAGTTATCTATTTGAAGTAGAAGTTTTGATGAGCCCTTCGATGTAGAAACTGCCATTGGTAAGTCTACCAGAATTTCTGATTTGATAGAGGATTGTGACATAGAGTTGGAAGGCCATAGGTTCTCTACTAAATTATTCATGATGCCCCTAGGTGGATTTAATGTGGTTCTAGGGATGGATTGGCTAGCAGCCTATGAGGCAAATATTGTGTGTCACAAGAAGATGATTCGATTGACCGTGCCTGATGGGAGTTTGGTGACGATTTACGGCAATACGGTTCCGAAGGTAATTTCAATGGTAGTGGCAGAGAAGGTAATTTCATGAAGAAATAATATTGTTGTTTTGTAATGCAACTAAATATTCTTTTGTAACTTTAATCAACGATGTATTACTTGGCAAAAATAACTATTAATGCATGAAATGGTTTTTGGATAATTCCTCCGCTGCAATATTTTCTTATGTTAATATATTTTAAATGATATTTTAATAATGAATGTTGCAATGAATGACCAACTGTGAGGTCTCCGGGATCGGGGCCTTACACGAACATTGTTAGAATGTCCGCTGTGGACACTTTAAGCATTTAGACTGTCTGCAGTGGACAATGCATGTCCGCTGTAGACTGCTGTGGACATTTGTCATCCGTTGTGGACCCTTTAAATACTTTAGACTATCCGTTGTGGATTATGGATGTCCGCTATGGACATATAATGTTTAATTCATCCGTTGTGAAACTTAGTCATCCGCTGTGGACACTTGGGTGTTTAGTTCATCCGCTGTGGACTTTGGTCGTCCGTTGTGGACTTAGGCTATCCGCTATGGACACTTAACATTTAAGTCATCTGCTGTATACCTATTTCATGCACTGTGAACACTTAGGTTTATTCTGAAATTTTGGTAATAGAAATTAAGTGACTGGTACTTATGTTTTAATGGGAGATTATGTTTGTTTAATGTTGCTAATGCTTTATTTTCTTATGGGCTGCTGTTATGAATAAATAATATTTCATGTTATGTGATTCTAATGACCAGATGCCTTAAAAGTATTATTCATAAACAAGTGGTCATAAAGGAATAAAAGAAAGACAGTGGAATTTAATGAATGTTACCCCCGGGCCCGTATGATGAATGGAAAGCCTTGAAAGCAAAATGAATGGAGGTTCAAGACCCTGGGTGTCGTTTGCTCAACTAATGTGCGGCTGTTTCAGCCCATGAGGATGCACATCTGGGGTCTAATTCTTGTGATTGGCCAATGAATGAATGGGACCGATATTCATGAGCAGGCTTCGTGCCTAGAATTGTGGGTCAACTGTCAGGGGTTAGCTACCATGATAAACGTGTACTGGCAGGGGTTCGGCATCTATTGCCAACCAACAATATAGGCTCTTGCTTTGTGTAATCCTAGTTAATGAAAGAGAAAGATAATGAAAGAAAGAAAGATAATGAATCTCTTAACAAATGATTATGTATAATGATGGATGAACACCAAGTGAAGCTAACAAAATTTATATTTTCTATATTATCAAAACTAGAACTCACTCAGTAATGCTAACTTTTTATATGCATATCAGTTGGCAGGTAATGATGTTGTTGGGGATGGCTCGAGGTTGAAGCTACTTGGCAAATAAAGACTGGCATCCATGTTATGCATAAATGATATTTTTGTCTTGTAATACAACTAAATGTTCTTTTGAAACTTGTAACAATGATGTATTTCTTGGAAAAAGTTATTATTAATGCATGAAATGGTTTTTGTTTAACTATTCCGCTGCCATGATTTCTTACTTCAATGTATGTAACACCGGAAAATTTACCCAAAAAAAAGAAAAGAAAAGAAAAGCATAAAGAAAGAATGGTGAAATAACCCAAGTTGAGGAGCTAAAAGTGTGCACGAGGCAAATTTCATTATTATTATGTTTAAAAGAAGCATGGCCGCCCACTATCACCTTTCTAACCACTCTCTCAGCTACAAAAAGGGAAAAGAAGAAGATAGAAGTTTTTCTATCGGTTTCTAGTGAGGGAAACCTTAGAAAGGTGAGTTTTCGTGTGTTTTTGCTCGATTTCAGCTGGATTTTCAGCTTCTGGACAGGGTTTTATGTGTTTCTATGTGTTTAGTTGCTTCTTTACATGTGTATAGGTGTTTGAACTCCTTGTGCTCTCGGGTTTGGTGGAGTTTTGCTAGAAGGCTGCAATAGGTGAGTTCTAGATCCCCGATTTTTATGTTTTAAACTTGTTTTGGGGCTAAAAATGCATGTAACTAACTTTTATAACTTTTAGCATGTCTATGTCTCTGTTTATGCAGGTGGGTGTATGTTTGGGTACGCTTGTTTATGGTTCATGTTAATATGCCCGTTTTAAGTTCTTAGTATGTTAGTTATGGGTTAAGAACATGTTAGAATGATAATTTGGGTCTGAAATAGTGTAAGTTCGAATTGGACACTGCCCATGCGCCCAATATAGTTCCCATGCAGCTAGAAATTTTGCCCATAATCCTAAGTGTTGCCCTTGTGCCCAAACAGTACCTCATGCGCCCACTGCTCATACTCCTAAGTGCTCATGCACCTAAGTGAGGTTCATGCGCCCAAGCAGTGCTCATGCGCCCAATGCTCATGCGCCTAAGTGAGGCTCATGCGCCCAAGCAGTGTTCATGCGCCTAAGTTTCCTCATGCTCCTAAGTCTTTCCCATTCGCCCAAGTGTCGTGCGCCTACATAGTACTCATGCACCCAACATAGTGCTCATGCGCCTAAAGCTTTAGAAAATTTTTTGGAATTTTGGGAAATAGAAATTTAACAACTAAGCTCTGGGATGTTTTGGTGGTTATGTTTGTTAGTGTTATGCATGTTTGTGGCCTGTTGTTTATGTTCCTTATTAGTATTATTATGTGACTTTACATGGTGTGTTTATGCTCGTATACGTAAAGTATTATCATAATGAAGTGAAAGATTAATGTTAATGAAAAGTGGAACCTAAAGAATGAATGAAAGTCTTGCAAGCAAAATTTTAAAGAGTTTCACAACTCATTGAGAGTTGTTAGCTCAATTGTGTGTTATATAGCGTGCATTTTGGCTAACCCATGACGGATCACACACAGGAGGGTCAGTCTTTGTGACTGATCGAGACGTGCGAAAATGGGATCCTTGTCGCTTGACCCCAAAAGGTAGTTGCTTCGTGCACGATGATGGGGCATAGCATATGACAGATCTAGATAAAAGTGAAAGATAATAATGAAAGAAAGTGCGAAAACGAACGATTATAAACGATGGTGGAAGATAATAAATGAATATTATCTAGTTGTATGTATGATGTATGATCACGCACAAAAGTAAAGAAAGTGTTTTTCGGTAAAAGTAAAGTATTTTATTTATAAAACTAGAACTCACTCAGCAACGCTGACTTTTATGCATTTTTAGTTGGCAGGTAATTCGTTGCTGAGGATGGCACTAGGGTAAAGCTACATGGCGGGGAAAGACTGGCATCAATTTCGTGCATAATGATATTGATGTTTTGTAATACAACAGAACGATTCTTTTGTAACCCTAAAAAAATACAATGATGTATTATTTGGCAACATCATATATTAATGCATGAATGGTTTTTGGATAAATCAATCCGTTGTAATGTTTTTATGAAATGTATTGTATTTTTATATGATTAATGCTGTGATTGACCAACTGTGGGGTCTCCGGGAACGGGGCCTTACAAGTTGGTATTAGAGCCAAAAGTTTAAGAGAAATTGGTAAATAGTTTCAAAACATAAACTTAAACTGAGAATAGGACCGAATGGAGGGATGCCAGCCCAAGTAGCTATGTGCCATCAGGTGATTTATTTTCTTAAATATTAACTGGTATTATGTGCATGTGCTATCTGATTTATGTACCCTCAGTAGATTTGAATACTGATGCAGTCAGGATAGGAAATGCTTGGGGGATGAAGAGTAAAGTAAGTGGCTAATCACAACTGGCCACTGTAACTAGGGACTTACTATACTTGACATAGTCCGAGCTATTACCTTGAATGACCGTGTTGTTTGAATCTTATAGTGTTTAGAAGATGGCTAGTGGTAGATCATTGAAGGCTTCTCGAGGCAGAGTCGGGGTGGCCGTGGTGCTGGACCACGTGTCACGAGGACAAAGACTAAGGCTGCTGAGACGGCTCCTGCAGAGCCCGAGCTTCATCACCAAAAAGGCGGTGATGAGAGTGCTAATCTGAGAGCCTTTGTGAAGGAGGCGGTTGTGGAGGAAGTTCATCAGGTCATGCAGACGATTCTGCCGTCTGTAGTGACTGAGGTTATTAGAGCCGTGAGGGAGGATGAGAAGATGGATAAAGAGGAGAAAAGGAGAACCGCCAGGCGAGGGGACGAAGGAGTAGGTCCAAGGGAGATGGAGCACCAGATACTGAGATGGTTGTCTCCAGTGATGAGGAGGGGGAAGAGGAAGCAGTGAGGAGACTGTAAAGGGGTGCAGCTATGGAGCATTCCAAAGATGCAGACCCCCAACTTTTGATGGCAATGGTAACGCTGCTACTGCTCACCGTTGGGTGAGATAGATGGAGGTTATCTTAGAGATCAGTGAATGTACGGAGGATCAGAAGGTAAAGTTTTCCACCCATTCATTTGTGGACTCATCTTTATGTTAGTGGGATAATTGTCCAGGCCGAGGGTAGCAGGGCTATCGGGAGGATGAGGTGGAACGAACTAAAGAAGATGGTGATCGAGGAGTTTTGTCCTTATAGAGAACTTGACAAGATAGAGAGGGAGTTCTTGCAGTTAGAGGTGGGAACCATGACTCACCAGTAGTACACAACGAAGTTTAATGAGATGGCAAGACTAGTGCAGGATCAGGTAACGCCAGTGTCGAGGAAGATCAAGAGGTATATCCAGGATAGCCAGCAGATATCCGCATGCACATGATTGCTGCCCGGCCGGGTACCTTTGTATCAGTGGTGGATTTGGCAGGGAGATTGTATGATGAGAGAGAGGTGGCTGTCGTTAAGGTGAGTAGGAAGGGTGGTGGCGACAGGAACTGGAACGAGAAACAATTTGGTCGTCGTGGTTTCACTCCAAATAACAAGAAGGCAAGAACGGATGACCGGAGGGTACATGGGCAAAGAAATGTGGTAAGTGTGGGAGAGACCATGTGGGTGAGTGTAAGTGGGGGTTGAAAGTCTGTTTTAGGTGTGGGAGGCCCGGTCATATGGAAAAAGATTGTAGGGTGATGAGGTGCTATAATTATGGTGAAGAGGGCCATCTGAGCAGAGACTGCAAGAAGCCGAGGGCTGAGAGCTCTGGGGCAAAGAAGAGGACCGAGAATGAAGGGCTGAGGGCAGGCGCCAAAGCATTTACGATGACCTGGGAGGAGGCCAGGGTGGACCCTGATGTCATGTCAGGTACTTGTAAACCAAACTTGTGCCTTTGTGTTATTTGATTCTAGTGCTAGTAGGAGTTTCATTTCTGCTGCTTTCTGTGCTAAGTTGCCTGTTAGAAGTAGAAGTATTGATAAGCCCTTCGATGTAGAAACTGCCATTGGTAAGTCTACCAGGATTTCCGACTTGATAGAGGATTACGACATAGAACTAGAAGGCCATAGGTTCTCTACTAAATTATTTGTGATGCCCCTAGGCAGATTTGATGTAGTTCTAGGGATGGATTGGTTAGCAGCCTAAGAGGCAAATATTGTGTGTCGCAAGAAGATGATCCGACTGACAGCGTGTTATGGGAGTTCGGTGACGATCTACGATGATCGAGTTACTACCATTCCAAAGGTGATTTTGATGGTGGTAGTAGAGAAGTGCATGAAACGTGGATATAGTGCCTACCTGGCTTACGTGAAGGATGTGGAGGCGTCAGTACCATAATTGTCCGATGTATCAGTTGTGTGTAACTTTCCTGACGTGTTCCCAGAAGATTTACCAGGTGTGCCACCGGACCACGAGATCGAGTTTTGGATCAATTTGATACCTGGTGCTCAACCTGTTGCCAAAGCACCGTATCGATTGGCTCCGTTGGAAATGAAGGAACTGGTTTAGTTGCAAGAGTTGATGGAAAAGGGTTTCATTCGACCAAGTATCTCTCCCTAGGGTGCTCCGGTCTTGTTTGTAAAGAAGAAAGATGGTAGTATGAGGATGTGCATCGACTACCGAGAGTTAAACAAGTTGACAGTAAAGAACCAATATCCACTACCAAGAATTGATGAGTTGTTTAATCAGCTCCAAGGTGCCAGCTAGTTCTCAAGAATAGACCTTCGATCTGGTTACCATCAAATGAAGGTGAAGGAGTAGGATATCCCCAAAATGGCTTTTCGCATGCGTTATGGACACTACGAGTTTCTCGTTATGTCCTTTGGTCTAACTAACGCGCCAGCTGCTTTCATGGATTTGATTAATAGGGTGTGTCGGCCGATGTTGGATAAATCAGTGATTGTGTTTATTGATGATATCCTAATTTATTCAAAGAGCGAAGAAGAGCATGCAGATCACATTCAGGAGGTATTGGAGACACTCAGAAGAGAGAATGTCGATCACATTCGGGAGGTATTGGAGACACTCAGAAGAGAGAAATTGTATGCTAAGTTCTCCAAGTGTGCTTTCTGGTTGCGCGAGGTTCAGTTTTTGGGTCATGTGGTAAATTTCGAAGGAATCATGGTAGACCCGGCAAAGGTTGAGGCGGTGATGAAATGGAAGTCTCCAAAGACGCCATCCGAGCTCTAGAGTTACTTGGGTTTAGCGGGTTACTACAGAAGATTTTTCTAATACTTTTCCAAGCTAACCTCACCATTGACCAAATTGACCCGCAAGGATGTGAAGTTTGTATGGGGCCTAGAACAAGAGAATGCTTTTAAAGAGCTAAAGACAAGACTGACTCAAGCTCCTGTCCTGGCGTTACCCGAAGGGAGCAAAGACTTAGTGGTTTATTCGGCTGCTTCTTATTCGGGGTTGAGTTGCATGCTGGTGCAACGAGGAAGAGTAATAGCCTATGCGACCTGACAGTTGAAAATTCATGAGGTTAATTACCCTACTCATGACTTGGAGCTAGCAGCTGTGGTCTTTGCATTGAAGATTTGGAGGCACTACTTGTACTGGACGAAGTGCACTATCTACACTGACCATAAAAGCTTGAAATACCTCTTTGAGCAGAAAGACCTCAATATGAGGCAAAGGAGGTGGCTGGAATTGATCAAGGATTATGATTGTGAGATCCACTATCATCCGGGCAAGGCCAACATAGTGCCAGATGCCCTTAGCCGAAAGGAGAGCCCCGAGACAATCCGGGTGAAAGCTTACCAGTTGGTGATGACCTCCGATGTGATGACACAGGTCAAGGGGTCCAAGATGAGGTGTTGAAAGAAGATCGCCTTAACTCTGAAAGGATGAGAGGTCTAGTCACTGAGTTGGGTGAGAATACTCTCGGAGTTAGAACCCGCTTTGGGCAGATGTGGATCCCTCGTTATGGAGACCTACGGGGGAAAATCATGGATGAAGCTCATAAGACTCGATACTCCATTCATCCCGGTGCTACTAAGATGTATCATGATATGAAGAAAGATTACTGGTGGTCGGGTATGAAGCATGATGTGACGGAGTATGTGGGTAAGTGCCTTACTTGCTTGCAAGTGAAGGCAGAGCATCAGAAGCCATACGCGAAGATCCAACCATTGGATATACCCGAGTGGAAATGGGAGCACATCACCATGGACTTCATTATGAAGTTACCACGTACGGCAAGGGGGTACGATACTATATGGGTGATAGTTGACCGTTTGACGAAGAGTGCTCACTTTCTACCGATCCACGAGACATATTCATATGAGAGGTTGGCAGATCTGTTCATCAAAGAGATTGTGACCCGTCATGGTGTACCACTGTCTATCGTGTCTGACCGTGACACTCGGTTTACATCTAAGTTTTGGAAAAGATTCCACGATGCAACGGGTACGAGGTTGCATATCAATACGGCGTACCATCCTTAGACAGATGGTCAGTCGGAGAGGACGATTCAGACACTGGAAGATATTCTATGGGCATGCATAATCGATTTTGGAGGAAGTTGGGATGAACACTTTCCGTTAGCTGAATTCTCATACAATAACAGTTACCATGCCAGCATTGGTATGCCACCATATGAGATGCTATATGGTAGGAAGTGCAGAACGCTCGTATGTTGGGGTGACATCGGACAGAAGGAGTTGGGGAGCGTTGAAATGATCGAGGCTATAACTGAAAAGTTGGAGAAGATCAAGGCCTCTATGAAGGCGGCTAAAGATAGGCAAAAGTCATATGCTGATAAGAGGCATAGACCGATTGAATTCAAGGTGGGTGATAAATTTATGCTGAAGGTATCACCTTGGAAGGGGATCATTCGGTTTAAAAAGAGGGGTAAGTTGAGCCCGAGGTATATAGGACCTTTCCGAATCATCCCTCGAGTAGGAGAGGTGGCCTATAGGTTAGAGCTACCCGATGAGTTAAGTGGGATTCATCCAACATTCCATGTACCTCATCTAAGAAAATGCCTAGCTGATAAAGATTTGATTGTACCACTGGAGTACATTGAAGTGGATGAACGGCTCAATTATGTAGAGCAACCAGTGGCAATCAATGATCGAAAAGAGAAGAGATTACGGAATAAAGTGATTACACTGGCGCGGGAACAGTGGAGGCACAGGAAGGGATCCGAATCTATGAGACAGCATTACCCACAACTGTTCAAGGAGTGATAGGTTTCAGGGACGAAACCTCTATAGGGGGGTGGACTTGTAACACCCGAAAAATTTACCAAAAAAAAAGGAAAGAAAAGAAAAGCATAAAGAAAAAATGGTGAAATAACCCAAGTTGAGGGGCTAAAAGTGTGCAAGAGGCAAATTTCATTATTAATATATTTAAAAGAAGCATAGTCGCTAACTATCACCTTTCTACCCACTCTCTAGGCTGCAAAAAGGGAAAAGAAGAAGACAGAAGTTTTTCCATCCGTTTTGAGTGAGAGAAACCTTCGAAAGGTGAGTTTTTCGTGTGTTTTTGCTCGGTTTTAGCTGGATTTTCAGCTTCTGGACTGGGTTTTATGTGTTTCTATGTGTTTAGTTGCTTCTCTACGTATGTATAGGTGTTTGAACTCCTTGTACTTTCGAGTTTGGTGGAGTTTTGCTCGAAGGCTGCAATAGGTGAGTTCTAGATCCCCGGTTTTTATGTTTTAAACTTGTTTTGGGGCTGAAAATGAATGTAACTAACTTTTTATAACTTTCAGCATGTTTATGTCTCTGTTTATGTAGGTGGGTGTATGTTTGGGTATGCTTGTTTGTGTTTCATGTTCATATGCCCGTTTTAAGTGCTTAGTATGTTAGTTATGGGTTAAGAACATGTTAGAATGATAATTTGGGTCTGAAATAGTGTAAGTTCGAATTGGACACTGCCCATGCGCCCAACATAGTTCCCATGCGCCTAGAAATTTTGCCCATATGCCTAAGTGTTGCCCTTGCGCCCAAATAGTACCTCATGCGCCCACTGCTCATACGCCTAAGTGCTCATGCGCCTAAGTGAGGTTCATGCGCCCAAGCAGTGCTCATGCGCCTACTGCTCATGCACCTAAGTGAGGCTCATGCGCCCAAGCAGTGTTCATGTGCGTAAGTTTCCTCATGCGCCTAAGTCTTTCCCTTGCGCCCAAGTGTCATGCGCCAGCATAGTACTCATGCGCCCAACATAGTGCTCATGCGCCTAATGCCTTGAAAATTTTCTGGAATTTTGGGAAATATAAATTTAACGACTAAGCCTGGGATGTTTTGGTGGTTATGTTTGTTGGTGTTATGCATGTTTGTGGCCTGTTGTTTATGTTCCTTATTACGTATTATTACGTGACTTTACGTGGTGTGTTTATGCTCGTATACTTAAAGTATTGTCATAATGAAGCGAAAGATTAATGTTAATGAAAAGTGGAAACTAAAGAATGAATGAAAGTCTTGCAAGCAAAATTTTAAAGAGGTTCACCACTCATTAAGAGTTGTTAGCTCAACTGTGTGTTATATAGCGTGCGATTTGGCTAACCCATGAGGGTTCACACAGGAGGGTCAGTCTTTGGGATTGATCGAGACGTGTGAAAATGGGATCCTTGTCGCTTGACCCCAAAAGGTAGTTGCTTAGTGCACAATGATGCGGCATAGCATATGACATATCTAGATAAAAGTGAAAGATAATAATGAAAGAAAGTGCGAAAACGAACGATTATGAACGATGGTGGAAGATAATAAATGAATATTATCTAGTTGTATGTATGATGTATGATCACGTACAAAAGTAAAGAAAGTGTTTTTTAGTAAAAGTAAAGTATTTTATTTATAAAACTAGAACTCACTCAGCAACGCTGACTTTTATGTATTTTTAGTTGGCAGGTAATTCGTTGCTGAGGATGGCACGAGGGTAAAGCGACTTGGTGGGCAAAGACTGGCATCCATTTCGTGCATAATGATATTGTTGTTTTGTAATACAACTGAACGATTCTTTTGTAACCCTAAAAAAATACAGTGATATATTATTTGGCAACATCATATATTAATGCATGAATGGTTTTTGGATGAATCAATCCGCTGCAATATTTTTATGAAATGTATTGTATTTTTATATGATTAATGTTGTGATTGACCAACTGTGGGGTCTCTGTAAGGCCCCGTTCCCAGAGACCTCACAGTTTGACAATCACAGCATTTTTCATATAAAATAGATACATTTCATAAAAACATCGTAGCGGATTAATTTATCAAAAACCATTCATGCATTAATATATGATGTTGCTAAATAATACATCCTTGTATTTTAAAAGTTACAAAAAGAATCAATCAGTTGTATTACAAAACAACAATATCATTATGCATGAATGGATGCCAGTCTTCGCCCGCCAAAGTAGCCTCACCCGCGTGCCATCCCCAGCAACAAGTCACCTGCCAATTGAAAATGCATAAAAGTCAGCGTTGCTGAGTGAGTTCTAGTTTTATAAATAAAACACTTTACTTTTACCAAAAAACACTTGCATTACTTTCGTACGTGATCACACATCATACATACAACTAGATAATAATTCTTTATTATATTTCATTATCGTATGTTTTTGCACTTTCTTTCATCATTATCTTTCACTTTATCTGGACCTGTCATATGCTATGCCCCATCATAGTGCACGAAGCAACTACCTCTAGGGGACAAGCGACAAGGGTCCCGTTTTTGCACGTCTCGATCAGTCACAAAGACTGACCCTCCTGTGTGTGAACCCTCATGGGTTGGCCAAACGCACGTTATATAACACACAATTGAGCTAACAACTCTCAATGAGTTGTGAAGCTCTTTAAAAATTTTACTTGCAAGACTTTCATTCATTCCTTATGTTCCACTTCTTATTATCAATAATCTTTTGCTTCGTTTATGATAATACTTTACGCATACGAGCATAAACACACCACGTAAAGTCACGTAATAATACGTAATAGGAAACATAAAAACAGGCCACAAACATTAGAAACACCAACAAACATAACCATCAAAACATCCCGAGCATAATCATAATTTCCATTTTTCCCAAAATTTTAGAAAATTTTCTAAGGCATTTAGGTGCATGAGCACTATACAGGCGCACGAACACTATGCGGGCGCACGAACACTTTGCAGGCACATGAGCCTTATTTAGGCACATGAACACTTAGGTGCATGACCAATTTTCTGGGCGCATGGGTACTATTGGGGCGCATGGGCTGGTACTTAGGTTTTTTGGCAAAAATTATCAGGCACATGAGCCCTATTTGGGCGCATGAGAAGGGACTTAGGCATCCTAGCAAAATTTCAGGCGCATGAGCTGCAGTTATTTTCAAACTTATAAATTCCAGTCCCAAACATCATTCTAACATGTCCATAACTTAAATCTAACATACTAAGCATATAAAACAAGCATAAAACCACAGAACACAACCAACCATACACAAACATACATACGGTTACAAAATATAAGCTGTAAAACATTGTTATATGCTTTTCCAACCCCAAAAATATGGTTAAAACAAGAAAAACCAGGGATCTAGAACTCACCAATGCAGCCTTCAAGCAAAACTCCACCAAACTTAAGGGCACAAAGAGTTCAAACAACCTAAACACACCAAAACACAAAACCAAGCACAAAGAACACATAAGAATCGATTCACAAGCTGAAAATTCAACTGAAACCAAACCAATTACATAAGAAATACTCACCTTCGAAATTTTCAGCTTTCTCTCACTAGAAACCGAGAGAACTTTAGTTCTTCTTTCTTCTTTCTGGTTCCAGCTGAAAGCAATGTGAAAAAGGCAGTGGCATGGGCGGCCATGCCCTTTTAAACATAAAATAATAAGGTTTTGTACTTTATACACTTTACCCTCTCCACTTGCGTCCATTATGTTTTCTTTCAAGATGCTTTTCTTTTCCTTTATTTTACACAAATTTTTGGGTGTTACAGTCTCCGGGAACGGGTCCTTACAATGTATTTTAATGTGTAAAGTGTTATGCATGACCATCTGTGGGGTTTCCCAGGAAGGGGCCTTACACATGTTAATTTTAAAACCATGAATAAATTGATTAAAAATAATTTGGTACATGGTGTGCCTAAAAAGGAATTTTTCTGTAAGGACAACTGCGTTGCTTGTGTGAAAGGAAAGCAACACTAGGTTTCTCAAAAATCTAAAGAAGTTAACTCTATCACCACCCTATTACACTTATTGCACACGGATCTTTTTGGTCCTACAAGTATTATGTGCTTTGGATGGAAATCATATTTCCTTGTGATTGTTGATGATTTCATAAGATTTACATGGGTTTTCTTTTTAAGAACTAAAGATGAAACTGCTGAAACTTTAAAATTTTTATTCTTAAAATAGAAAATCAGAAAGATCACAAGGTAAAAATCTTTAAGAAGTGATCAAGGGACTGAGTTTAAGAATCAAGTTCTTGACTCATTCTGTAACTCAAAAGGGATTGCCAGACAATATAGTGCTCCTAAAACTCCTCCACAGAATGATGTTGCTGAGAGGAGGAACAGTACACTTATTGAGGCTGCAAGAACTATGTTAGTTGATTCAAAACTGCCTCTAACTTTTTGGGCAGAGGCAGTCAGCAATGCATGTTATATGCAGAATAGGGTTCTTATCGTTAAGCCCCATGGAAAGACCCCTCATGAGCTATGGAACAAGAGGTCACTGTTCATTGGCTTTCTTAGGTTCTTTGGCAGCAGATGTACCATACTTAACACAAAAGAAAATTTAGCAAAATTTGCTGAAAAGTCTGATGATGCTATTTTTGTTGGATATTCCTCAACCTCTATTGCATATAGAGTGTATAATATAATAATTTAAGGAATCATCCAACATTGTTGTCAATGAGCACACACCTTGTGTTAAAGGGCAATGGTCCTGAATATATATCTTCAATTTAGAATTGTTTCCAAACTATTCTAAACCATCTTGTGAGAATGTTTTAGCTGGAACAGGAACTCAAAGTGACTCCTATGAAGATCAAATGTTTGAGTTACCAAGACCTATTCCAAGTTTTCCAAGAAGAAATGAAGATCAAGCTCCTTCAACTGAAAGTCCTAAAAGCTTGAATATCTCAGGAAACAATGGAGCTTCAACAAGTTGTCAGCCAACTGAGCTTCATAACTCAACAACTGACAACTCAAGTATTCAACACCAAACTTATGAAGATAGTGATCCGGAGGAACAGGCAACTATTGATGTTGCTTCTCAGCAAAATACCATTGATGTTGTCATACATTCATTGAATCAGTCCTTATTGAATGAATATAAGACATCAGCCGATGATGGTGTTCAAAATCCTATGCAAAACGTTTCAAACTTAGATCTATCTATGCAACTAGATGTGATTCCTAGGCTCAGGATACACAACACTCATCTAGCTGAGAACATCTTTGGGGATGTCTCAGAAGGTGTGAAAATAAGAAGTCAGACCCATAAAGCAAATGTCTTCTTGTACTCATGCTTTCTCTCTCAAATGAAATCAAAGAAGGTGGAAGAAGCCCTCAAGGACAATAACTGTATAGAAGCAATGCAAGAGGGGTTTCTTCAATTCAAGAGGCAAAAGGTATGGAACTTGTGTCCGTTGCCACCTGGTCAAGTTCCTATCAGCACTAAGTGGGTGTACAGAAACAAAAGAGATGATAGAGGTTTGATTATCAAGAACAAAGCAAGACTTGTTATTTATGGATACACATAGGATGAAGGCATAGATTACACAGATGTCTTTGCACCTGTTGCAAGACTTGAGGCTGTGCGAATCTTTCTTGCTTTTGTTACATCCAAGAACTTTACGTCTATCAAATTGATGTGAAATGTGCATTTCTGTATGGGGATATTGACAGAGAAGTCTATGTTTGCCAGCCACCTGGATTTGAAGACCCACAGCACCCTAACTATATGTGCAAACTTGATAAAGCTCTTTATGGGTTGCATCAGGCACTTAGGCTGTAGTATGAGACACTATCTCAGTGTTTTCTCAAGAATGGCTATACCAAAGGCATAATAGACAAAACCTTGTTCATAAGGAAGTCTTGGAAGGATATGATGCTTGTACAAGTCTATGTTGAGGACATCATATTTGGTTCCTCAAATGACCAAATGTGCAAAGACTTTAAAAGCATCATGAGGAAGAAGTTTGAAATGAGTTCAATAGGAAAGATGGACTTCTTCCTTGGAATTCAAGTGAAGTTGATGGAAGAAGCATTCTTCATCAATCAATCAAAGTTTGTCAAGGACATCTTAGAAAGATTTGAGATGAACCATTGTAAGCCAGCCAAGACACCTATACCCAGAAATCACAATCTTTGTCTTAATTCCGAGGGGGAGGATACTAATCAGCATTAGTATGGGGAAATTATTGGATCTCTGATGTGTCTCACTGCAAGTAGACCTGATATCATGTTTGCAACTTGCATCTATGCAAGATATCTGGTTTCTCCATAGTTGTCTCACTTAAATGCGCCAAAAGAATTCTTAGATACCTCAAAGGAGCTCCCAAACAGGGTCTTTGGTGTCCTAAGAATAAGGATTTTAACCTTTATGGTTATATTGACAATGATTATGGTGGCTGCAACATCAAAAAGAAATCCACATCCAAAGTGTGTCAATTTCTTGGTGGAAGGATCATCTCCTGACAATGCAAGAAGCAATCATGTGTATCTACATCAACTGCTGAAGCTAAGTATATTATTGTTGTAAGCTGCTGTGCTTAACTGCTTTGGATTCAGAATCAGATGCTGGATTACAGTTTCAACTTCATGAAGACTCCTATCCACATAGACAACAAGAGTGCCATTTCTATCACATAAAATCCAGTCAAGCACTCCAAGACAAAATACATTGACATCAGGTACTATTTCATTCGAGATATTCATGAGAAAAATCTAATCTAGTCAAAGTCAATTCAAATGAATATACTAACTTGTTCACAAAAGTCTTTGATGAACAAAGATTAAAATATTTAATCACAGCTATTGGGATGATTAACATCGACTAGTCCTTCTCTTTTGAAAACCTTTTAAAATATGTCTTGTCTATGTTGTCTAAATACAATCTAAGCCCCATTACAAAAGTTTTCTTAAAAATTTATAAGTATGAATTCTTCCGAAGAGAAATTTACCCTTGGAAGAGATCTTTATTCATCTTCCGAAGGCAAATTCCTCTGCATAAGTATTCTCTTCCGAAGAGTTTTTAGCCTAGGAAGGACATTTGATCATAGATCAAATCCACTTCCGAAGCTTACTAACTTATTTTTTGAAAGAAGATTTTACTCTCGGAAGCAAATTTGTCATTAAGACATGGTTTGCCTTCGGAAGTAAAAATGGCTTCGGAAGACAATATTAAGAAACATAAGTGTTTTCTCTCGGAAGCAACTTTACTCTCGGAAGGAAACTTTTACTGTGTAACAGAAATCTTTGGGCCCCACTCTGTAAAAGTAAGATTTTATTAATTATTGTCAGAATATTTTAAATGGTTTATCTTGCCGCCCAAGTCCAATCGAAACCTACACGTCCTTTCACCCATCTTTTTCACCCTATCCGTTTGGACTTTTACCCCCATTTAAAACTTTCGACTCTCTTTCTCTACTTTCTTTACCGCTGTTAAAACCCCAAATTTCTATCATCTTCTCCACTCACTCTCAATTCCTTCAATCAAACAGCACTCTCAGAACAGTGGCCTTGAATCCCCAACACAACCAAGTCACCATCCTTGATTCTTTAAGCGATGCTGATATTGCCCCATTCATCTAATTTCTTTCTCAATCGACATACTTCACTGCCATTACTGTTAACCCCACCATCTACTCAAACCATATGGCTAAATTCTGGGCCAATGGTCGAAGCGAAACAATCAATGATGAAAGGGTCATCAGATCAAGGATCTGCAGACAGGAGATTATCATTAGTGAAACAACCACCAGGGAGCATCTGGAACTCCATGATGAAGGCGCCCCCACTGATTTCCCCAAGTCTAATTTGAAGGAAACCTACCTTCAAATGGGTTATGGAGGTGATGTGAGCAGGTCAACGATCTAGAAGTTCAACTTCTCCTACAACTAGAAGTTCCTGCTTCACGTTGTCCTCCATAGCCTCTCAAACAAATCAGTGGGATGGGATTAAATTCCCTATGATCTGGGCTGCCTAGTCCATAGGTTAGTAAAAGCCCTTCGCTTTAAGTACTCAAGGTTTGTGCTGAATAATCTGAATAGCAATCTCACCAGGGATCCATTCTATATGTATCTCCAGTTCATTCAGCATATCATCAATATGAGTTAGACCAGGACAAACTGCAATTTGTTAATGTTCTACTGGTCCCTCACATGAAGCCTTGCATCTTCAAGACTTTGAAGAAGGTGTCCGCCAACTTCACTGGAAGATTCATCGATCTCCTTCTAGGTATGCTTGAGCCAATGGCTCCTGGTGACATCCCTGCAAGCCCAGCAATTGATGAACCCACACCAGACACCACCACTATTTTGCCATCTTCTTCTTCCCACCCAATCAAAATCACAAAAAAAGACACCCCAAAATAACCATTGATCAATCTACTTTGATTCATCAAGCCCACTCTGTTCAAACCAAAAAGGTAGAGTGAAATCAAGGGCTCCCACTCAGTCAGAGGTCCAACCATCCTCCTCGTTTGACCTTAATATCAGTGTTAAGTCTTCTCAGTCTCAACCTGAGGAACCTATTACCCAAGCCATAAGCCCTCAAGGTGAGTCTCAATACTCCCCTAAGCAGCCAAAAAGGGATAGCCACATCATTGGCTCAACTGCTATTGCAGAAAAGTCATTAGGTGTTGACCAGGATCCCGGGTCAATAGATATAACCTCTGTATCCTTTCTTGACTTTTTAACCTAACCTGATGAGGTTATCATGTTTCATCAGGGCTATGATGTTGATCTACCTCACCACTCACCAGATCAACTGAGCCTTAGGGAACCTCTGATATCTAGCCCACATCAGCTAGACCAAACTGAGGTGAGTCCAACCGGAGTGGAGGTGACTCATGTAGATTCAGCTGCCACTACTGAGAGTGTTTCAATAGCCTCTCAGGACAATGGTAACATCAGTTAGACCGAATCTACGGCGACCTTGCCAATTGATGCCTCTGAAAGAGACATCAGTATGCAAGGGTATCTAGGGCGCCAAGAAATCACAGTTGGTGATGAGGATGAACATACTAGGTATGTTATCCCATCTCCCGATGATTCTTCAAAAGAAGATAAGGGTAGTTTGCAACTCACTATCAAAGATCTACTTTCTGAAGTCTCAAAGCTTGAATTAAAGGTTAAGACTTTAGAAGATAGGTCTGCCACTCAGCAACTTGAGATTGAAAATCTCAAGGCTCAACTAGCTGAGAAACAGATTGAGAAGTCTGTTAGGCATGTACATACTCAGGTTTCTTTGAGTTCTTCCTCTAACTCATCTACTTCTCAATATGATGCTACTAAAAAGGGGGATAATTTAGAGAAACAAAGACATGATAAGGAGATATCTGCTCACTCTTTCGAGCAGATATCAACTCAAGTGGAACCCAACCTTGCCATTTCTTCCCTTGATGTCATTTCTTCATTCTATCCTATACAACAACACCTTGAAACCATTTTTCCTTATCCCTCTCCTATCACAGTTCAAGTGGACCCAAGGATGCTTATCGACCTTAATAGATTTTTAACCCAATTTCCAATAAGCTCCTCACTTGAACAACCCTCACCTAATGTTGCCATTGCCTACTTTTGAGTTAAAGAGATTCAAAGGTTGAATGCACCACCTACCTCTGAGGAGGAAGTTCGTCAACCTAAGGTCTCTATTGAACCTGAGATTAACTTTGAAGGGGAGATACAGACTGATGGTCCGACAACCAACTTAAGAGGGACAGGTAGTGCAGTTACTTCCGAAGCAGAAATCTAAGCTGCTGAAGGAATTATAGAACTGTCCTTTATATCCGATGACCTGTTCATCATAGAAGCCATTCTTGACTTAGCTTCTGAGGTTAACAATGAGGACTTTCTTACAACTCCCATCTCTCCTGCACCACAAGTTCAACCTCCACCACCCCAACCTGAATCCTCTAAACCAAAATCTCCAAAGGCTGAATCTTCCTCTGATCCTAAAAGGAAGAGAAAGCTCACTACTGAAAGGTTAGAGAAGCTGAAGAAGAAAGGAAGACTTGATACTGAGAAGGTGCTGGTTGTAAGCAGCAAAGCAGCAGTAGCCACTCAAGAAAGTATCAATAATCAAAAGAGGGTGGAGGTCATTGACAGGCTCATCAGATTGGGAGTAGACAATGAAGAAATGCTTCTACTCCCACTTGATGAGCTTGTGAAGCTGGAGAACACAACCTTGCTGCAGAAGGAAAGAGAGGAAGTAGCAAGGTTGGCCAAAGAGGGGAGAAAAGGAAAAAGAAGGAGGAGGCAAAGGAAATAAATAAAAGGGAAAAGATAGCCTTTCTTTGCTCAAGAGGCTACAAGGAGGAGGGTTGGCCCTTATGATCATGATATGATCTTGTTGTTCTTCTATAAAAACATGATCAGATCAACAAAGAGAGAAAGAAGGCTACCAGGGAAAAGATAGTGAAAGAAGAAGGAGGAAGAGGCACAACTTGCTGCTGCCAAGAAGGTAGGAGATAAGGATTGGATGAAATCTTATCTTAAAGCCCACGGCTTCACTGGCAGGCAGGTGGCACCCATGTCTGAGAAGACCCTACAGCGACATGTCAGTGACACCAAGGCTGACATTCGCTTAGGAAGAAGCAAGAAGTACCTCAAAGACAAGTGTTTAGAAGATGACACCCAAACAAACTCCAAAACCCAAACCAGAACCACAACCCAAACCACAACCTACAAAACCTATGCCTACACTTTTCCCTTCCCTATCAAAACTGAGCCAACCACTGAACTGTAACACCGAAATTTCATCAGAATAAAAAGAAAAGAAAAGTAATTTGAAGAAAATAAAAAGAAGGCAAAGTTGAGGGGTGCTTTGTGTAAATAGTACCAAAAAGTCAAAAGTGGTGTATAAAGAGCATGATCGCCCAGCTCTTTCTGCTGTTGCTTTCCGAGAAGAAAAGAAAGAAAAGAAAGCTGTATTTTGTGTTTCCTCTCGATCGAATTGTGAAGAAGAGAAGATTGTTCAAGGTTAGTAGGTTTTTTGTTATTAATGGTTCTGTTTCTGTGGTCTCAACCTTAGAAACTGATTCTATGTGTTCTTGGTGTTTGGTGTTTGTTTTGGCTTGTTCTAGGGTTTGAACTCTTGTGCACTCAAGTTAGAGGAGATTCACTTGTTTGCTGCAAAGTATGAGTTCTAGGACCCCGATTCTCTGTTTTTAAACTTCTTTGGGCTGAAAATGCATTTAAATGTGTGTTACAATCGTCGTGTATGTTGACTGCTTACGTATGTGTATGAATTTCTGTGTTTTTATGAGGTTGTAAGCTTGTTCTAAGAGTTTAGCATGATAGATCGATGTTAAGAATGTATGAAAATGAGGGTTTTAGAACTGGTTATAGCATAAGTCTCATTTACTGATCTGATGGTTTCATCCATTTACACCGTGATAATTGCATAAGTGTTTTGTTTATCCGCATTCACCATTGTTCGCCGCCTTTGCCTAAATTCAGCCTAAGTGTTCATCAGCATTTCTTTTTATTCTGCGCATTTGCTATGGTGTCCAGCATTTCTTTACAACAGAATAATTACAATTGTTCATCCGCATTTGCAAGTTGTTCATCCGCATTTGCAAGTTGTTCTCCGCATTTGCAAGTTGTTCATCCACATTGGTTCTGTACATCCGCATTTCTTAGGACTTAAGAAATTTTCTGGAATTTGGGAAGATCAGAAAGTAGGATTTGACCACGGTTGACTTGATGCTTTTTTTATTTGGTTATCTTATGCATGATGTGGGTGCCCTTATGTGCCTATTATGATACTATTGTGTGGCCTTATGTGGTTTGTTTGTAATTATGAATATTATTAATCAAGTGAAAGATTATATTTAACGAAAGTGAACTTAAAGAATGAAAGATTTGCAAGTAAAAATTTACAGAGGTGCCGACATGTTGTCGTTAGCTCAACTGTGTACGGTTTTAGCTAACCCAAAGGATGTACACAGGGTCAATCTTTAAGATTGAGCGGACCACTGTGTGCTGCCCCGATACTGGTGCCAACATATGCACCAGGATGGAGTCTATTTATAGACTTCAAGGCCCAGTACCAGGTTTTTGCGCATTTTTATGGGGGGTATAGCACTATGGTCATATCGACAGTGAAAGTTATAATATAGCAAGAAAGATAATGGTGATAATGTAATGGATATGATTTGTATGTATGATGTGTGATCACATCCGAAGGAAAGATAAGATATTTCTTTAAGAAGTATTTTGTATACAAAGCTATCAAGGTATTTTTATATTTTAAAACTAGAACTCACTCAGCAAGGCTAACTTTTATGCTTTTTCAGTTGGCAGGTAATATTGCTGAGGATGGCACTGGGAGGCTACTCGTCGGGACAAGGCTGACATCCATTCATGAATATAACATTGTTGTTTTGTAATGCAAACTAATGATCTTTTGTAACTGTACCGAACATGTATTACTTAGCAACAGCGTTTACGAATTAATGAATGACTTTTTAATGTTTAAATTCCGCTACATCGTGATAATGAATTATGAAGTGCTTTATGAATAGTGCTGTGAATGTCCAACTGTGAGGTCTCCGGGACGGGGCCTTACAAGTTGGTATCAGAGCCCAAGTTTAAGAGAATGGGTAAATATTTTGCAAAACCTAAGCTTAAACTGAAAATGGGACCGAATGGAGGAATGTCAGCCCCAGTAGCTATGTGCCATCAGGTAATTCTTTATTAATGTTAACCGGTATTATGTCGCATGCTATTTGATTTGTATGCTTTAGTAGATTTGAAATACTATGTAGTCAGGATAGGAAATGCTCGGGGAACGAAGAGTAAAGTAAGTGGCTAATCACAACTGCCACTGTAATTAGGGACTTACTATACTTAACATTAACTGAGCTATTACCTTGAATGACCATGTTGGTGTTGGATCTTATAGTGTTAGAGGATGGCTGAGGTAGATCATCTAAGGCTTCTCGGGTAGTGTACGGAGTGTCGGCTGGTAGACCCCGGGCCGCAAAGAACAAGACGAGGACAGCGGAGACGGCTACTGCTGGGCCAGATCTGCATCACCCATGAGGGGTGGATGAGAGTGATAACTTGAGTGCCTAGGTGATGGAGGCAGTGGTGGAGGAAGGTTCACTAAGTCATGCAGACAATCCTACCGTCTGTCGTGACTGAAGTGATCCGAGCTGTGAGGAGGATGAACGAAAGGAGAAGGAGGAGGAAAGGAGAACCTGCTGGTAGGAGAGTTTATATGAGGGATCATGATGAGGAGGAGGAGCTAAATGCTGGAGGGGAGCCTCAAGTGATGATGAAGAGGTGGTGGTGCGGGAAACCGCGAGGGATGCAGCTACGGGCATTCCAACGGTGTAAATCCCCTACTTTTGACGCAACGGTAACGCTGCTACTGCCCACCGCTGGGTTAGAGAGGAGGTAGTGTTGGATAAGTAGTGAGTGCAGGGAGGATCAGAAGGTGAAATTTGCCACTCACTCATTTGTCGACTCGGCACTATGTTGGTGGACAATCTTGTCCAAGCCGAGGGTGACAGAGCCATCGAGAGAATGAGATGGGGTGAGCTGAAGAAGCTGGTGATGAGGAATTCTGTCCTCACCGAGAACTCAACAAGATCAAAAGGGAGTTCTTACAGCTGGAGGCGAGAACTATGACCCACCAGCAATACACCGCCAAGTTTAACGAAATGGCGAGGTTGGTCCGGATCAGGTTACGCCGGGATTGAGGAAGATCAATCGGTACGTTCAAGGACTACCGACAGACATCCATAGACATTGATCGCTGGCCACCGAGCACTTTTAGGTCAGCAGTGGAGTTGGCGGGAATGTTGTATGATGAAAGGGAAGTAGCGTTGGTTGAGTTGAAGAAGATGGGTGGTAATAACAGGAGTTGGAATGGGAAGAATTCGGGCATGGTGGTTTCAACCCGAATAATAGAGGCCAAGGATGGATGATCACGAGTGGTTACTGCAAGCTCGGGGTTGAGGTGGTGTGATAAGTGTGGGAAGGACATAGCGGGGAATGCCGCTTAGGAATGAATGTCTGCTACAAATGTGCTAGCCGGTTCACATTCAAAGATGTGTGGAGCCCCATGGTGCTTTAACTGTGGTGAATCTGTCACATGAACAAGGATTGCAAGAACCAGGGCTGATAGTTCTGGGTGAAGAAGAGCCAGAAGAAGGAGGGCAGAGGGCAAAGTGCAAGAGCCATCACGATGACCCGAGAGGAAGCCCGGGTAGCCCCGACGTCGTGTCAGGTGTGTTCCTAGTAAACCAACTTGTGCCTCTGTATTATTTGATTCTGGTGCTAGTAGGAGTTTCATATCTGCTGCCTTCTGTGCTAAATGCCTGTTAGTAGTAGAAGAATTGATGAGCCATTTGATGTAGAAACTGCTATTGGTAAGTCTACCAGAATTTTTGATATGATTGAGGATTGTGGCATAGATTTAGAAGGCCATAGGTTCTCTGCTAAACTATTTGTGATGCCCCTAGGCGATTTGATGTAGTTCTGGGGATGGATTGTTTGGCAGCCTATGAGGCAAACATCGTGTGTTGGAAGAAGATGATTTAGTTAGTGCACCCGATGGGAGTTCAGTGATAGTTTATGGTGATCGCGTCACTACTGTCCGAAAGTGATTTCGATGGCAGTGGCAGAGAAGTGTATGAGGCGCGGATGTTGTGCCTACTTGGCATACGTAAAGGATGTGGACGCGTCGATACCACAATTGTCAGAAGTGCCCGTTGTGTGTGATTTCCCCGACGTGTTCCCAGAAGACTTACCAGGTGTGCCACCGACCGTGAGATAGAATATTAGATCGACCTGATACCCGGTGTGCAACCCCTTACCAAGGCACCATATCGGTTAGCTCCGACCGAGATAAAGAGTTGATGGATCAGCTACAGGAACTGAGGATAAGGGGTTTATTAGACCGAGTATCTCTCCTTGGGGTTCTTCGGTATATTCGTGAAGAGAAGATGGTAGTATGAGAATGTGTATAGACTACCGAGAGTTGAACAAATGACGGTGAAGAACAGATACCCCTACCAAGGATTGACGACCTGTTTGATCAGCTTCAAGGTGCCAGTTGGTTTTGCAGAATAGATCTTCGATCTGGCTACCATCAGCTAAGGTAAGGAACAAGATATCCTGAAGACAGCGTTTCCGCATGCGTTTGGACATTACGAGTTTCTCGTATGTCATTCGGTTTAACTAACGCGCCAGCTGCCTTTATGGATCCGATGAACCGAGTGTGTCGGCCGATGTGATAAAATCATGATTGTGTTTTATGGATGATATTCTGATTTAATCGAAGAGCAAAGAAGAACATGCCAGCACATACGTGAAGTGTTGGAGACACTTAGAAAGGAGAAGTTGTATGCTAAATTCTCTAAGGGTGCTTTTTGGTGCGAGAAGTTCAATTTCGGGGTCATGGGGTGAATACCGAAGGAATTATGGGGACCCGGAAAAGGTTGAGGCGGTAATGCAATGGAAGTCTCTAAAGACGCCATCCGAGATTCGCAGTTTCTTTGGGTTTGGCGGGTTACTACCGAGGTTTATCCAAGACTTTTCAAGATAGCCTCACCTTTGACTAAGTTGACACACAAGGATGTGAAGTTTTGTTGGGGACGAGAACAGGAGGATGCTTTTAAGGAGTTAAAGGCAAGATTAACTCAAGCTCCTGTTTTGACTTGCCCGAAGGAAGTGAAGACTTAGTGGTGTATTCAGATGCATCTTATTCGGGACTGGGTTGCGTGCTAGATGCAACGTGGACGAGTGATAGCTACGCGTCCCGACATTTAAAGACCCACAAAGTTAATTACCCCACTCATGATTTAGAATTGGCTACGGTGGTTTTTGCGTTGAAGATCTGGAGGCATTATTTATACGGACCAAGTGCACAATCTTCACGGATCACAGAGCTGAAATATTTTTTCGAGCAGAAAGATCTCAACATGAGGCAGAGGAGGTGGATAGAGCTGATTAAGGATTACGATTGTGAGATCCATTACCACGGGCAAGGCCAACGTAGTGGCCGACGCCCTTAGCCGAAGGAGAGACCCGAGCCGATCGGGTGAAGGCATATCAGTTAATAATGACCCCGGATATGATGACGCAAGTCAAAGAATTTCAGGAAGAGGCATTGAAAGAAGATCGCCTCAACTCCGAACGAATAGAGGTCCTAGTTGTAGAACTGGGGGAGAATACCCACGGTGTTAAAACCCGCTTTGGGCGAATGTGGATTCCTCGATATGGGAATCTACGTGGGCGAATTATGGACGAAGCTCATAAGACCGATACTCCATTCATCCCGGTGCTACCAAGATGTATCAGACATGAAGAAAAGACTACTGGTGGCCGGGTATGAAACGTGACGTGGCAGAGTATGTAAGTAAGTGCCTTACTTGCTTGCAAGTGAAGGCAGAACATCCAAAACCATACAGGGAAGATCCACCATTGATATACCTGAGTGGAAGTGGGAGCACATCACCATGGACTTCATAACAAAGCTACCCTGTACTGCGAAGGGTTCGATACATCTGGGTGATATTTGACCGATTGACAAAGAGTGCTCACTTCCTACCGATCCCGTTCCGTTCTATTCCTCCGAGAGCTGGCGGACCTGTTCATCAAAGAGATTGTAGCTCGCCATGGTGTGCCGGTGTCTATTGTGTCAGATCGTGACACCCGGTTCACATCGAGTTTTGGAAGAGATTCCATGATGCCATGGGGACGAGACACTATTAGCACGGCTTCCATCCTCAGACAGATGGTTAGTCTGAGCGGACAATTCAGACGCTCGAGGATAGCTCCGGGCATGTGTGATCGATTTTAGAGGAAGTTGGGATGATCACCTACCGTTAGCAGAGTTCTCGTACAACACAGTTATCATGCCAGCATTGGTATGCCACCATACGAAATGTTGTACGGTAGGAGGTGTCGAATGCCCGTGTGTTGGGGAGACATTGGGCAGAATGAATTGGAAGCATCGAGGTGATTTGAGGCTACGACTGAGAAGCTGGAAAGATCAAAGCCTTTATGAAGGCGGAGAGGATAGACAGAAGTCGTATGCCGATAAGAGGCCTAGACCCATCGAGTTCAACGTGGGTGATAAAGTTATGTTAAAGGTCTCGCCTTGAAAAGGATCATCCGATTCAGAAGAGGGGCAAGTTGAGCCCAAGATACATAGGGCCTTTCCGAATCGTTGCGAGGAAGAGGGTGGCCTACCATCTAGAATTGCCCGATGAGTTAAGTGGGATTCACCCGACATCCATGCCTTGGAAAAGGATCATCCGATTCCAGAAGAGGGGCAAGTTGAGCCCAAGATACATAGGGCCTTTCCGAATCGTTGCACGAGTAAGAGAGGTGCCTACCATCTAGATTGCCCGATGAGTTAAGTGGGATTCACCCGACATTTCCATGTATCTCATCTAAGAAAATGATTAGCCGATGAAGATATGATTGTACCATGGATGATATTGAAGTGGATGAACGCTCAATTATGTGGAGCAACCAGTGGCAATCATCGACCGAAAGGAGAAGAGATTGAGAAATAAAGTGTTTCCACTTGTGCGGTACAGTGGAAACACCGAAAAGGATCCGAGTCTACATGGGAGACCGAAGAAGTGATGAACAGCATTACCCAAAGTTATTCGAAGAGTGACAGTTTCGGGGACGAAACCCCTTTAAGGGGGGTAACTTGTAACACCCGAAATTTCGTCAGAATAAAAAGAAAGAAAAGTAATTGAAGAAAATAAAAAGAAGGCAAAGTTGAGGGGTGCTTTGTGTAAATAGTACCAAAAAGTCAAAAGTGGGTGTATAAAGAGCATGATCGCCCATGCTCTTTCTGCTGCTGCTTTCCGAAGAAGAAAAGAAAGAAAAGAAAGCTGGTTTTTTGTGTTTCCTCTCGGTCGAATTGTGAAGAAGAGGAAGATTGTTCAAGTTTAGTAGGTTTTTGTGATTATTGGTTCAGTTTCTGTGAGGTCTCAACCTTAGAAACTGATTTCTATGTGTTCTTGGTGTTTGGGTGTTTGTTTTGGCTTGTTCTAGGTGTTTGAACCTTATGCACGCAAGTTGGGAGGAGATTCACTTGTTTGCTGCAATAGGTGAGTTCTAGGACCCCGATTCTCTATTTTTAAACTTCTTTGGGGCTGAAAATGAATTTAAAATGTTTTACAACCTCGTGTATGTTGACTGCTTTACGTATGTGTATGAATTTCTATGTTTTTGAGGTTGTAAGCTTGTTCTAAGAGTTTAGCATGATAGATCGATGTTAAAAATGTATGAAAATGAGGTTTTAGAACTGGTTATAGCATAAGTCTCATTTATTGATCTGATGGTTCATCCGCATTTACACCGTGATAATTGCATAAGTGTTTTGTTCATCCGCATTCACCTTGTTTAGCCGTATTTGCCTAAATTCAGCCTAAGTTCATCAGCATTTCTTTTATACATGTGCATTTGCTACAGTGTCCAGCATTTCTTTTACAACAGAATAATTACCAAGTTTCATCCGCATTCGCAAGTTGTTCATCCGCATTTGCAAGTTGTTCATCCGCATTTGCAAGTTGTCATCCGCATTAGTTTTGTTCATCCGCATTTGCAAGTTGTTCATCCGCATTGGTTCTGTTCATCCGCATTCTCTTTAGACTAAGAAATTTTCTGGAATTTTGGAAGATCAGAAATAAGGATTTGACACGGTTGACTTGATGCTTTTATTTGGTTATCTTATGCATGATGTGGGCTGCCCTATGTACCTATTGTGATACTATGTGTGGCCTTATGTGGTTTGTTCATAATTATGAAGTATTTTAATCAAGTGAAAGATTAATATAACGAAAAGTGGAACTTAAAGAATGAAAAACTTGCAAGTAAAAATTTACAGGAGGTGCACGACCATGTTGTCGTTAGCTCAACTGTGTACGGTTTAGCTAACCCAAAGGATGTACACAGGTCAATCTTTAAGATTGAGGGGACCACTGTTGCTGCCCCGGTACTGGTGCCAGCATATGTGCACCACAGATGGAGTCTATTTATAGACTTCAAGGCCCAGTACTAGGTTTATGCGCATTTTATGGGGTGTAAGCACTTTGGTCCATATTGACAGTGAAGATAATAATAATAAGCAAGAAAGAGAATGGTGATATGTAATGATATGATTTGTATGTATGATGTGTGATCACATCCGAAGGAAAGAAAGATATTTTCTTAAGAAGTATTTTGTATACAAAGCTATCAAGTATTTTTATGATTTTAAAACTAGAACTCACTCAGCAAGGCTAACTTTTAGCGTTTTCAGTTGGCAGGTAATATTGCTGAGGATGGCACTCGGGGAGGCTACTCGTCGGGACAAGGCTGACATCCATTCATGATATAACTTGTTGTTTTGTAATGCAAACTAATGATCTTTTGTAATTGTACCGAACATGTTTACTTAGCAACAGCATTTATGAATTAATGAATGGCTTTAAATGATTAAATTCCGCTGCATCGTGATAATGAATTATGAATGCTTTATGAATAGTGTTGTGGAATGTCCAACTGTGAGGTCCCGGAAATGGGCCGTACATGAACCTTACACCCCTGAACCAATAACTCAGCCATTCCTACACCTTCATCCCCTGTTTCTCAACAACCACCACCACCACCACCTGTCCTTAAACCCAAAACACAAACCAAAAACCAATCTCAACCCAAACCATCTTCTAAACCTTCCAAGCCCCTGACATTAGAAGAATTCAAGAAATTAAAAAGAAAGCTCACCAACTGCACTACCTTGAGTGAGATCTCTTATGAGGAAGAGTCAATTAAACTTAAATACATTGATGGATCTTCATGTTCCATCATAAGAGATGCATTCCTTGATCTGCCAAGGGGAACACTGGACCAAGCTCTCCAACTTCTTGCAACCAACTCTAATGTACTTGGAGAAGAAGAGAAGAAGTTAGGAAAGACTAGTGACTCTACTGGACATAATAAAAGGGGACAAGCTACTATCTAATACCCTCAATCATAGAAGCTCAATTGTCCAGTAGAGGTTCGATAAACGTACGCACAGCTTTGTTGTGAAAAGGGAGAATGGTCAAGTAAACAGACTTGACACATCTACTCTGCTACACTCTAGCAGATTTGATATTGCTGAGTGAGCAGAGAAACCATTCTCCAATCCCTCAAACTCACATATTGCTGCTCACATAAGGAATCATCTGAGCAGCCTTCATGTTGATATGATTTGTATGTATGATGTGTGATCACATCCGAAGGAAAGATAATATATTTTCTTTAAGAAGTATTTTGTATACAAATCTATCAGGTATTTTTATGATTTTAAAACTAGAACTCACTCAGCAAGGCTAACTTTTATGCGTTTTCAGTTGCAGGTAATATTGCTGAGGATGGCACTCGGGAGGCTACTCGTCGGGACAAGGCTGACATCCATTCATGAATATAACATTGTTGTTTTGTAATGCAACTAATGATCTTTTGTAATTGTACCAACATGTATACTTAGCAACAGCATTTATGAATTAATGAATGGCTTTAAATGATTAAATTCCACTGCATCGTGATAATGAATTTATGAAGTGCTTTATGAATAGTGTTGGGAATGTCCAAATGTGGTCTCCGGAAATGGGCCTTACATGAACCTTACACCCCTGAACCAACAACATCAGCCATTCCTACACCTTCATCCCCTGTTTCTCAAACACCACCACCACCACCACCTGTCCTTAAACCCAAACACAACCAAAAACCAATCTCAACCCAAACCATCTTCTAAACCTTCAATCCCCTGACATTAGAAGAATTCAAGAAATTAAAAAGAAAGCTCACCAACTGCACTACCTTGAGTGAGATCTCTTATGAGGAAGAGTCAATTAAACTTAAATACATTGATGGATCTTCATGTTCCATCATAAAGATGCATTCCTTGATCTGCCAAGGGGAACACTGGACCAAGCTCTCCAACTTCTTAACCACTCTGATGTACTTGGAGAAGAAGAGAAAGTTAAGGAAAGACTGTGACTCTACTGGACATAATAAAAGGGGACAAGCTACTATCTAATACCCTCAATCATAGAAGCTCAATTGTCCAGTAGATTCGATAAACGTACGCACAGCTTTGTTGTGAAAAGGAGAATGGTCAAGTAAACAGACTTGACACATCTACTCTGCTACACTCTAGCAGATTGATATTGCTGAGTTAGCAGAGAAACCATTCTCCAATCCCTCAAACTCACATATTGCTGCTCACATAAGGAATCATCTGAGCACCTTCATGTTAACAGCTTACAACAAAAGCCAAAACTGAAGAAGAGCTGAAAAAGAGCAAGGAAGAAGAAGAAGAAGGAGCAACCAGAAAAGGCAGTTCAATTCTGCAGATAGTTGAGGGACCACTTCCAAACCTATAATTAGATGGGAAACATGACTATAATCCTATCAACTAACTCTCTTCAACAACAGACAAGAACAAAGAGACCGACTAGATCTACTATCAACAGATGACTTGTACAACTCCTCACAACCCATCAGGAAAGAACAAAGAGACAGACAAAATCTTCTTTTTCTGGTGTTGAAGACCTTGAGGAGTAAAAAAATGAAGTTTTGATAGCATCACCAAGGGGAGTTTGTTTTATCATATGAGGCCGTTGCAACAAACAACACTTAGAAAGATTTGATATGCTAATGAGTGGTCTTCTGAAGATAAGTTGCTCTTCCGAAGACAAGTTAGAGATCTTCAAAACATAAAGATGAAGAACTTTCGAAGGAAGAACTCAGTCATCCGAGACTAAGTTGTTCTCCTTTCAAAGTATACAACTTAGAAGATCAAAGGCAAAGTCTTCCGAAGAATAAAGTCCTGAAGACTTGCAGAAGTTCGAAGGAAGTTATTTCTTCCGAAGCCAAAATGACCTCGGAAAATTTTATTCTTTCAAAGTTATTTAGCTTCAGAAGAACTAACTATGAACCAGTGGACATAAGTATGGTATGTCTGACAGTCTACTACCACTCTGATATACTGCATGGCGCTTTCCCACACCCAATAGTTGAACATACTTTATCCACTTTTCACCCATTATCAGATTATTATAGTTTCCACGTTTAGTTGGTAACAAAAGGTAAGTCATGGACCTTTCATGACTACCTAATCTAGGTTATTATTTTATCTTAGATGCTTTACTTCTAGCAATGTAGTATTTGTCTAGTTGTAGATTCCAGCTGGTTTTCCAAGTATAACCCGCTGTAGATAGTAGTATATATAGTTTCTCCATGTAACTTAGTAACCATGCTCTGAGAGTCTTGTAAAATTGAGTTGAGAAGTAATATATACAAGTATAGTGAAAAACCATTCTCGTGTTCTTGTGTTTTCATTAACTTATTATATTACTTGTGAACTTAGTTGAGATTCTGCTTCATCAATCCGAGTGACATTAAGTGAGTTTGTGTAATTATCCTATGTTATGAGACAAACACCGATCCTACAGTTGCCCAGTTAACCAACAATCATGTCAAAGCTGGAACATTGATGAGGAAGGGAATTAAGAAGGCAACTGAGAACCCTTCCACTGAAACGACCAAGTAAGAGGAGCCTAAAACTTCTACGAACAAGAAGAGGAAGGTTAAGTCTCCAAACTTCGCTGTGGTTACCCCTACCATTCCAGTCAATCAAGTCGCACCAACTCATCCACCGGTTTTTGTTAATCAAGCCCCGATAAAGAAACCATATACTAGACCTTTTCCGCAATGCAACAAATGAAAGTATCACCATCCTACTCACGCATACTGCCATCAATGCACCAATTGTGGTCATCTTGGCCATACCTTTAACACATGCAGTAATGTTGCTAAGGCTCAAGTTAATGCACTTACCATTAAACATCCTCTTGTAATACGTAAGGTCATGTATGCTACCAATGCGATGATCCAAACCAGGTCTGCAACCAATACCCGTAACTTGTCAACACTGTTCATGCAGCTCAAGGGTGTGCTATTAACATTAATGCCCATCAAGCTCAAAACAATAGCAATTTAGGGAACAGTACGTTCTTAACCAATAAGTTTTAGTCTTATTCCATACCAACACCAAATAAAATTTTCTATCTTTAAAGTTTAAGTCATTGCTTGTTAGTGCCCCTTGTTTATGTGTTTCTCATGTTCATCAAGTCAAGTTTGTATGGTTTTATTCCTCGTACTAATCTATGAAAAAAACTCCCTATTGTCTTGCATCGTTTGTAATGCAAAAGCTTGTTAGCCAAAAGTCCAATCAAATTGATGATTCTATTCACTTTGTCAAGAAACCTATGAAATCATGAACTATGGAATCAAACAAACTCAAGCGTAGCCAAATACCGATAGTCAAAGCTCATTGAGAGTCTAAACGTGCCAAGAGTTCACTTGAGAACATGAAATGGAATCCAAGTATTTCTTTTAAATAAGCCTCGTCATGATCAAATTTCGGGATGAAATATCCTAAAGTAAGGGATACTGTAACATCTGCCATATTTTCAAAGTATAAAACCGAACCCGTTGGGTCAATCATAAAAATCAAATTTGATAATTAAATTATTTCGATCGTTTTTAAATTTTCAAATGCAATACTTATGTTATTATCCAATTTATATAATTTTATAATTTATAATACAGCTTTTATAAATTTATAAAACTATGTTATTATGAGATTTTAATCTAAATAATTAAATTACAATATTTTACAAGATTTATAATCTTTATGAAGTTTTTTAAATAAATAACTTGTTTAATTATTTATATTTAGTTTTTATAAAAGTTATAAAGTTTATATGTCATTTATGAGTTTTAGTTATTAAATTAAAATTAATAATTAAATCACCAAGTTTTACAAGATTTGTAAAATTTATAAAGTTTATAAATAAATTAATTCTTTAATTAAATTAGGTTCTATTTAAGTTTGAGGGTTTAAATGGTAATTAATAAACTTGAACTATAAAGTTTTGGGCATAAAATAATAATACTTTAAACATCAATGACCAAAACTGAAAATTGTTTAAACCAACCCCAAACACCTCCCGTCGACCCCTGCTTCTCCGCTCAACAATCCAGCAACCTCCGGTGGTCCTCCGGCAATCTCCAAACCACTCAAAATAACCAAATTAAACCCAATCAAACCACTACCCCTATGTTGCATGCCTGTTTCAAACCAAATACCCAAATCAATTGGATAAATTGACAGTTACTTCAAATTCAAACATGAAACCGAAATCCATCCTCAAAATCAAATCGGTTTCAACCCCAATCTTGTGCAATTGATCAAACACATTAACCTAAAATGTAAATACGAACAATATAGTCTTAAACGTCGATTCAATTGAACCTATAACTACATAACCATTTATAAATTCAAATCAAAACATTCAAATTAAGCATTGAAGTTGTTCGAACTGAAGCTGATCGAATTGTACCTATATAATTAAGGGGAAAACCTCTGCTCGATCTTTCAAAACTCTCTTAACTCTCAGTTTCATTCCAAGTATACAAAAACAAGCAATTGATTATCACCTTCATCTCGTTCCTGTCACGACTGTGCTTTCATCATACAATCATCAGTTTGATCCTAATCACGTAAGTTACATACACACATATACTCAATTTGAAATGGAGCATCAAAGCCCTAAGTTTGATTGGATTAACAACATCAAATTCAGGTTCAATTTGGGGTCAATATGATTCTAGGGTTTATACAAATTGGGGAAACTAATTAATACGTGTTTATAAATTGTTTGAAGTAGATTAAACTAAATATGGGAATATAGACCACTGGTAATCACATGTACGCACTTAAGGGAGACCCGTGTTCGACCCCGGGCATCCCCAAACCTTTTTTTTAACCAAATTTTTATTATTAAACACTAATACAAAAATTTGTAATATATTGTTAAATTTATATAAAAAATAGTTTGTTAAGTAATCTATTTCAAAATTATTATTTAATTTATGAAAATTTCAAAAGTTTTAACTTCACATCTTATTATCTTTTAATGATTAAAATTACAAAATCATTATTAATTTATTAATAATTTTAAAATTTTTATAAAAAAAATTAAATGCATCATAAATTATTTCAAATCATTTTGGACTAATTTTTGCAAATCATTTAAAATATAATTACTCAATTAATTGTTATTGACCAAGCTTTAAATTATTACATTAATTATTTTTTGTCATACTTTAGTACTCATTTAAATGCTATATATTAAATGTTTTATTTTATAGTTAATTACTTTATTTCACTTATTATTAATTATTATAAATTAGATATTTAAGTAGTATTTATTAGTCAATTTCACTAATGATTTATTTCAATCTTAATCACTTAATAAATTTATTCTATTTTATTTAATCAAGCTATTAATTACTTATTTTATCAAATTATTTGATTAAACAAAAATCCCAATTGAAACCCTAATTCATCCCTAGTCTTTAAATCATCATTTTCTAACAAAAAGACACCAAACCTTAGGTTGAATCGTGAGGAATTTTTGGTGTCAAGTCTAGCATTTTATCATTTCCAAATTGCTTATAATTACCATGTGAGTATTCATAGCCCTTTTTATGTGTTTTACACTTTGGGAAAATCATGTGATTCAATATTCAATCATTGATATTCGTTGTTATGTTATTTCAAAATTCAATTCAAGATATGTGATGTTATTATTTGCAATTATGTGTTCATAGTTAGATAAACTTAATGAGAACACAATCATTAATTCATTCAACCAACGGTAACAATGATAGATCTATTGGTTTAACAAACCCACCCCACTTATTTATACGCGTGGTGATTGAAATCAGAATCATACATTCTATAAGGCTTCATCTGAAGATCGAGTCAATTCAGATATTAGGTTTGATTGTGTTGGTTTGTCTTTGTATTACACTATTGCATTATAAGTCTTGACATTACCATGTTGATGTAGATTGCCGTGGTCTACTCAAAAACAAGTTATATTTAAGACTCAGCTCACCTATATTAGTACGGTAAGTAAGGTCGTCTTCATGAGGAATATGTGGAAAGTGTAACTCTTGTTCAATGGTCTTAACTTTATAAAGAAAACAACTTTGAATTAACAATTAATTTATAAAGGAAAATGGCAAAGAAACAAACTTGATTTGTTTTGAAAACAATAATAATAAGAATGATCCACTCCGGGTTTCAGGTTTGTAAACAAAGTTGTAACGTAGTTATTCTTAGCAAACAATCACATAGATATAATTGTATTGGTTTGATTGATTTCAGTGATAGATAGGGAACGGGTTGTAAACGGACCCATTCATAAATTATCAATTTTAATTTGCTAATCAAAACCTTAGACTCACAATGCTCATGATGTAAAGAAACCAAAAACCGATGAGTATTAGATTAAGATTCAAAACAAAGAAAAAACATTTAAAGTAATTAATTAATAAATGAAATCATATAGCTTAACGTGCCAATCAAAACTTCAACCAATCTAAGAACAACTAAAGTTTTAAAAAATGTCATAAACACAAACCCTTAACCCAGAGAAGATCATGGGTGATTTCACCACTAATGGTTGTCATGGAATCGAACGGTTGGCGTAGGAATCGATCGCATGAAAGGATGGATCCGTAGGTGTTCTTTGCTCTCAAAGTTGCTCCTTGGATGGCCAAAAATGACTTGGTGAAGCTCTTAATTTGCAGCCCCCTTTTTAACCTTTAATTAGGTCACAAAAACCTAAATTTTCATACCAGCCAGCCCAGGGATGTAATTTATGTCCTCGGGGACGTAATTTACTTCCCCCCCCCCTCCAAATCAGCACTTTTTCCTCCTGTTTACGTCCTAGTTTGCTTGCATCCCTTTTGGTGATCACGCATAGGACATAATTTACATCCTTAGGGACTAATTTACGTCCCTCTACACTTTTTCTTCATTTTTTCTATTTCTCAAGTGTTGCCTTCTTCGTGAACTTCCGGCTTCCATTCTAACTCCCGAAACACCCGAAATGTGTCCGGTTTAGCTCCGCGAGCCTGAAAGTCAATTAACTCTCAAAGTAATTGTGTTTCACAATATTAAACACGTAAAAACACATAATTAAACATTCTAATATAGTGAAAAACCCCTACACATCACATCCCCACACTTGAGTTTTGCTTGTCCCAAGCAAAATTATCATGCAATTATAGAAACCCATTTAGATAATTTCTCGTTATTATATCAACTCTTAGTTAAGGTCCAAGGTCATACTCTTATTCACAAAACTTATGACGTTCAATAGCTTTACACTCTAGCAAGTAAAATGATATGCAATAAAAGCAAGAAACACCCAACTAAACCTAACATGCTTCTAATTTGTAATTACATGCACACACCCCTCATAATGGTTCACTCCTCTCGGCTATATATCTAGACTAGTAAAAGATGTACTAGTATAACACTCAATGACCATGTATGCACCCCTATTAGCATAAGCTTGTATCACAATCACACCTCCACTAAATTACATAGATGTTACACATATCAAAAGGACTTACGGGTTTGGGCTTAGGTAAAGGTAGGAACTTTTGGCTTTTTAAGTGGCTAGATTCAAAAACATGTATAACAGAACGTCAACCAACCTTTATAACACATAAACTAACCAATTTAGAAAACTTTTAACCCATTATTAACAACTTCCAAAAAAAAATTTCTTTTAGTTTCTTTTTCTTACTTTCTTTTTTTACTTTATGCATATTTCTACTTTAAATATCGCCACGCTCTGCAATTAACTGATAACTTTTGGTATTCTGCATTGGGTTTGACAAAAAGAAATCATTCAAGGCTCAACTTGGCTACTAAGTGGTAAATTTGGACAAAGACAATCAAATGTTATAAGCAAAAAGGGATCTTAACTTGCCCTCATCTTCTATGTGTAACAATCTAGTCCATGGTCTTGGCATGCATCAAGTAACACAAGCTCTATAATAGAAGTAGCATATGGCCTACTCTCAAACACATGAATTCATATAAATGTGTTTTAAACAATGGCAGGCCAAAAACTCACCAAGTGGGACATAGGGTTGCCGATGTGCACATGTAATTATGATACTACAAGCTTGTTAACCCTAGTCAAGCATTCCTACACATTTTAGAAACCCACTTGCTAGAAAAATTCTATCCTGCAATTTAAAGAATATGACCATGACCAAGGACCTAAACCAATCTGTTAATATCTAAAAAGGACAATTTTTTTTCAAAATTTCATTCCTTCAAATATTAATTCTCCCTAGGGTTTCCCATCCCCACACTTGGGATACATTGTCCTCAATATACAAGTTAATTCATTTGACAATCCCTATTTGTATTTCGCTTTAACCATGAGACCAAAACACACGATATAACACAAATATAAACCTAAACATAAATATCACACAAACCTGATCACAACTATGTTTAACACCCTCAAAAACAAATAAAGTGAAACTAAAGTCAAAGAAAGCACACATGGACCTGATCGAACATGACTGAATGTGCCACAATGTTGTTGTATAGAGGCTGTGGGTAAACCTACCCCAACACATCCTCAAGTATGCTTCTAAAATTGCATGTGCATCCACGCACTTTCATCTTTGCATCTGGTGATTAAACTAAAAAGACAAAAGAAAATCAAAAAACACAAAAACAAATAGAACAAATAAACTCACTTTCATAGGAATCATGATTGCATTTAGCATATGCAACAAGCCTTTTAAGCCCCTCGTAGGCCCGAGTGGACGAGTGAAGTCTCATAAGGGTTTTTAGTGAACATGCCCATAAAGTTGAAAAAAACTAAGATAATTAAAAGACTACAATTTACAAAATATCTCAGGTTGACTCCTAAGTAGTACTAAGTTTTAGGTCTTCAGCCAAACCATACCTATCACCACTAAGGTGGTCGAAATGCACATTTGCCTATCGAGTTCCAAATAAATGCCCGGTAGTTAAGATGTTTGTTCCATAATTGTTTCCCAATGATTGGTATGTAAAATAAGAAGTTATTACAAAGCCACTTCATGATGATTTGTCCAACATATTGAAATCCCACTTTCTTTGTATTTTTCTCAAACCTCATCTCCAACTTTGTTGGTTGGACTAGTAAATATGATAGGTGGGTCAAGATAAACTTTAAATGCCTCAATCTTTGGTTTGAGAGGTCTCATGTGTTCATGTGTATTCAAACTGCTTTCTTTATGCTCTAGAAGATCTATAACCCATTTTTTTTGTTTCATCATTACCCATGCCTGGTGCAATTATCAACTCGTCGGCGATTGAGCTAATTTCATTCTCGTTAATACTCTGCACATGCTCTTTTATTGTTAACTCAACCGTGGTGGTTTCACCCTCAAATTCTTCAACAATCAAGGCAATCGGCGTGGTATAGTTCTCCACAACCTCTTCCCCAATTTGTGAAGATATCCATGCTTGTTTTGCTTGAAACCTTTCAATACCTGAAAGTAGTTGCTGAAAAATTTGTTCTTCCTTCCCATAATAGATCATACTTGTAAACTAACAAATTTTTACAGTCTTTCTTTGATTGATTAGGTTTCTCCAACTCTTGCTCAATTTGGGACAAATGTGATTTTCTTAAGATTTCAAGACAACTTCAGATGGATAAACATTTTGACATCATCTAGGTTGCTGAGTTGAGCATTGATAGTAGCTCTTTTGATTATAATTTCCCTGGTTGTAGTTACCTTGAGTGTATTCTTGATGATTTCATTTCCAATGGCTTGTGAGACCCTTTGTGTTGCTTTCCTTTCAGGCATGCAACACAATGGTATCACTTGTAAACTCTTTCTTTGGAATTCTAGTTACCAAATCATTTGTAATCAGTTTATTCATTTCTTAAAGCTTACATGGCACATTCTTGTATGCCAAAGAAAAGACTCATCACTATTTGCTTTAGATACAAAACAAGAAACTTCTCCAAAAGGGGAGGTTTCTTACAAATCCATCTTGTACATGTTCCCTTTCTTGGGGCTCTGAGAAAAATATGATCTTGAGGAGTGATCACCCCAGGTTTAAGAACAATGCACTCATGCTTAGTAAAGAGCATGTTGTGTCTCTGGTCACAAAATTGAGATACACTAAAAAGATTGTACTCAAGCTATTTGAAAAAAGTTACCATCTCAATGCTAAGCTTACCATTTATGACCCTACACCTTCCAGTAATGTAACCTCCTAATTCACCTCCAAAAGAAATTTTGCATTTGATTCAAGTCCCTGCCTGTTTTGATAAAAAATTTTGCATGCAAGGATGAATAGATAATGTTCTTGAAGGTTTCCTCTTCAAGAATACATTTTTCTGCCTTGACTTTGCTGATCACTAGCTCAGCTTGGCATTCAGTTAACTTGGTAACAAGATCTTTAATCTGAGTCCTATAGTTTGTATGCTCATGTTTTAGAGTAGAAATGGTTTTCTCAAAATCTTCTATTTTAAGCTTATAATAATTTCCTGCTCTTTTAAAATCATCTTTTAAAATGTTCAAGGACTCAAGATCAGATCTTACTTCCAAGTTGTAGGACCTATACATGTTAACTTTAGCAATGCATCAGAATAGCAAAGATGTTACAATACCTTTGATTCATCATGGTCTGCCATCAGGGATTGGTTCGGAGAGACATCTTCCACCTAAAAGTTCCAGTCAAATCCTCCTTCTTCAACAGCAACTACAGCTTGCTTCTTTGGTTGGTTAGGCTTTTCAGTTCTTGGAGCTGCCATAGTGTAGTTTGGCTTAGACTGTGTTTGGCCAACATTTGTTCTTGGTGCCTTACACTCCCTAACAAAGTGGTCCATTTGGTTAAAGTTGTACACTTTACTTTGCTTTCATCCAGGCCAAACTTTCCACTAGTCATATTGCTTGGAAACTTCCTCCATGTCCTCTTGTAGAACTTCTTGTCTTTATGAGTGAGAAGAGCCATCTTCTGAACTATCTCCATGTTCTCCAGATCATCTTCTGAACTATCTCCATGCACTCCAGGTCTTCAAGGGTGAAGAGAAAGTTTCCAGAACTTTCTTCTAAAGACACAATGGCCTGAGAAGAGTTGGGCTCTTGGAATAGGATTCCTTGAGTGTAACTCTCCCTTGGTGTCTCCGGGAAGGTGATGAAAGGACCTTTTGGTGAGTTTTCAGGGTAGCAAATGAGATGATGTTGTGGTTCTCTACTGTCCTTTTCAACCACATGAAGGGCTGAACTCTGTTAGGTGTTGAATGAGCTAGTAGAAGGATATTGCATGTTCATCTCCATTTGGTAACCGCTCAGAATACCATACAGCTCAGTGAGAGTAAGGGTAGAGAGGTTCTCAGTTCTCTTGATAGCCATATAATAGTGAGTCCATTGTCTGAGAAGAGAAATAAACTTCCTCACAATATCCCTATTCTCAAGTTTGACTCCAACATCCATCAGAGTATCTACAATCCCAACATACCTAAAGTATTATTGAGTCATAGTTTCACCTATCTTGTAGGTGAAGTTTTTAAACTGCTGCTTCATGATATCTTTCTTGTTCTCCTTGACTTCCTCAGTTCCTTCATACATCAGCTTCAATGCATCCTACAGTTCTTTTGCACTTTTGCACTTCTTGAAGCCTCTGTAGATGGAGTTGGGAAAGCAGTTTGAAGACTGGTCATGGCTTTCTGATTAATGTCTATTTTCTTCCAGTCATCTTTAGAATAATCAGCCACTTCCTTAGGTACATCCCACCTCTAGCAGTTGCTGAAGTAGTATTTGGGATGTGAGGTCCAGAGACTACAAGTCTTTATATCCTGTTGTCTTGAGACTTGATGAAGCCTTCCATTCTCATACACCAGTGTTAAAGCCATCAAGGGTGATCAGTGGAGACTTAGTCATTGTGTCGGTTTCCATATCAGGTTTAAAAAGAGCTACCATTTGAGCAAGTAAGTGAATATGAAACTAAAGAGTGATTCAAGATAGTGAGATCTTAGAATCAAGAGCTTGAGATGCTCTGATACTAATTGCAGGACCGGTGTAATGGTTCATAACAGTTTCACAGTTGGAGATTATCTACTAAACTCACTTACTAGATCAAATAGGGAACCAAAGAAGGAAACAATGAACAAACAAGTAAGGAACACTCAAGAATACAAAGATTGGTTTTCAAGGATGATGTGTATTGCTCTCAAGTGTTTTACAAGTGTTACAAAGCTTATTCCTTAAGACTGGTACATGAGATACTTTATACTACATCCTACTTCCGGTCATACTTAAGGCCAGCTAGACACTAATCTAGACAACAAGATCGATGTAAATCCAAAAGGCAGATTACCTTTTGACATGTGACTATGACATGCCATAGCTCACATCCTATTATAATACAATAAGGATAAAGGTACTAAAGTAGAAAGTTACAAACAAAGACACCATAATGTACAGTTGACAAAAGTAAGGAGATAATCACCAACTTGTATAAGTTGGTGTGTCTTCAAAGCTGGTAGTAGAAAGGTTTTCTGCTTTTGTCAAAAGTGTGTCATAAACACATGTCTTCTCTGTCTTTGGAAGAGTTTAGTCTTCAAGCTTTGGAAAACTTTGTCTTTAAGCTTTGGAAGACTTCATTTTTGGCTTCGAAAGATTTCTGTCTTTGGCTTCGAAAGATTTGATACTTAGTTATTTTTCTTTATGCATGATCAAATCTTTTTAAGTACTTCCTTCCCAGTACTTCAGTGTATGCTGAGAGATCTTTGGTTAGCATCAGCCTCTAAGATAAGCTCTTACACCATTGCATTAGATTCTTTTATTTTTCTCAAGTTTTCCTCTAGATCTTCGCCTAGACACACCAAATTATCTACAGTGTTCATGGTTTTATTTATTGATTGAGATGTTTTGTGCTTTTGTAATTTGTATATAGATGTTGTAAATTTGCACATCACAATTACGAATACACTACCAATTTTCTAAACTTGTAAACCACTTGTGTATTAATGTGTTAAAACTTATGCATCTATAGGTTATTAGTTGTGCATCAAATCATCAATAGCACCATAGTGAATCCATTAAAAGTTATTCAACAATAATCCATAATTGTGCACCGATGGTTTAAGAATTTTGCATTAGTGGCTTAACATGAACATACGTTTAGTATAGAAAGATTGATTTTTTATGCCTACAAGACTGGACCTGGGTTTGGTTGTGGTTATTTAAACTGTTTTCATATTAACCAAGAAATGGGATTAGTCAAACTTGATTTCAACTTTTTATTTTTACTCTAAAATCTCATTTAATGATTAGTTTTACACTTTCAACTCTATATTATATTTATTTAAGTCTTTAACTACTGTCAAAATTCTCAAATAAAACTCGAAAAGGATCAAAAAACACTATAGAAAAAAAATCTAAAATAAATAAATTGACAAAACATAAAGGTTTATGTGAGAGATATATGAAGATCAATCTCAAAGAAAAGTCATAAAGATATACATAAAATCTTTATGGTTAATTTTTCTTAATAACTAGTAAATTACAAATTTGGTTTTTTAATTATATAACAAGAATAGTTATTTTGAGGTAAAAATACAAAAAAAAATCATGTGCATTACGCATGACTAGATTTAGCGGAAAAATCTAACCACACTTCGTAAAAATGACGTATTTGTTACAAACCATTAAAATAAAGGATGCTCAATGTAATTATTGAAGATTAAAGACCTAAACCATAATTATCTATATAGGTAAAGGATGAATCATGTAATATAGTCTAGATGAAAACTAGATTTAATTATTATTTTAGGTTCTTAAAATAAAAGAGTTGACAAAAACAACAGATTAACTTGGGCGGGAAATTTTTTTAAGGAGAAACGGATGGGTGTCATCTGGCATCCCTAGTTACCCCGTTGTTATATAGTATAGATAACAACCACAAATCATTACATTGCATAGTTACATATATGTAATCAAGAAAATAATCAAATTGTTACATTACATACATACATGTCTATGATAATTAAAGGTAATACAGATCTCCTCAAAGTAAGATTGGATACACAATCGTGATAGTTTTCTTCAATATGGAACGGAGGAGATAACTGAGAGGAGATATCGTCTAATGTTAGTCGTCGATGACTTCCCAATCTTTCTCTCTCATCTCTATATAGTGGTGGAGGTCGTAGAAGATGGGTAGAAAAGCCCTCATGTAAAGCCACCACCTCCGATAGTGTATAATAGCAAGGACTGTTAGTCACCATCGATAGCTACAAAATTAACATTATTCACTTGTATCATACCTCATTAACTACTTGTAATCTATTGATCATAAAGTTGATATTTAATCACTTGTACCCAACCCACTCTTTGTTCCTCTCGGTAAACCCACAAGCGTTTTATCTAGAATAATTTCTTACACAATGAATGCATTGTTGTTTCCATAACCAACATCTCATTGAGAAATTTATTTGAAATTAATCTCTTTTTTATAAATAGGGGGTAATTTCAACACAGTGAGGGATGAATAATTTTTGAATCAATATTAGATTAAATTATTTCTAAATATTACACACAAGGGCATAAAAGTAATTTAATGTTTCCTTTGCTAGTTAGTGGGCTGAATAATTCAACCATTCCCTCCTAATCAGATTATCAATCTTCATTAATTTACCTGCGATTGAATTAGGAGCTTTAGATAATCAAATTCGGGTCTTTAAAGCAAAACCAAAATAGAGATTTTGGATGCTGGGATCGTTTGATTCTTGAGAGGATAAAGTTATTCAAAATGGGTAATGATCTTCCTTCAATTTAATCTAGGTGATGCTTATGAGTTTGTTAGGAAACCCTGATAGGCAACTGATCATTATATTAGTGTTTTGGATTTGATAGTGTGATTCATCTTCATTATGCAATTCATGAAGAATATGATTTTTATACCTATATGCGATTTAATGGGATTATTAACAGATGGTGAAGGAGAACCGGGTTCTGCTTCAATAGGAGCCAAGGGAAAAGAGACTAGTGTGGGTTCTAAAGTTAACTCAATTGGAGATATTCTTGAAAGAAGACCCTTAGATGAAGCTGATGATGATAATTGCAGTTATAATGCTCCTTCTCAACAAAAAGATGATGGAATGACTAGCACTATGACATATACAGGAATGGTAATGGCTCATCTCAAAATCATACTAAAGACAAGGAGGAAATAAATAAGACCAGCCATCCAGTTAATTATAACAATTATATGGAGGGAGGGGCTGGAAAAAGTGTGTATGAAGAATCATTAGACATATTGTGCAATTGGGATGATGTAGGCATGTATCTCGATTAGAAAGATAAAGATTGGAATTTAATATAGATGATCAATAGGATGGTGGAAGGATGGGAAATCTTTCATTAGATGCAAGCAATTCAGATAATCCCAAATTGAGGATTCTATGTGTAGGATAACCTAACGGTATGCGCATATAGGCATTTAAAGAAGGCTTGGTATATAAAGTGCATAGATGCATAAACAATAGTGGTTATGGATATAGTAATATATATAAAAAGTGAATAGATGCATAAACAATAGTTGCTATAAATATAAATGATTCCTGAAATTTAAAAAATGAAATTATAATTCTTTGGCTAAGACTATCTATCTTGGGTTAACTGAAATTCATTTCCAAAAAAAAAATTAATATTCCATTTATGGGATAACACACTATATTATGGGAAATTTTATATGGGCTAGGTGTTGATTTTATTGATGATGTTGCATGATGCATAAATCTATTGACAATCATACATCCATAACTCTTTACATTTTTGAATTAATAGGAGATGAATAGGCATATGAAGGGTCTAATCCGAAAATTATTCACTCACCAAATGGAGGAGTATATTGGATTCCTATAGTACCAGTCCACATCAAGCTAGTTAAAGCTATATATGCATCATTTGAAGAGGCTAAGAAGATGTATGACTATTATGCAGAGAGGGGAGAATTTTCAATAAGGTTAAAAATCACCAAACGAAAAAAGGTGAAATAACCCATCAGTATATAGTATGTAATAAGTATAGGAAGTCAAAGACAGTTTCTGTTGATACTTTAAAAGATAAAAAACATGAACCTTCAAAAAGAATGATTAAGTTTAAAGTTACAAATTGCTTGGTCGGGTTGAAGTTTAAGGTTGTTCTCGGAACATCAAATTATTGCTTGTATAAATTTGTGGAAGCTTATAATCATGACTTGTTGGAAGATGACAATAAGGAGTTTAGTAAAGATAGAAGAAAACTATAATATGCTGATAAAAGGTACATCCTAAGACTCTCCACTTCCAATATAGGACCAAGTATTGCTTATAGACTTCAAACCTTGTTTAGTGGTGGTCATAGCCAGGTTAATAGGATAGTTGAGATTTCAGAAACTTCAGGCGAGATATGAATCTTTTTATTGGATCAAGAGATGCACAAATGCTCGTTGACGGAATGACAAACAAGAAGAAAAATCACCCAAAATTATACACTCGAATACAAAACCGACGTAAACGAGGTTGCACTAATGTTTTGGGCAAATGAGGTTCCAAAATCAAATTACGATGCATTTGGGGATGTTCTTGCATTTGATGCAACCTATCGAACAAACCGGTACTAGAAACATATTAAATGAATTTTCCATCTCATGATTTTCTTTTCCAATTATTATAAGAATTGAGATGGAGAGTTTTTTATGGTAGGTATAAGATAGTGTTTGTACCCTTCACATACGTTGATCATCATACTAGAAGCATAACATTCGATGGAGCCTTGATTAAAAGAGAAAACATTGAGTCATACAAATGGATCTTGGAATCCTTTCTAGAGGCGCATAAGAAACAACCACAGTTGGTACTAATCGATCAAGATCCAGCAGTTAAGGTAGCAGTTGAGGCGACTCTACTGCAATCATGACACCGATTGTGTATGTGGCATATAATGGATAAGCTGCCACTTAAGGTAAATATGAGGGAAATGCCTTTGAAATCATGATTTCTGTGACATTTTGCAAATTGGTTGTGAAAGTATTTAAGTATTATAATTTGTTTTTTTGGGAAAATAAAATAGATTACTGGGGATATTTTGGCAAAGACTAATCTCAGGAAGCGTTTTAACAAACTTGTTTGGAATACATATCTTACACCATTTAAGTTCGAGGAAGGTTGGTGAAATATGGTGGCAGATTTGAATTTGTATGACAACAAATGGCTGAATGATTGTTTGAAATCTAAGAACATTAGATCCCAGGATATTTTAGGGACCTACTGTCAGGATCAGCGATCTAAGTTTGATCAATTAGAGATGAATTGCAGCGGAATTGGAACAAGAATTAGACAAATATAGCAAGAACACAATAGATATTCAATGGAACAGTACACGGTTATAGAGAAATAGGGTTTTCTGCAAAAGGGATAATATCATTCATGCACAAATGCTTCGGTATGGCGGCTGCTAAGCTTTTCGGGGTTCACTCAGCTGTGCGTCGTACCTTACAATTAGGTCAACATTCCTTATATAAAGGAATGTGACGTCTGCTGATGTCACTTGATAGTGACATCTAACAGAATTATTACAAACAACTGAAAGTAAGCAAACTACTGAGAATGTTCACAACAACTGAGAACAGAGTATATTGCCCCATATTGGCAACAATGGCTTTATCATAATCAGAGGTGATACGTCTCAGAGTATGCTAAGTACAAGATCAAACTAAAACTACTGAAACTAAAAGTACTGATTACAAGAAACATAAAACTACTGAAAGGAAACCATCACAACTACTGAAGAGGTCTTCTTCAGCTGTTGTGACAACATTTGAAACTTGGTCTTCAGTCTTTGTCTTTAGCTTTTGTCTTCAGACTTTGTCTTCAGTTCTTTTCACTTCAGACTTTGTCTTCAGCTCTTTTACTTCAGACTTTGTCTTCAGCTCTTTCACTTCAGACTTTGTCTTCAGCTCTTTCAATTCAGACTTTGTCTTCAGACCTTTCACTTCAGACTTTGTCTTCAGACCTTTCACTTCAGACTTTGTCTTCAAACCTTGTTATCAGTTGATGTCTTCAGCTGTTGCAGACTACTTCAGTTGTTGTAATGTCTGTGGGACTTAAAGGTTTTTCTGATCAGGCTCATTGGTTCTTTTGGTCCAACAAACTCCCCCTGAACCAATGCAGCCAAAACCTTTAAGCTTATTGAGGTCCCACTTATTCTTGGCAGAAATACTCTCTTGATTAGCTTCAGAGATATCAGATAAGCACAGGCCAGGGAACAGGTTTCAGTAGATATGAATGTCAAAGGATGGAAAGGAACTCTGTCTTGAGGAAACTGGACACAGAGCTATTATCCCAACCATGAAACCTACTTCCCATTGATGAGTCTATAAGACTCTCTGACGTAGGCCTCAAGGAGAACAACTTGTTCCTCCTTAGTGAGTTCTTCTGCTTCTCCTTCGAAGAAGAACTCTGGGCCATAGTACTCTGATAGGTACTTTACCGTCTTTCCATTATTCAATTCAACAGTTGTTATCTCTCTGTAAGCAAATTCATCTGGGTGAGTCCCTTCTAATAACAACTGGAGTTCATTTTTCTTGATCTCTTTAAGCCTCTTGTATAACAACCCCTTCTTGACCATTTTGTTCTTCATTAGAGTTTGAGGGGTCATCTTTGACTTGTAGGCTCTCTTGAAGTCTTCAAGTATCTCCCAGGGTGAGACTATAATGGCCAACATAATAACAGCATCTATGGTCTTTCTCACTTGGCCATTGTATCTACTTGGTATGGATTTCTTATGAATTCTAGAACTAACCCTGGGGTCTGGCCAAATCCTTACTCTCTCCTTTTGATATTGAAAGGTATACCTGAGAGCATACAGCCTTTGAGCGTGTTTCTTCATGGCTTGTATAGATGATGACTGAGGAAACTCTTTGTCAACCATCTTCAAAAGTTGCTCATCGTGCTGTTTCTGCTGTTCTTCTTCTTCAATCTTAACTTTCACCATTTGCCTCTGAAAGTCTGGTGTGATCATTTGTTGACTTCTAGGCTCAGGTATTTTTAGAACAGCAGAGATTGGCAGACTGTCTTCTTTATCATCTTCTTCTTCTTCTTCTTCCATCCTCAACACCCTTCTCCTCCTTCTGGGTGCATCCTTGGATGTGGTTTGAGGTTGTTTTTGGGGTAAGGGAGTTGGTTTTGAAGGTTGAGTTGGTTTAAGTTTAGGTTTAGGGATTGGTTTGGAGAGTTGTGGGGTTGGTTGTTTTTGAGTGGGAGTTTGGGAAGGCTGATCTAGCATTTTTGTGGTAGGTTTGGCTTTGGAAAGCTTGGCCATATCAGATCTCTTCCCAGCACCTGCTTCATCTAAGGCTTCGATAATCAACCCTTTATTGAATGCTTCAGAAGCACAGATTCTGGTGGTTATTGCCAGAATACTGTCTCTGGTCCATGATTTAATCTCAATTAATGATCTTCCCAAGTATTTTGCAATAAACCTGATCATTATCTCCAACCTCTCCCTTTCCATCACACTGTAACTGGCCCATCTCTCTTGTATCTCTTTAATCTCCAGCCTTCTGATCTCAGTGTCTAATGTAGCTGTATCAAAACCCTGTCTGAAGAGTTGGTCTATTATTTTGTCCATTGATCTGCTGTGAGCTTCATCAGCTTCTTTAACCAGATCATCCAATGATTTCTCTTCATCAGGCTTTTGAGTTTCAGCACTTTTCTTTCTCTTGTATGTGATCAGCTGTTTTTCCTTTTCTAACTCCTTTTCTTTCTCTTGTTGTTTCTCATCTTCCACTCTCTTTCTCTTTCTTTCTTTCACTGCCTTAGACTCCCCCTTTTTGGGTGCATTGGGTTCAGGGGTTTGAATGGCAGAAAGCTTCTTTTGCACAGCATCATCAACAAGTGTTTGTAGATTTGAGGAGATCCTCTCATCAATGGCTTTATGCACAATCTCATTGATGATGGGAGTGATGAGAGGTAAGGAGTGTTGAAAGGTAGCAACCATCTGCTCAGAGGGGTTCTGTCCCTGAGAGGTGGTGCCAAAAGCAGTGGCTGGTGGCTCAGTTGAGTGTAGTGGCTGAGTGTTTGGTGAACCTTCAGATGAAGGTGCCATCTGTGGGTTTATTGGGGTAGATGGACTTTGATCCTGAGACATTTTGGCAAGCAGTTCTTTGAGTCTGCTCACCTCAGCCTCAAGGATTGTGTTATGGGCTAAGACATCATAGAAAAAGCCCAGGTCATCATCAGTCTTTGCTGAATCACCTGACCTCCTGATTGAATCAGGATGTACATGCCCTGAGTGTAGATCAATTGTAGCATGTGCCCCTTGTTCTTAGTTCTAGGGACTTCCTGCCTCAGGACTGAGTCCTTCATCGGCAGTTGCCTCTGGTGAGGTCTTAAAGATGTTACCAACTGCATCCTGTTCATTTGCTGAATTAGTAGAAGTGGCAGCCTCACCAGATGTTCTAACCTCCTCCTCTACACGGGGAGATTGAACATTATAACCCCTGTGCTGTGGGTTATCAGCAGCATTTTGGTCCTCTTCCTCAGCTGTTGTGGTTCTCCCCATTGTAATTGGTTTCTGGGGAGGAGGAGAGGAATGCAGCTGACTCAGCACTTGTGCAACTATAATGGTTGGGCTTTGAGGGGCGGTTGCATGTGGAGATAGGGTTGAAGCAGATTGCACCCGGGGTGACTGGTGCTCTTCAATGGTAACCTTCTCAATTGAGATAGGTTCCAGCATTGTGGTATCCCCAATTATGGTTGCATCAGGATCCTGTTGAGAGGATGCCTGAGCGGCTAGGGCTGGTGGAGTCTTTGACACTACTGGGGGATTAGAACCAGTAAGTGTTTCCTGTATTGGTGTTACAGGGGCATCCTCAGGGGACTCATCTCCCTGAGTAGCCTTTTTGGGCTTTTTGGTGTTGGGTTTGGTGGGGACTCTGGATCTGGAAGTAGAGGCTGTGGGTTCCCGCTGCTTGGGTTTTAGCAGCCGGGCAGCCCCTTTCAGTGTAGGGTCAGAGTTGTGCCTGGAGTATACTTCAGGCAATACAGCCGGAGCAGGGACTCCAAGGCCAACAAGGCCGTCTGATTTTAGCTGATTTAAAATTATGGCCATGAGAAACCTGGGATATAATATCCATCTGTTTGCCACAGGTTTCAAAGCCAGATCCTTTAGTTCCATGAAAACTATCTCAGAAAATTTAGATTTTGTCGTTCAAAGATAGAGTATAATACCTGTTGCCATCGGGAGGACATCTGATCCCATGAGGAGGTTTTTGATGCAAGGCAGACATTCACCATGTGGAATATAAGACGTTCAGCATCATGGAAGTGCCTCTTCAGAATGGTGGTAGCACTTAAGTCTCCTTCATACCCGTTATTGATGAAAGACATATCAGTTGTGCCTTTCGGGTATTCTGTGACACAGGTGGCATCATGTAGATTTAGGGTTTGTCGAATGATGTCTGGAGTGATGACCACCTGTTTCTGGTTAACCAACGACTGGAGAGAGATTCGGCGATCATTCTCACCAGTTTGCACAGAGACGTTGGTCCAGAATTGGCTTAGGGAATCGGGGTATATGTGTTTCTTGATGAAAACAACATCTAGGTTGGAGAGCGCTAATGCCTTTTTCAGGCGGTATGCAAATCTAGAAAACACACTTCTCCAATTCATGGTATGTTTGAGGTGCTATGGACAATCAATGTTATAACCAATGGAAACTAGACAATGAAACAAGGAATACCACTCCATCTTTCTTAACAAACCTCAAGATGGAAAGAAGTGATGCAAAGGTATACACATATGAAGTATGCAGGACCGGATAAGGGTACTTAACACTTAGCTTCACACTGAGGAGAGATCTTAGATCACTTAACAATTCAAATAGGGAACTGGTAACTAGAGACAGATGATACTAAGAACACAAGTAAATTAAAGAGACAGAACTAAGAACAACACAAGAACACAAGATTGGTTTTCAAGGATGTTGTATATTGATCTCAAGTTCTTTTACAAGTGTTATAAAGCATGAAGAAATTATAAGAACCTGAGACACTTTTATACTACAACCTACAACCGTCACTTACATGTAAAGACAGTTGGGATTTGACTAACTAGACAACAAGATCAATCTAAAGTCAAAAGGCAGATTGCCTTTTGACTAGTGACTATGACATGCCATAGCTCACTAACTTTTCCTAATGCAAAAAGTCTATAGAAACAAGTAAGGTAAGTTACAGACAAAGGCCATTCCTACTTTTTGATAAAGCATGGGAGTTTCACCAACTTGTGTAAAGTAGGTGAACCACCAGAGCAGGCAGCGGAGAGTGTGTTAGCTTTATCAAAAGTTGATTCAAAGAAAGCATATTTTCTCTGTCCTCTAAAGAAATTAGTCTTCACAGCTTCAAAAGACTTTGTCTCTAAAGCTTCGGAAGATTTCATCTTTGGCTTCAGAAGATGCTTGTCTTTGGCTTCGAAAGATTTCATACTTAGGATGTTTTTCTGTTTGAGTGTGAAACTTCCGAAGTAACTCCTTCTGAACGGTTAGCTTCGGAAGATCTTACACTTGGACACATTTGAGAGTGTAAGACTTCCAAAGCTAGTTCATCTTTGTTCCTTAGTGCATGCATGGAAGACTTGGTTGTTTTGGCTTATTGGTTGTATCAGCCTCATAATCTTCAGATGATCTTACAAACTCCCCCTAAGCTGATGCTAGAGAAGTTCTTCAGATTTTGATAGTCCACATTAGGATCCTCAGCATACCTTTCTTCATCATTAGGTCTGGATCCTTCAGACTAACATAGAACCTTCTCATGTCAAAAGATCATGCAGAGGAAGATTAAGCATGTCTTCTGAGGAATAGACATGCATGCCTTCCTGATCTCTTATGACATATCATCTGTCTTGATCTTCATCATAAGACCATGACATAATTTGTCTTCCAGCAAGAGGCTCTACTATGATTGGAGTTTGTTGAGAGACCTCTTCATGCACTCCCTCAGGATGCTCTGACTCATCCTGAGGTTGGGAGGTGGATGCCTTTCTTCTTTTTCCTTTGAGGTTGATCTTCTGGCCATCCTTTTTCTTCTCCCTGATGATTTTAACTGAGGGGACTGGTCTTGAGTACCAGGTTGTTCAGTTGAGTCCCCCTCAGTTAGGATCTCCTCTCTCATAGGTTCAGAAGGAGAGAGAGGAGGACCCTGTTGTGGATCAGAAGATGAAGTTGGCTGAGATGTAGCTCCAGGTTCAGGTTGTGTTGTCTCAGTAGGTTCAACCTTCATCTCAACTTTAGGTTGAGCTGGACTTGGTGGAGAATGCAAGTCCACCAGCTTCCTTCTTTATCTTCTGCTTAATTACCCTGATATGCTCATCCATTATGGATAGAGACATAGGGCCAAGCCTCCTTTCAAAGAATCCATACAGCTTCAAGAAGCTCATCATCCTTTGTCTGTCAGCAGACTTCTTTTGGCTTTTATGGATGATGGCCCTTGACTTTGCAGCTTCTTCCCTTAATCTTTTCTTTTCAGCTTGTTTTTCTCTTTTAGCTTTTTCTTCCATCTGCTTATTGTATTCAAACAATATATATTCAGATGGTAAGGGAAGAAGTGCATCTACCTGATAGAGACCTGTGACACTCAGGTAGCTGATCTTTAGTCTTTCTTCTTTAGTTGCTACCTGAGGTTGTTCAATGGCCACAGTCTCTAGCTCAGGAATTTCTTGAACCGGGGAGAGGACAGGAATGTTCTTGTAGAGTCTTTTTAGCCTCATTTCTTCCTTGTGCTTGAGGAGCAATGTTGCATCCTCTACTTCCTTCCTCTCTTTTGACAACTCTGTGTCAGCCAGTTCATTCAATTCATCTAAGGGGAGAGAGATGAGTTCATCAACATTATAGTTTTGGTTCCCAGGTAGTTTAGCCTAGCTGCTCTTAACTCATCTTCCTGAGTGTTTAGCCTGGGGGCAGCCCTGATTGCAGCTTCCATAAACCCTGGGGAACCACTTGAACTCTCTCCCCTCGGCTTCCTCTTCCTCTCTCTCTTCTCCTCCTCAATCTCCTCAGGAGTCATTTTCCTTTTGCCTTTGTCATCCACAGGCTTTGGTGACTCAGGCTATAGAGAGCTTTGGCCTTCATTGCTTGGTTCAGCTGTCAAGCTCTGGCCAGAGAGAGGTTGTGAAACACCATCACCAGCTGGTGTTTCACTGAGGGTAATGGTGCAGAGGGAGATCCTGTCTCAAGGTTCACAGGTTCAACCTCTGGGCCTTCAGTCAAGGTTTTCCCTTCGAAGCTAATCTTCGAGTCTACCTCAACATCCAGTTGACCAAAGATCTCACCTGCTAGCCTCTGTCTATATAATTTTGATCTCAATTTAAACTCCTCTAGCACCCTGTCTTGGATTCTTTCTGCCAATTTTGCTGCTTGTCTGTTATTGCTTGGTTTGACAAGTGGCAGATCTACCAAGTTGATGCTCTCATAGAAACTCAGGTGTGAAATGTTGAGAACTTCTAGTTGACCCTGAGCTCTAGAGATCACAAGAGCTCTCCTATTGCTGTCATACCCCCAACCCCAGATTGGGTTCTCAGAAGGGGCAGACATTGCTCTTGGTATTCCCTCCTCAAACAGTTGTTGGATGAGCAAGTTCAGATCACTGTCCAGAGGAGGTTGCTGAGTATGAACAACTGCAAGAGAGGATGGTGATTCCTCTATGTCCATACTCTGGGAAGAACTCCCAGTTCTGTGATTGTCAGAATTTCCTCCCCCTTTTTGGTAGCATCACCCTCTTGCATAGGTGAGCTGGGAGATTGATCCATGACATCCACAGGTTCTTGTGGACCTGGATGAGTTGTCCTCATGGGTCTCTCAGCCAACTTGCCCTTGAGATCGGTGATCTCAAGTTGCTGGTCATTGACCCTCTTTTGTAAGATAGTCACCTGAGATTCCAGGTGAGCTATCTTTGAACAAAATAGGTGCAAAGATGTGACAGTTTGTGCACCTTTTGTTGCAGACTCCCCTCATCTTCAGATGAAGAATCATTGGGGGATGAGAGAATTGGACCTAAGTCTTCTTCCTCACCACCAGCATAGGTTTCTTGGCTGCTGGATTTCCCCTGCCTAATGACAACTTCCAGAGAAGTGTCAAGAGGCTGGGTTGCCATGGTAGAGGTCCTAGTAATGTTATCACTTGCAAAGTGATAGCCTCTGCCATATGGATTTCCTGAATAAGTTCAGGACTATCCACCTCAGTAGGGGGTTGCTGATGTGGGCTAGAGATGGGGAAAGCAGGAGTACTCATCTCTCCTTGAGTGTGGGAAGAGAGGAGAGACTCATGGTACTCACTGAAGCCAAATCTTCATCAGAATAGAAGTCAAGGCTGGGAATGGGGCGGTTTAGATCAAGAGGTTGGGGATGGTAGCTTTCCCCAGAAGGTTGATCACTAGAGTGTTGAGACTCAGAGTGATGGCTTAAGGCTGTTTGTGGGGTTGTGAGCTCATCAGGCTGAGCATGAGGAACCTCAGCACTGATTGGTTGAAAGATGGGAGTGGTCTGCTCCTCAGGGGAAGTGGGAGCTCGAGATTCCACTTCCTCCTGTATGGGTTCTGATATGGGGGCCTGCACATGCTCAGTAGCAAGTGCAGGGGTTCGTTGGGATTTTCTTTTGTAGGTGATGGTGATGGTAGGCTGTGTTTGAGGTGGTTGAGAGGTGGAGGGTGTTGGTTCAACACTAGCTGGTGCTGCTAGGTTTTCACCCTGAGCAATGAGCTCAAACATTTTTAGGACAAGGGCTGTTTCTACCCCAGAGAAGCCAACAGTTGGCTTCTTCAAGATTTTGAAGATGCCGGGCCTCATTTGTCCTATTTTAGAATATTACCTGTTCCCCTCAACTGTGGTCCCAACTCACAGTTGAGAATGTGTTGAACATACCTAGGGAACATGTAGTACTCTAAGGAGTCCAAGTTTGCAAGTAAATTAGTATATACAAACTGAGAGTACCTGAACTTGACCCCTTGTACCATCCCATGGACTATAAAGGAGAGGTCTTCTGGAACTTGATCCCATCCTCCATGCTTGTTAGAAAGGCTGTGAATGACGACATGGAGGAGGTATTTCCATTAAGATGAGACCTTCCCTTCCTGAAGGTTTTGACTGAGAAGTCACCTTCATAGCCCATCTGCTGAAAGGAGTGGTTGACAGCAGATTTGGGAAAGGACAGCTCACCTGCTTCATCATCCAGCTGCAAATGGGTGTTTATGATGGCCGGAGTGATGAAAACTGTCCTCCCCTGCACTGTAGCAGACAGTGCCTTCTCCCCGTCCATGGTGACCTCTTGACAGGTCCTCCAAAACTCAAGCAACTGATCCTCATAGAGAGGAGGATCAATTGTAAGGGAGGTGAAGTAGTGAGATGAAGAAAGTACCTACTACACATTGAGAAGCTTGGATCCTTCTCAGAGTGTAACAGGGCAACCTGATTGTGTTGCCTGTGTAGGTGCATGGAAAAATCAGGGTCGTTGCGACGATCAATGTTGGCCATTTGAGGAAGCTTTTGCAGTGAAGAAAGGAAGAAGAAGATGAAATTTAGGGTAAGGATCAGTGAGAGTAGAGAGACGAAATAGAACCGTTTGGAAGATATATGTCGTGGATTTGAGACAAAGTTATGACAAAAAGATAAACTTTGAAATCCGCAAGTGGGTCCTACTTCTGAAAAAGTGCGCCCAAAAGTTAGTTTTCTTGGAAGTTGTAAAACTTCCGAAGGAAATTTGGCTTCGGAAGCTTTGTAGCAAAGCTTCCGAAGGCAAGTTTTGCTTCGGAAGATATTTCAAAGAATTTTGAAAATTTGGCTTCGGAAGAAGTGAACAAGTCTTCCGAGACTTAGTTGCTTTCGGAAGATATTTGTTCTTTGAATACATTTAAGTGCTTATATACAAATTTAAGCTTCGGAAGATACTCCAAGAATTTCTTCCGAAGGTAAATCTTAGATAAGCTGTTAAATGATTTAAAGACATAAATTTCTTCCGAAGGCAATTTGAGTTCTTCCGAAGGTAAATTTTCACAAATCTAAGGAATATCAGTTAAAAGTTAGTTTTCTTCCAAAGAGAACTGGGCTTATGAGGTGATCTAATAGACAACTTAGGACACACAGTTTTAGGAAATAAAGTTGATTAAGTTATTAAAAAAAATCTATTCAAAGTTAATCATCCCAATAGCTGATACAAGATATTTAAATCTCTGTTCATCAAATGCCTTTGTGAACAGATCAGTATATTATTCATTTGTGTTAACTTTGATTAGTTTGATCAATCCCTTTTCAAAATTATCCTAATCAGATGATACCTGATGTTGATGTGTTTGGTCCTTGAGTGCTGCACAGGATTTTCTGTAATGGAGATGGCACTGTTGTTGTCTATGTGGATGGGAGTCTCCTTGAAGTTGAACCCATAGTCTAGCATCTGATTCTGAATCCAAAGCACTTGAGCACAGCAGCTTGCAGCAGCAATGTATTCAGCTTCAGCAGTTGATGCAGACACACAGGATTGCTTCTTGCATTGCCAAGAGACTATCCTTCCACCAAGGAATTGACATCCCCCAGATTTGGACTTTGCAGTCATGTTGCAGCCACCATAATCACTATCTGTATAAGCATACAGATTAAAGTCTAAATTCTTTGGATACCAAAGGCCTAGATTTGGAGCACCTTTGAGGTATCTGAGAATCCTTTTGACAGTGATTAGGTGTGACATCTTGGGGTTGGCTTGATATCTTGCACATATACAAATGACAAACATAATATCAGGCCTGCTAGCAGTAAGGTACATAAGTGACCCAATCATAGCCCTATAGAGATGTTCATCAACACACTCCCCTCAAGATCAGGACCAAGGGAGTGGTTTCTGGCTATGGGTGTCTTTGCAACCTTACAGTCAGTCATCTTGAATCTTGTAAGTATGTCTGTACATACTTTGACTGACTAATGAAGATGCCATCTTCAACCTGCTTCACTTGAATTCCTAGAAAGAAACTGAGTTCCCCCATGGCACTCATTTCAAATCTATTCTTCATCAGCATCTCAAAGTCTTTGCAGAGCTTTGGATTAGTTGAACCAAAGATGATGTCATCTACATATATTTGAACTAGCAGTGTGTCATTCCCTATTTCTTTGATGAAGAGAGTCCCATCAATAGTACCTCTTTTGTATCCATGATGACAGAGGTATGTTGATAGTGTCTCATACCACTTTCTTGGAGCTTGATGCAGTCCATATAGAGCTTTATCAAGCTTGCAGACATAATCAGGATGATCTGGGTCTGCAAAGCCAGGTGGTTGTTTAATATAAACTTCTTCATCAATCACCCCATAGAGAAAAGCACATTTCACATCAAGTTGGTAGACCTTGAAATCCTTGGATGCAGCATAAGCCAGGAATATTCTTACAGCTTCAAGTCTTGCAACTGGAGCAAAAACATCAGTGTAATCGATCCCTTCTTCTTGAGTGTATCCTTGGACAACCAGTCTAGCCTTGTTCTTGATATAATCCCTCTATCATCCTTCTTGTTCCTGAATACCCATTTGGTACCTATGACAGTCTTCCCTTGAGGAAGAGGGCATAAGTTCCACACCTTCTGTCTTCTGATTTGAAGCAGCTCATCTTGCATAGCTTCAATCCAGCTTCCATCCTTCAAAGCCTCATCAACTTTCTTCGGCTCTATCTGGGATAAGAAACAAGAATGTAGACAAACATGGCTATCATGAGTTTGTCCTCTTGTTCTTACCCCTGAGTCAACATTTCCAATGATGTTTGTGGTGGGATGTGACTTGTGGATCCGAAGTTGAGGGATCACAGCAAGTTGGTTGGACAGATCTAAATTAGAGAAATTCTATTCTGGCAATGAGGTGTCTCCCACCACATCAGCACACTTATCAAGAGAAACTTAATCTAATGAGTGTGTGACATCATTCATGTTGTCTTCAATGGAGTGGTTATCAGCATCAAGAAATTCTTGATCACTGTCACCACCTCCAGTTCCTCCTACATTAGAAGTTCCTTCTCCTGAATTCTGAGCCTCTGAGCTAGAATTTGAAGGCAAATCAGTTGAATCAGCGGTATTTGTCATGCTTGTGCTGATAGGAGCCTCAATTACAGGGTTAGTCACCACTGGAGCTGAAGTAGTCTTCTTGGTTGGTCTTCTCAGCTCAAATCTTGGATCAAGATCTTCTGTTGATCTATTATTTGTAGATCCTGAAACATTCTCACAAGACTTGTTAAAACAGTTGGTAACTAAATCAAGATCAAACAGCCAATCCGGACCAGAACCTTTCACACAGGGTGTGTGTTCACATCTTATGGTTTTTAAATTTAGTTCCTTGATCACATCTTATGGACTTGACCTGTGATCAGATTTGATCAATTTTCATTTTGAAGTTCTTTAAGATTTCAGGGGTTTCATCCTTAGTTCTAAGGAAAAACACCCAAGTGAATCTTGTGAAATCATCTGTGATCACTAAACAGTAAGAGGTCCTTCCTAGACTTATTACATTGGTGGAGCCAACAGATCCATATGTAACAAGTGTAGAGGAGTAGTGATAGAGTTCATTTCCTTGGGCTTGTGAGACACTTTGTGTTGCTTCCCTTTCGGGCATGCAACATAGTGGTCATCACTTGTAAACTCTTTCTTTGGCATTCCAGTTACCAAATCATTCTTAATCAATTTATTCATGTTTTTAAAGTTTACATGGCACATTCTTTTATGCCAAAGGAAAGACTCATCATTATTTGCTTTAGATAGAAAGCAAGAAACTTCTCCAGAGGGAGATGTTTCCTACAGATCCATCTTGTACATGCTCCCTCTTCTGGGGGCTCTGAGCAGAATATGCTCTTAAGGAATATCAACCCCAGGCTTGAGAACAATGCACTCATGCTCAGTAAAGAGCATGTGATGTTTTTGGTCACAAAATTAGGACACACTCAGAAGATTGTATCCAAGCTCCTTGACAAAGTTTACCTTCTCAATGCTGAGCTTACCATTTGTAACCTTGCCCCTGCCAGTAATGTAACCTCCTGCATCTCCTCCAAAAGCAACTGGTCCTCCATCAAATCTTTCAAAGTTTTGAAGTAAGGACTCATTGCCTGTCATGTGCCTGGAGTAGCCACTATCAATGATCCACACATTTCTGTTTGCCTTTGGCTGTCCCTGTACAAAAGGAGATGATTTAGTTACATTTGGAAACTCAAGCCTCATTGGTCTTAGGCTTGTTAAAATGAGTTGAAGGCAATGAAACAGTAAGTGATCCTATGTTCAGGCTCTGAGGATCATTTGCTGTTGCTGATGAAGAATCTTCAGTCACACGGTCTTCCTTCATCTTCCACACCACCTTTGAAAAATTTGGCTTGACCTTCAAAGCTTCAGAAGCTTTTGCAGCTTCAGAATATTTGGAGACTGGACCTTTGGAAGATCTTGCTTTCACTGCAGCAAGCTTCAGTACTTCGGAAGCATTCCTTTCTTCCAAGACCAAATTTTCTTCAGAAAGCAATTTTTCACTTGCCTTCTTCTTCATTTTGGAGCTTCTGAAGGAAACAGATTTTCCTTCCGAAGCTTTCTTTTCCTTCTTCTTCCCAGAAGCCATTTCTTTGACCATGTGGATAGTACTTTTAGGATTGTAGAAGCAATCCTTAGCCATATGAGAAGTACTACCACACATGATGCAGTCCATTTGCTTCCATCTAAGAGTCTTCTTCTGAGAGCAAGACTAAACTTGAACACTTTCTTTCTCCAGCTTCTTCTTCATAGATGATGCAATAATTTTCTTAGGGAGAGAATTGCTCTTGGAGGAGGATGGTTCAGACTGTGTAGTAGTGGTACACAGCAATTCAGCCTTCTTTTGCTGGAATGAGTTGGAACTGTACTAAAACTCCTGGTACTAGAGTTTGTAGTTGATTCCTCAGCCTTTACTACTTCAAACCCTGCAGAGATGAACACTTGTTTCTGCTTGGGGTCAAAAGTGGGCTTGATCTCTTGAGCCTTCTTTGATATTTTCTTTGCTCTTCTAATCAAGTTCTTCCTTTGTCTTTGTCATACCAGCCTTCTTACTCTCCTTAGGAGCATGGTGACCCTTTTTGGATTGACTCTTTTCACTCATTTCAGAATCATCCCTCACCAACTCCTCTTCATCCTCTTCAACACTAGGGTCTATGAGGGGAAGCTCGTCTTCACCAATTCAACACCTTGGAGATCTTACGGATAATAGAGTGTGTGGAGGAGCTATCTCATAAGATCCCATTCCCTTCTTATTTTGATAACAAACTTTTGCATGCAGAGATGAGGATATTATGTTCTTGAAGGTCTCTTCTTCAAGAACACATTTTTCCACCCTGGCTTTGCTGATCACAAGCTCAGCCTGGCATTCAGTCAACTTAGTAACAAGATCTTTTATTTGAGTCTTGTAGTTTGTTTGCTTATGTTTAAGAGTTGAAATTTTTTTCTCTAGATCTTCTAATTTAAGCTTATAATCATTTTTAGCTCTCTTAAAATCAGCTTTTAAAATGTTTAAAGACTCAATATCAGATCTTATTTCTAAGTTGTGGACCTGTATCTGTTTACTTTAGCAATACATTCAGGAGAGCAAAGATGTTCTAATACCTTGGCTTCATCATGGTCAGCCATGAGTGCTTGATTTGAAGAAGCATCTTCAGCTTGGAAGCTCCAGTCAAAGCCTCCTTCTTCAACAGCAACTGCAGCTTGCTGTCTTGGCTTCTCATTCTAGTGCCCTCCTTCAATGTAGTTTGGCCTGGATGATGCTTGGCCACCATTTGACTTAGGTTCCTTGCATTCTCTGGCAAAGTTTCCCATCTGGTTACAGTTGTAACACTTTACTTTGCTTTTGTCTAGCCCAAACTTGCCACTAGCTACATTGCTAGGAAACCTTCTCCCAGTCCTCTTGTAAAACTTCTGGGCTCTGTGAGTGAGAAGATCCATCTGCTGGACTATCTCCATATATTCCAGATCATCTGGATGGATACAGTCCAGGTCTTCAAGAATGAAGAGAAAGTTGCTTGAACTTTCATCAGTAGAGACAAAGGCTTGAGAGGAACTTGACTCTTGGAAGGGACATCCTTGGATGTAGCTCTCTCGGGGTGTCTCTGGGAAGGTGATGAAAGGACCCTTTTGTGAAGTTTTAGGGTAGCAGATAAGATGATGTTGTGGTTCTCTGCTATCCTTTTCACCCACATGAAGGGCTGAACTCTGGTGAGTATTGGAGTTACCAGATGAATTTTGCATGTTCATATCCATCTGGTATCCACTGAGTATCCCATACAACTCAGTGAGAGTAAGGGTCTTGAGCTTCTCAGACCTCTTAATGACTACATAGTAGTGTGTCCATTGTCCAGGAAGAGAGCACATGAACTTCCTAACAATATCCATGTTCTCAATAGTTACTTTAACATCAGCCAGAGTATCCACAATCTCAACATACCTGAAGTATTGTTGAGTCATGGTTTCACCTGTCTTGAAGGTGAAGTTTTCAAACTGCTGCTTCAGGAGGTCCTTCTTGTTTTCCTTGGCTTCATTGGACCCCTCATACATCAGTTTCAGTGCATCCCATAGCTGTTTAGCGGTCTTGCACTTCTTGAAACCTCTGTAGATGGAGTTTGGAAGAGCAGTTTGGAGGGCTATCATGGCTTTCTGATCAATATCAATCCTTTTCCAGTCTTCATCAAAAAAGTCAGCCCCCTCCTTTGTTATCATGCCACCACCAGCAACAGCTGAAGAGGTGCATGGTACATGAGATCCATTGACAACAGACTCCCACATCCTGGATCTTGAGACTTGATGAAGCCTTCCATTCTTTGGCACCAAGTGTCAAATCCTCAGGAGTGATCAGTGGGGACTTTGTCATAGTTCCAGTTTCCATATCAGCCTTAGAGATAGCTACCATTTGAAGAGTTAAGTGATGTGTGAAGCTAAGAGGATTAAAGATGGTGAGATCTAACAATCAAGAGCCTGGAATGCTCTGATACCAATTGCAGGACCAGATAAAGGTACTTAACACTTAGCTTCACACTGAGGAGAGATCTTAGATCACTTAACAATTCAAATAGGGAATTGGTAATTAGAGACAGATGATACTAAGAACACAAGTAATTTAAAGAGACAGAACTAAGAACAACACAAGAACACAAGATTGGTTTTCAAGGATGTTGTATATTGATCTCAAGTTCTTTTACAAGTGTTACAAAGCATGAAGAAATTATAAGAACCTGAGACACTTTTATACTACAACCTACAACCGTCACTTACATGTAAAGACAGTTGGGATTTGACTAATCTAGACAACAAGTGTTAGACCTTGAAAGGATCACACTAGCCAACTCAAGAAGTGGTTGAAGGTTGTTCTGGTTGGAAAACATCAGTTACAGAAAACAACAGAACAGAAGACAAGAAAAGACAAGTATAAAGCACCCGCATTAGTTAATGCGGATGACTAGTGAACAAATGCGGACAAGTGTTTGTTCACCCGCATTAACAAATGCTAATCAAGACAACTAATGCTGAACATAAGTGTTCATCTGCATTAGTCCATGCGGATGAACTGAAGAAATGCTGACAAGTGTTCACCCGCATTAGTCCATGCGGATGAACAACAGTAAATGCTGACAAGACTTGTTCACCCGCATGAACTAATGTGGGTGAGCAAACACAAATGCTGAGAAGACTTGTTCACCCGCATGAACTAATGCGGGTGAGCAAATACAAATGCTGACTACAAACAACGAATGCTGATGAAGACTTGTTCATCCACATGAACTAATGCAGATGAACAACTTACACTGATATTTATTTTGTACTTAGACTAGATTCTCTTGTATAGATCAGGGTTAGTTTAGTCTTTTGTACAGGCAATGAATACGCATATAAATAGGGTCACATACCCTAACTTTGTAAGGTTGTTAACTTCAGCAGTAATATTCACAATATTTTACAACATTTACTACGGTTCTTGATTCTCTTACATTCAAGCATTTACTACAGCAGTTAATGTTCTTTGATATAGTAATTCCGCTGCTATATTATTGACTCAGTCCACATATTCGATCCTAGGTTGAGTCACATCAACCGAGAATATCATTCTCAAACCCAGTCAATTGGTATCAGAGCCTTGCTCTTGAATTCATCACAGAATCATCTCGGATCTTGGGTGAAAATCGATTGAACTGTAGACTGAGTTGTTCATCAGCAAGATCTCCTCTTCTGATAAACAAACATACTGTAATCAAACACAACAAAGTACAAAATCTTCAGATCTGCTGCTGTCGAACCCAACAACACAAAATCAAGAACTTAGAACTTCTTCAAATCGACAGATCTAAACTTAACAGACTTGTTCTTGACCGAAAACAGAAGATTTGAAGAAAAATATACTGTTCGAACTTAAAATCAACTTAAAAACAGTATTCAACAAGTTAAAATCATTTTAACTAACATGGATTCCTATAATCATACTGAAATTGGTCATGCATCCAAACCTCCTATGCTTAAACACAAATCTAAGTTTAAGCAGTGGAAAATTTGTTTCAGAAACTACATTACAGGTGTAGATCCTGACTACTGGATATCTATTTGCAAAGGTCCCTACATTCCATTGTCTCTAAATGCTGATCAAGCTGCTCAGTACAAAACTGCAAGAATTCCCATTGAGGATCCAACTTAACTCTTGATGATGAAGAATATAAGAAAATCAAGATTGATCTTAGAGCTTATTCCATACTTACACAAGCACTGAAAATGGATGTTCTAAAAAGATTAGAAAAATATGGAACAGCTAAGGGTGTTTGGGATGCTTTACAGATTATGTGTGAGGGAAGCAGTAAAGTTACTGAAATTAACAAAGACAAGTTGATAAATCAGTATGAGACATTTCATCATACCAAAGGAGAGTCTATCTCCAGACAGCTTCATAGATTTGTGCAACTTGTAAATGACCTTGAAATTATAGGGGTCACTTACAAGGAGAAGGAACTAAACAAGAAAATGTTGTACAGCTTGCCTGAAAGCTGGAAACAGAATGTTACAATGTTGAAGAATACTCTTGATTTGGAGAGTACTAGCTTGGATATCATGATTGCAAAAATTGAGGCTCTTGAACTTGACGAAAGGAGCAGAAATCTGAGTGGACCTCAAGTCATTGAGGCTTACAAGTTTCCATTTGAAACTCATTCTGTTGAAAATGCCTTTGTTACTGAAGAAGAAGACTTTCTGTCATCAAGAGATCAAACAAGAACAACAGGATTTTGTGCTGCTCCACAACCTCAAAAACAACCATCTTCTGGCCAACCCACTGTATCTCCTAACAACATGCATGATGAGCAAAAATTGTGAAGAACAAAAGGCAACTTACAATGCCTTTGTTGCTAGCTTTGAAGCCTACCTTGGAGGGAGACTCACATCAGCTCATCTGATTCAAGAAGATCTAGAAGAAATGGATCCTGATGATGTTGAAGAAATGGATTTGCAATGGCAGATGGCCATGATTGCTATGAGAGCAAAGAAATTCTTTCGAAAAGGGAAGAAACTGAGTCTCAATGAGAATACAAAGCTGGGATATGACAAATCCAAAGTTAAGTGTTTTAACTGTGGATTGAGTGGTCATTTCTCTTGGGAATGTAACTCTCCCAAGAGAAGCAACAACAATTTTCAAAGACCCTCACATGGCCAGCATGCTTCTCAACACAACACCAACTTTCAGCCAAGCAACTCTTATTCACACCAACAACAAAATCAGCTGCTGCCAATTCAGCAACAACAAAATCAGCAACAGCCAATTCAGCAAAGACAACCTCTGCTGACTCATCAATCTCAAGGAAGTAATCAACCAACTTCAAAATGCACTTGTGATTGGAGCGTGTATGCTGAGGAAGTTCAACCACAGTTTCAGAATCATGCACTTATGGCACATATTAATGATGGACCAACTCCAATGCCATCTGAGGTAAAATCCAATCTATGTTCTGAAAAATGTGTTCTAGAAGTACAGGGGTACAGGGAACACAATCACAAATTGGCTAATAAAATAAGAGAAGAAAAGGTGAAATCAGAGATGTTAAAACAAGAAATGAGAATTTATGAAGTTAAAATCAAATCTCTGTTGTCTGACATGGAAACACTCCATGGTGAAAAGTACACACTTGTGGCTGAAAATGAGAGGTTAATTGAATTGTTGACCAAATCAAAAGCTGAGCAATCAGCTACTGAAATGAAACTTGAAAAGTTTCAGCTCTCATCTGTCAAGCTGCAAGAGTTACTTGCGTCTCAAAAGGGGGCTAAAGATATGACTGGATAGGCTACAAAACTTGTCCTCCTCCATATAATGATAACTACACTGTTATGCCTGAGTCACTTACTCAATCAGATACAAAAGAATCTAAAATTATTGAAACCAATCAATGATTTCTCAAACAACAAATCCTCAAAACAAACCAGGTGTTTACATTGAAACTGATGAGGATAAAATCAGATTGGGTCATCCTATCAAAATCAAAGAGTGCTCAGACAAACCTGTGGTTATCAAGAAACCAAAGAGCCCAGTCAAAGCTATTGTGCCTTTTGTAAAATTTGTTCCACAAAATTTTAAATGAAGCACAATGCTGAATGCTCAGTGAAACCATCTGCTGAAAGCAGATCTGATTATGAGATCATATTCCTAAAAATTCAAGCAAATCAGACAGGGTTTCATTGAACTTCAAGGATAAAACCAAAGCTCCCGTAGTTACCAAAGGAAAAACCACTTTTGTTCAAAAATCTAAAGTGAAATCTGATTCACCATCTTCATCAAATATCAAACAAGGAGTGGGTTTGATATCTTCAACAAAGAACAGGTAGAACAATTCGATAGGGAAATAAGGGAATACAGAAAGAAGCATCATCAGTCAACAAAAACAAAGCAAGTCAGAATTGTGAAACAATCTGTTGGCACTCCAAAGACTGATATGACTTCTGTTTCAAAATTAAAGGACAATCAAATGTATTGTGAATTCTGTGATATGTCAAATCACAAACAGATGAGATGCTACTTCACTGAGTACTGCTCTATCTGTGACATGAACAATCACTCAACAAAAAACTGTCATTTTAACAAATATTGTTCATTGTGTGATATGACCAATCACAATACAATTGAGTGTTACTTTAATCAAAAAGGATTGAAAAATTCACAACACAAGCCCATTTCATCGGTTCCAACTGACAAGGTCAGACACAAAAGTCCAACAAACCTAAACAAATCACCAAATTCTCATCAAAAGTATAAAATCAAAGTGATTTCTGAAAAACAAAAATCTGTTCATCCTTTGCACAAAAATCAAAAGGAAAGGTTTGTATACTCCTCTGACACATCAGATGAAATTGATGAACTGAAACCTCAAAGAAACAAAAGAAAAGGGCTGAAATCATCCTCCTCTAAAACACACACAGGAAAGTATCAAGAAGTAACAGTGATAGATGCCAAAGGACAACCCAAGACCATTATGGCTTGGGTTCCTCATTCTAACTAGTTCTTTTTGTGCTTGTAGGGTCATTCATATAGGTCCAATAGCTTATGGTACGTGGACAGTGGATGCTCCCGACACATGACAGGAGATAGTTCCCTCCTTCATGACTTCAAGCACATTCAAGGAACTACTGTGGCATTTGGTGGAGATTCACAGGGCGGTAGAATTACTGGAGAAGGTTCAGTGACGAATGGGATTCTGAGCTTTGACAAAGTCAATTACTGCGAGCAGCTGAACTTCAATCTGCTCAGTGTATCCCAGATTTGTGACAAGAAATATTCTACTCATTTCACCGACACTCATTGCTACATCTTGAAACCAGGATTTTACATTCCTGAAGAATGGGTTGTCTTGAAGACACCAAGGAAGAATAATACATATGTCTTGAACCTTAATTCTGCTCGTCCATCAGAAGAGACATGTCTATTGTCTAAAGCATCATTTGATGAATCACAACTTTGGCATAGATGCTTAGGACACACGAATTTTAAAAATATGAATAGATTGGTCAAAGGGAACCATGTAATTGGTCTTCCTCAAAAGGAATTTCATTTTGTTGACCACTGTACCGCGTGTCTCAAAGGAAAACAACATAAATCATCTTATAAGCCAAAACTTGTGAACACTAACAATTGTCCATTGAAGTTACTTCATATGGATCTCTTCTGGCCGACTCACATCATGAGTATTGGCAAGAAGCATTATTGTTTAGTGATCATTGATGACTTTACTCGATTCACATGGGTCTTCTTCCTACTTCATAAGAATGAGGCGCCCCAAATCATAATAGATTTTATAACCAAAATGAAAATCAACTTGATTTAAAAGTAAAATCTATTAGAAGTGACAATGGGACGGAATTTTAAAATGAAAGCATGAGTTCATTTTGCACCTCAAAACGCATTGTTCGTCAGTTCAGTGTAGCTCATACTCCACAACAAAATGGAGTTGCTGAAAGAAGGAATAGAACACTGATTGAAGCAGCAAGAACAATGCTAGCTGATGCAAAACTGCCTATTACATTTTGGGCAGAAGCAGTTAACACTTCATGTTTTGTGCAAAATCGAACTCTGATAATCAAAGAACACAATAAAACTCCTTATGAACTTCTTTTTCACAGAAAACCATTCATTGGATTTTTGAAGTCATTTGGTTGTCCTGTCTCTATATTGAACACCAGAGACCATTTAGGAAAGTTTGCTCCTAAGTCTGACGAGGGATTCTTCGTGGGATATTCCTCAGTGTCTAAGGCTTTTAGGGTGTTTAATCCTAGATTAAACATCATTGATGAATCAACAAATATTCAATTCAATGAGCATTCATTTCCCAAATCATCAAATGGTCCTGACTGGTTGTTTGATATTGATTCATTTACAAGATCTTTTGATCAGTTCAATTTGTCAAATGCAGGAACATCAGGTTCAGTTGAAAGAAGAACAGACTTCCCAATGATTCCTCCTTCTTCCGATCAAGACAATGAAGAAGTGCCCTTACAAGCTAATCCTATCTGGCAAGTTACACAAAATGAAAGTATCTCAACAGATGCTGGTCGCAGTTCAATGCCATCTCCTTCAGCTGAACCTTCAACTGAAGTGAGACATTCAGAACCAACTCATGCACCAGCTGATTCTAACAGAGATGCAAATAATGAGAGTATTTAGAGTGCTGCTGAAGCTGAAGATGCTGTACCCTCTGATTCTGGTCATCACTCTCCCACACTACAACAATAAGATGCCTCTCACCAAGATGATCTAAATGTCTCCAATCTTGATGTGTCCATTGCTGGTGATTTGATTCCAATTACCAGGACACACAAGAATCATCCAGTGTCCGACATTATTGGTGATTTAGACGAGCGGGTGACACGAAGCAAGTCAAGTATTGCAAACATCTGTTTGTTTTCTTGTTTTCTGTGTCAAACTGTACCCAAAAACATTAAAAAGATCTTCAAGACAATAGCTGGATTGAGGCAATGCAGGAAGAATTGCTACAATTCAAGAAACAGGAAGTATGGCAGCTGGTGGATCTTCCCGAAGGTCAATACCCTATCGGCACCAGATGGCTGTACCAAAACAAGACTGATGACAGAGGGATCATCATCAAAAACAAAGCAAGATTGGTAGCATAGGGCTATACACAAGAAGAAGGAATAGATTATGATGAGGTGTTTGCTCCTGTTGCTAGATTAGAAGCCATACGACTCTTTCTTGCATACTCTGCATCCATGAAATTCACAGTTTATCAAATGGATGTAAAGTGTGCATTTTTGTATGGAAAGATCTCTGAAGAAGTCTACATGAGTCAACCTCCAGGCTTTGAGGATCCTGATTTCCCTCACAGGGTATACAAGCTTGATAAAGCTTTGTATGGCTTACATCAAGCCCCTCGAAAATGGTATGAGACTCTGTCATCCTTTCTTCTTGTCCATGGTTATGAAAGAGGGAAGATTGACCAGACTTTATTCAGAAAGAGAAAAGGGAATGAGGTGCTGCTTGTCCAGATTTATGTGGATGATATCATATTTGGCTCCACCAACAAACAACTCTACAAAGACTTTGAAGATCTTATGCATTCAAAATTTCAGATGAGTGCTATGGGAGAACTCACATTCTTCCTAGGTCTTCAAGTACAACAAACATCCAGTGGAATCTTCATCAACCAGTCAAAATATGTGGAATCAATGTTGAAGAAGTTTCACTTTGCAGACTGTCAGTCCATCAGAACACCTGTTGATACAAAAGTGAAGATTGGCCCAGACACAGATGGCAAATCTATGGATCAGACTCTTTATCGATCCATGATTGGTTCACTTATGTATTTAACAGCCAGTAGACCTGATGTTATGTTTGGTGTTTGTGTATGTGCCAGGTATCAAGCAGATCCCAAGGAATCTCATGTGAATGCAGTCAAGAGGATATTCAGATATCTTAAGGGCAAACCTGCTCTTGGACTATGGTATCCAAAGGATGGAGACTTCAATCTCTATGCATACACCGACAGTGACTACGGGGGATGCAATTTCAACAGAAAATCCACATCTGGCGGTTGTCAATTTCTTGGTCCCAGACTGGTGTCATGGCAGTGCAAGAAACAGACCAATGTTTCTGTATCGACAGCTGAAGCTGAGTACATAGCAGCATCAGCTTGTTGCTCTCAAGTTCTCTGGATTCAAAACCAGATGCTTGATTATGGTTTCAATTTCTTGCACACACCAATTCATATTGACAACACTGCTGCAGTCTTCATAACAAACAATCCTGTTCAGCACTCAAAAACAAAACATATTGAAATTAGATATCATTTTTGAGAGACTGTGCTGAAAAAGGTTTAATCAAGCTGATTCAGGTTAACACAGACAATCAGCTAGCTGATTTGTTTACTAAGGCATTTGACCCAAGTCGGTTTGAATTCTTAGTCCAATCAATCGGCATGATTAACCTTGATTAACATCAATAAATTCACAAAATTACAAAAAGAAATCAATTTTTGTTGAAGTCCTTGTTTTGTACTTCTTTTGGGAGATGATATAATTACAGTCGTTATATCATTCACTGTGCTTAATTCAATATCTTGAAAGACTGACATGACTTACCTGATATGTGGGTAGGCTCAACTTGGAACAGAAGATAAATGTTGTGATACACTAAAGATCACATTCAACTGTGAATGCATCATCTCAGAGCATGTATGTATCTAACCTATCCAAGTGTATGTATGTATAGTAACCTAAACACACCAGGTCATGATACCTTATGAATCTCATTCACATCAGTTTCTCCTTTGTTTTGCTGAGCAAAGACCTGGGGAAACAAGCACATAGTGCTGATGTCTAGATCCAAAAAGAGTCCCAATGTGGAACACATCCAATACGGGTGACAAATAAAACAAAATATAACAAAAAGAATCCCAAAGTGGATCACCTTCCAAAGTGAAGAGAAAAAGAATCCCAATGTGGATCAAACAAAATAAGGATCAGGTAAAAGAATCCAAAGTGGATCCCCCTTACCAAAATGAATGAGGTTTCATAATTTAAATGACCAGGTATTGAAAGTTGTGAAAAGTTCTACCATACAGTACATGAGGATAGTTGATCTTGCTATGCTTATGAGTGTGAGGTTCATGTTGAATGTTTTATTAAATCAAAACATGATAAAAATCACATGCATTACAATATTGACCAAGCATGAGTTTAAGAGGACAAATATACCTTCAATCAATAAGCTCATGACAACTTGCAAATATGAAAGATAAGATTGATATGATCCCAGAAATTTCAAACAAAAGTGCAAAACAATTAAACAGTTCAGAAATATTGTCCTAAAATTTTATAAAGTTCATTTAAAGTTTTTATCCCGCATGGATATAAACTTTAGGGGGAGTAATAAAAACTTTTTTAAAAAGAAATATTTACAAAAACATGAAATTTGCAAACATTAAATTGACAACTTTGTCAAATTGATTGTGTCTGTATGGAAATTACTCCATAATCAGCTTCAGAAGATGCATATGCTCCAAAATCAGTCAAGTTGGGAATCCGTGTCACATCAAAGATACATGACAATCCAATCAAGAATTGACAATCTCTGAATCTGCAAATCTTCAGAAAACAACAAAAATGCAGACTCATCTTCATAAAATCAGAAGCAGTTGTACAAACCAATCAGATTCAGCCACTGCAAAAACATTAATTTTTGACAAAGTACAAAATTTAATGCGGGTAAGTGCATTGGTTAATGCGGGTGAAGGTAACCCTACCATTTAACCAATGCGGGCAACTGTTTTTTTTTGTATAAGTAAACTAATGCGGACAAAAATTGTTCATCCGCATTAGATACAGTAAATGCGGACAAAAATTGTTCATCCGCATTCGCTACAGTAAATGCGGACAAGTCTTTTGGTCACCCCGCATTTGTCTCAGTAAATGCGGACAAGTCATTTGTTCACCCGCATTTGCTACATGAAATGCCGGTTAACATTGGTCACCCGCATTTGTCTCAGTAAATGCGGACATGTCATTTGTTCTTTTGCATTTGCTACAGTGCTGAGAATTTTCAAAAAATGCTGATAACTTTGGTCACCCGCATTTGCTACAGTGAATGCGGATAGGTAAAATTAACTCTTCCGCATTTGTTACAGTAAATGCTGACAAACTTAATTTGCTCATCAGCATTTGCTACAGTGAATTCGCCTATAGAAATTCTATATGCACATTTGCTACAGTACAGAACTTTTCAACACTTGGTAAAATTTTTGTGAAAAGTATGAATTGTAATATAAATACTCATCTAATGTGAGTCATTTATTACTTTTCAAATTTTGAGTGATCTTTCATAGTGAGTCGAGTGCCAGAAAACCGTTCTTCTTCTGAGTTCAAATCTACTCTAATCAAGCTTTATTTTGTTCAAATCCAACATCAAAACAAACAACATTGTCTGATTAAATCGAAGTATTGTTATCTAAAAGGTGATTATCAGTTTTTACATACTTCGACTGTCGAACAAAATTTCATGAAATGGAACCCTAATCTTGTGAAATGCTTTAAATACAATCAAGAACACTGGATTTAGATGAATGACAGAGTTCATTAAAACCAATGATCGTGTAAACTTCAAAGATTTCATGTGGTTCTAAGAACACATAAAACATCGATGAACAGGGGATACTGGTGTATAACAATGTTGACATCACAACCTGTTAAAACACAATCAAAATCAGTATATCCCAACACAAAGAAACAAAATTTTGAACTGTTCTTCATGAAAAATCAAAATCAGGTCAAATAACCAAATGTAACAGTAACAAGCAGAATTCATTTTGACCTAAAAAGTCAAAATTGAACAAATCACACACATTCTCACTAATTCATACTCTTGTGTGCAGATTACATAATGGCTAACCTGACTTGGAGCAAGCTCCATAATGTCAGTGGTTTTCTTGATTCTGATGTCCCAGAAGCTGAGGGACTCAGAGACATGATCAGGTCATAGCCACAACAAGAGTGCTCATGCCATATCAGTGAGACCTGTAATCTATGAGAATTACATCAGATCTTTCTGGGGAAATGCAGAAGCTTTGGATATTGATGGAGAGAAAGCAATCTCAGGAAGAATATCTGATGATCACACTCTGTGATATCAAAACAATCTGTTAGAGAATGCCTTCAATTTTAAGATGATCCAATTCTCCAACTGAATTTGATGAAGAAGATATCATGTCATTCTTTGCTGACATTGGATATGAGGGAGGATTTGAGGCAAAACAAATAGTGAAAGGATTGGTTGATTTGCAATGGAGGTTTCTCATTCATTATATCCAACACTGCCTATCTAAAAGAAAAACTGGGTGGAATGACATACCATTAACTACATCTTCACTGGTCTGTGCCCTCTGCTCTAACAGACCCTACAACTTTTCAGCATATGTCTTTAATGAATGATGTCAAATATTCAAGAGGGGAGAAGGAACATGTTCTTAATGTACCCCAGATTCATTCAGTGTCTTATTAATGAAGCCTTTCCTGATCTGGTTTTAGAAGGCCCCATTCTTGAAGTTCCTTATTATAATGCCAAATCTTTGAAGTACATCAAGAAGAGAGATCCAGAAACTTCTATAGTGGTGCTTTCATTCCACTCTTACCTTGGATGCAACAACAAATAGATCCCCAAAATGATGTGCCAATGGATGAGGAACAAATACAACACCAAGAACCAGTTGTACATGATGATATTCCTATTGAGGAACCTGCACAAGAAATGGCAGCTGATGTTCCTGATAATGAACCAATTCATGAAGTAAATGTTCAAAAAGAAGTTCTAGAACAATCAGTGGAGCAGGCTGCTGCTCATGATCAACACCATGTTGATGAGCATGCAGAAACTGAAGAACACATTATACCAGTGTCACCTTTGATTGGTGATCCTCACACTGGTGAAACACTACACGAAGCTGTTGTTTTATCCCCTTTGAGGGTTGATCCCATTATCCCACAATCATTCTCTCCAATTCATATACAAGATTCACAAGGCAGTTCACCACCTGAAGCAATTGCTGAGGCTGGGAGTTCTGGTGAATTTACCAGCTCCTCAAAATCTTCTAAATCTTCTGATGATGAAGAAGATAATCAACATACTATGCCTCTACCAGAGACAACTTGTCTCTGAAGATGCTCCTTCTGAGAGCTTTGCAGAATCAGAGGTGAACAGACCTGATGAAAAGATAGGATTATGATCTCTTAGCCAAAATGTCTAGAATGGAGAAGACTTTGGATAGAAGGGCAGGGATAATCAATGATAGAATCCTAGAGTTGGATGAAAAGGAGAAAGAACTGAGTGAATTAAAAGCCAAGTATGATGCTGATTTGAGAACAAAAGATGAGGAATCAAACAGTTAAAAGCCTTTTTAGAGATGTCAAGAGAAGAAATCAGTGGTCATGTGGACTTGTGGCTATTCAAACTGTAGCTATGGAAGATCAAGAGCAAATGTTGGAGATACAAACAGAACTTATTGCTGATCCAAACAACAAAATGAGGCTTTGAAGAAAAGAATTGATGAATTGGAACTGATTGCTCAATTAAAGGCTGAATTTGAAAGAGAAGCAACAAAACATGAAGCTAAAGAAACAGATAAGGAAGTTCATTCACAATAGTAAGAAAACCAGTGGTGTTAGGGATGATGATAGCTGGGAGATGGTAGTACATTCTGATCCATCTACTGAAAAAAAGGCCATGATGAAAGAACAATAGATGACATGGACAGATTCTCTTCAAGTGAATTCATTTAGATGAGGAATTCTGGGATTACATCAAAAACACCAAACCCCTCTAAGTTTATAATTGTAATTCCATCACAACCTGTGTCAATAGAAGAAGAACTGAGAATGCAGCTTGTTCCTGCTGTTGTATTGACTGATGAACAACAAAGTTTAATCAATAGACTTTGTGATGAATTCAAAGAAAAGGAAATAGCTGAATTGAACAGACAAGAAGCTGAACAACAAAGAATCACTGCTGAGCTTAAAGTTGTTGAAGAAAAACATCAGGGCAAAATTGATGTAACTTCAACATCAGGACCAAGAGTGATCACATACATAAGAAAAAGGAAATACTTGACTGAAAAAGAAAAAGGAAAACTTCCTATGGTTGAGGAAGAACAACCCAAAAAGAAAGCAAAAGATGATCCAAGAAGTTTGGCAGTAATTGCTAAATTCTTAGAAGAACAGGAACAAGCAGAAAAAGAGCTACAACAAACTCTGGAAATCATAATGTTGGAAGAAGGAGAGAATGAAGATGACAAAACTGAGAAATCTACTGATATGCACAGCCCTGCATTTATTGAGCCATCAGTAGAAAGCATGATTGAAAAAGCAAAGTCTGATGATCTCATGATTTATGCCATGTATTTGATAAATCATGGTTATGATGCTGACATTGTGTTTAACATGACATATGAGGAGATTGTTGAGGAGGTAAAGAAGATGGTAAAGCTACTAGATCCTACATATGTAACAGAATATAGAAAACAAAAGAAACTGAAAAGCCAACATCCTCTATCCTTAAAACAGCAAAGAAAGATTACCAACAGTTTGTTTTTCCTGATCCTTATAACATGTCAGATAGGGAAATGAAGGTTTATCTTAACAAACAGGGATTTACAAAAAGAAAGTTAGGAAACATGAAGACTAATTCACTTCGGGCTGCTATGTTAAGAATGATTAATGAAAAGAAAGATAGAATGAAAGAAATTGAAGAAGAAGTAATTGCCCAGAAGCCCAGAACAAGATCTTCTGCACAAGATGTATAATTGACTACAAAAGACAAAGATGTTCTGGCCCCTATTCTACACAAAAACCCAGAGTGGTTCATTGAACCTTCACAACTGAAACTTCAAGAGGGTTTAACCACTGCTGAGATGATTAGAGGGGTATCTAATCCCAAAGGCAAAGCAGATGTCAAAATCATTGCCTGGAAGTATGATAGCAGCTGGAATATGTTCATGGTCAAGAGAATCTCAGGCCTGGTGCAATTCTTTACAGAATATACAGCCTTAGTCAATGCCATGAAGGTCCATGACTTAAAAGAATTGGCTGAGTTAGATCTAATCAACTGTGATGGAATGTACAGGGTTATTGATTTGAGGATGGATATTTAAGAGAACTAACAACTTCAAGTCTCTAAAAGCCATCTGTACTAGAAAAGATAAATCTTTCAAAATCCCTTGAACAAAGAAGAAAGAGAGAGGCAGAAGAGGTAGTGTTCCCTGAGCTGCATGTGAACCAACAGAATCATTGAAACAAAAAATGATTGCTGGAACTCATAAAACCAAACCAATTTCCAATGTGTACTATGATGAAGAATCCTATGAGTTGGTGATTGAGAGAAAGTAGGAAGGAAAAGAAGCCCCAGAGATCAGAATTTTCAGTGGTTATGAGGTCAGACTGCTAGATGAGTCTTACATACACCATATCTTCATAAGACACTTTAGAGCCCTCAAAAATAAAGCTGCTGAAGATGATCTGGAGTTTATGTTAAAGTGTGTTAAGGTCTTGAAGCTGGCATTTGATAGAATCAACAACAAAAGGGAACAAAGGAAGAAGAGAAAGGTGCCAATACAGATGGGCAATATTGTCAAATTGGAAGTTGATGCTGATGGTTCACTGGTGATTCATAGAGATGGGTTATCTTCTATTTTATTTTGGGAACCCATCTCTTTGAAACAAATGCCCATTGCTGCTATTCATACAAAGAGTAAGATGAAGATTCATGTGCTAAGTAGAGAAAAAATGAAGGAAGCTAGGGATTTTTCAAACATGATAAAGGCAATCCTCAATCCTTCCCTTGCAGAACCTGAGGTACATCATGAAGATGCTGCAACAATCTCTCCAACAACAGTCCAACAGAAGACATCACATCAAGACCGACCAGAATCTTCACAACCACCACCACCATCACACTCTTGAGGAACCTAGGCAGTATAATCCTTAGGGGGAGTATGGTTAGACCCTGAAAGGATCATACTTGCCAACTCAAGAAGTGGTTGAAGGTTGTTCTGGTTGGAAAACATCAGTTACAGAAAACAACAGAACAGAAGACAAGAAAAGACAAGTATGAAGCACCCGCATTAGTTAATGCAGATGACTAGTGAACAAATGCGGACAAGTGTTTGTTCACCCGCATTACAAATAAGGATCAAGACAACTAATGATGAACAGAAGTGTTCATCCATATTAGTCCATGCGGATAAACTGAAGAAATGCTAACAAGTGTTCACCCATATTAGTCCATGCGGATGAACAACAGTAAATGCTGACAAGTCTTGTTCACCCGCATGAACTAATACGGGTGAGGAAACACAAATGCTGAGAAGACTTGTTCACTCGGGCATGAACTAATGCGGGTGAGCAAATACAAATGCTGACTACAAACAACGAATGCTGATGAAGACTTGTTCATCCGCATGAACTAATGCGGATGAATAACTTACACTGATATTTATTTTGTACTTAGACTAGATTCTCTTGTATAGATCAGGGTTAGTTTAGTCTTTTGTACATGCAATGAATACGCCTACAAATAGGGTCACATACCCTAACTTTGTAAGGTTGTTAACTTCAGCAGTAATATTCAAATATTTTACAACATTTACTACGGTTCTTGATTCTCTTACATTCAAGCATTTACTATAGCAGTTAATGTTCTTTGATATAGTAATTCTGCTACTATATTATTGACTCAGTCCACATATTCGATCCTAGGTTGAGTCACATCAACCAAGAATATCATTCTCAAACCCAGTCAACAAGATCAGTCTAAAGTCAAAAGGTAGATTGCCTTTTAACTAGTGACTATGACATGCCATAGCTCACTGACTTTTCCTAATGCAAAAAGTCTACAGGAACAAGTAAGGTAAGTTATAGACAAAGGCCATTCCTATTTTTTGATAAAGCATGGGAGTTTCACCAACTTGGGTAAAGTAGGTGAACCACCAGAGCAGGCAGCGGAGAGTGTGTCAGCTTTATCAAAAGTTGATTCAGAGAAAGTATATTTTCTCTGTCCTCTAAAGAAATCAGTCTTCACAGCTTCGGAAGGCTTTGTCTCTTAAGCTTCAGAATATTTCATCTTTGGCTTCGGAAGATGCTGGTCTTTGGCTTTGGAAGATTTCACACTTAGAATATTTTTCTGTTTGAGAGTGAAACTTCTGAAGTAACTCCTTCTGAACTGTTAGCTTCGGAAGATCTTACACTTGGACACATTTGAGAGTGTAAAACTTCCAAAGCTAGTTCATCTTTGTTCCTTAGTGCATGCATGGAAGACTTGGTTGTTCTGGTTTGTTGGTTGCATCAGCCTCATAATCTTCAGATGATCGTACAAAGTATTTTCAGAAGTTCAAAAATAAATTTTTAAGGGAGACTCATCGCTATAAAAAACTTCACCTCTGATGATGGAATAGATCTGTACACTGTCACGCATAAGGATAAGACTATGCACTCGACCAAAGATTTCAAGGTGATATATGTTTTATTTTTATGATTATGCAAAAAGTACGATGATTATAATATATTGAGTCATGCAAGGTTGGTCACCACTATTATGGATATGCACAGGTCACTATAAATAATGATACAACTGAGAAAGACTGTAGTTGCCTAAATTTTGGAAGGATTGGCTTCCTATGCAAACATATTTTTGTGTGTTCAAGTATCTAGATAAGCAAGAGATCCTGGACCGTTATATTCTAAGACGTTGGAGAGCATGCACTTCTAAACTTTGTTTTTAATATTGAAGAATCAATGCATGGGACGAGGGATGAACGTAAGCAATTGTTCTGTAAAGGTATAAGTATTGTTGAGACATGCGCGTCGAGATTAAGAGGGAATGTTGAGGGGATGAAATTATTTGTGGAAAATCTTAAAAAATGGAAGAGCAACTGCTTATCGACATTCCGAACGAACCGAATGAGAACGGCAAGAAAGAAGTATTCAAGTCATTTTTGAGGTGGCTTCTCCTGATAAGGTATCTATTGTACCACCCCAAGGAACACGCAACAAAGGATGTGGAAGAAACAAAAGAATTGTTGGTCTTGAAGAGGCAGCAGTCGTTAAACTTCAAAAAACTTTAAGGCATTGCAATATGTGCGACGATTATGTGTATCACGATACATGGAATTGTGACTTGAACCCAAAGAACATTAAAAGAAAAAGGAGCTCAAAAAACACGAACAAGGGACATCATGAAAGAAAAAGTGTTCGATGTAATGAATTAGAATGTTAGGAGGATGCTTTTGTTTGCTTTTTGGTACTTTTAAATGGTTTTGTTGGGGATTGTTATGGATGTTTATGAACTGTGGATTGTTATGATGGATTATTATGGACTTGTTATGATGGCTTTTAGGATTCATTGACTGAGCTGAACATTTTGATCATACTGTTGTAGCGAAAGTAAAGGCTAAGGGGATGCCAATATAATCAAAAAAATGTGCCATAACACATATTTGGGAATTTTTCATTATTGCATAGTGCAATGCAATGGGTTTCAATGTTGATTGTCATTACTATCTTTTATAAGGCATAATGGGCTTTTATGTACTTTAATGGAAGTCATAATGATGATTTCCAGATATATCGTTACATGCTTATAGAATTATTATGACTTTTGATGCTTTCATTGCATTGAGAAGACGCATGTGTTATTTTTTATGCTTATGATATATCATTTTCTAAAATGAAATAATGAAAGGGTTACTAAAGCAACTAAAACAAATTTTAATGTAATTAATATTTGTGATAATATTACAAGATGAGTCCATCAAATTATCAATAAATGACAATTGCAAATCAATGAAAAGAAATAAGTTAACTAAACAATTAAATATCCAATAATATATCTTCTTATTCTTATAAATTATTAAAACATACTACATTATATGATTTCATTTATATTTTATCTTGAAATATTGTTTTTAGAATTTTTTTTATTTTTATGATTTGTTATCTAAGATTACATAAATTTCCGCTATTTATAACTTCAATTATGGTTTATGACATTTATCATACAAATTATTATTAAAGTGTAATGAATTCTTTTTGATGAATTCTTTAACCCATAATATGCATGGGATCTAACCTAGATAAGAAATAATTTAAGCATGCACTTAAGTGAGAAATTTGATTGGATCTTACTGCATAAAAGTTGGATGTGCCTAAATGCTTACTTGCATCACAAGCATTGACGCATAATTGCCTCAATGCATGATTTTTAAAACCAAGTATTACCTATATTATGCAAAATAAAATTATCCAACCAACATACATTGACCATGAACGGTTATGTAGATCAACATAATATATAGAACAACCTTGGGAAAATACGATGTAGTCATCGGATAACATAGACTAAAAACGACATGAACCGTCCAAATACATAGACTAACAAAGACATATGAAATACAAAATAATATAAGTGAATTTGATTCGGTGTCCAAAAACCCAGGTTCACTTAGCCTTAGCCTGCTTTGTTTGGACGGCTTGCCAACAACATTTATGTTCTCTCCCCCTTTTTAGGCATTGAATCTGCCTGTTTTTAACTCTTGCAGATTCTTTGATTAACAGTGTTTCCTCCCAGATTTGTTCGGCCTCATTAATCACCTCTTCGATATTGATTTCCGATAGAAGTATCTTAGCTGCATACTTACACCTCAAAAGTTTAAGTTGGGTTTTTTGTTATCTTCCTTCAACGTCTAACACATTGATCCACTTCTTCGACATTACTTTGAAGGTTTCCATATGCCTCATGAGGAAAATTCCACAATCATTCATGTTTTTCTTGGGCACCATGACAGTTCCGGTCGAATAATCTAGGCATTTTTAATGTTTATCCTCGAAGATGACCAATCGACTCCAAGAAACTTCCAAATATTTCACACTACATAAAAAATGCATAAGATTTATATGTTAGAATTAGAAATAAAGTCTACACTAGCTTCATGTTTGAGTATGTAGGCTTACATATTTGAGAGGAACATGGGACTTATTCTTTCTAAGAGAACATATGCTCCCATCCCGATTCTCGACCACAGATGCAATAGATCTATCCGGTAATCCTAGCGGTCAAACTGTCTTGGGATATGTTGTCCAGAACAACAACAGAAGGACTCGATAGATTGAAACAAATCAAGAAGAAATGATCAACATCATGAACCGGTAAGAAAAAAAGATCATAACCAAAAGATCTAACTTCTCAACCTGATTATTTAGGATCAGGAGAAGGTTAGCATGAAAATTTTCTAGTTTCTGGGCATCCGACATCTTTCCATCCTTAAGCATTCCTTTGGTCTAGAACATTTGCCAGTTATAATTTGGATTAGAAATTGGCTCTTAAAATAAGTAAATAAAATTTAATTTAAAGAAACTTACTATAACGGAGGTCGTGCGGAACAATATATGAAAGGACTCCTCAGCTTTTGCATCCTCCTCACAATTCAAAACAGCCACCCAATAGTAAATGACACCATTTAGAATCCAAGAATCAGGCTCCAAAGATTCAAAAGACTCCCTGTCGGTCTTGAATCTATCTTTTGTAGCAAATAATATTTTGCTAAAATATGATAATCAAAGATAGATAGCAAATGAATTAGCGCATCAACCATTATACATCAATTGAAAAGTAGAAAATGTACTTACTTTTGCACATCAGATCAATCGAATAGGAATTTCCAAATCTTGTCTTCAACTATTTTGGTTTTGCTGTCCATATCAACAATTCGATTAATGTATGGAGATTTGACGACAACTGCCTTTGCGGTTTTCCTCTTGGGGCAAATCAATGGAGTTTCCGTCCTCATTTCTTTTATGCGATCACTGAGGGGGATGTTGTCCATATAATCTACATCTGTCATATCTGTAACCTTGTCAAAAATTTGTGTGAGGCTAAGTCTGAACGAAGGTCCTTCCATTTTGTTCATCACTTTTTTTAATACTATCCATCTGTTTAATTATTTTAGCCCTCACTTCGGGTCCGACCAAAAATCATCGTCCAATAATGATTCCATATCTTTCTTTTCTAGTTCTTTGTCTGCCTTCTCTACATCTCTAGAATTCTTTTGGGCTGATGATTCCTTCTCTTTCTTATCCGGTTTCTTTTAGGCAGATAATTCATAATCTTTCTTATCCAGTTGTTTATCCGACTACTGTACATCTCAAGAATCATTTTGGGCTGGTTCTTTAAACATATTATTGGTTAGATCGGGGACTTTAGCTTCCTTAAGAATCTCCATATTTGTTGAAACAAATATGAACATGTCCTTAAACTTTTCTTGGTAAACCAACCTTTCTTCAGATTCAAGGTAATCTATAATAGCATCCTGCAGGGTGGTACCAGCATATCTGCCTTTATAAGATTCTAACCTCTTGAGCAGTGTGTCTAGCATGTACTTGTACTCCTGTGTAAGCATCAACAGTATCTTAAATGAATGGGTAGTTTTTTTTTGGAATTTTACTATTAATGTGCATGGATGCATATTTTTCAAAGCGTGCATGGGTGAAAATTGGTATAATGAAATGCTTGCGATCTTAACATTAATATGCATCATAGGTTAAAATGAACATCAATAATGAGGCATTTCATTATGCTCAAAATGAAAGGAATATATTTTAGAAAAAAGTTTGAGAAATTTAAACTAATAAAATCCAATGCTCGCACCAACACTATTATCCATTTTCAACCCAAAAGATATTCACCCAATATCATTAATCTATAGAAAAAAGCAATTTATTAACTAATTAAGAAATCAAAAATTGGAATTGAATACAATTAGATTTAAAAAAAAATAGTGTGAATATTTGCATATGAACCAGGAATAACTTATGTTTAATAATATAATAAAAATAATAAAAATTTGGGGAATAGACTTATAGCATGACCTTCTTCACTAATCTCGGAACTTACCCCTAACAAAACCTCCATTATTGATTTCAGCTTACTCTCGAACCCTCATATTAGCCAACGTCCATCTACTGCTTGGCAACAACAGGTTGTTTTGCTTCAAACCTTCAATCTCATTCTCTCAAACTAATTTAACTAAGAAAATAAAATAAATTAGAATATTAATAACTGAATAAAATACAGGTTGAAAACTAATAAAAAGATGATTGATTATAACGTTAATACTGTTATAGGCCCGGTGAATGGTTGACCTTTGTTAATATCCCAATTTCATTTACACGTCTTCAACTTATTGTAGATGAACCCACACCAGTCTAGATTTGCTAATCCAGATCCTAAAATAACTCTTCTGTAATTTCATGTTAATCAATCCAGATTTCGTGCACTAGATCATCGTGGTGCAGAAAAAAATTATAATATCAAGCCAAAATTATCTCTCAGTTGTTAATGTTTTGTACATATGTTCCATGATATCTATAGTCGTTATGTTGGACCGCCCATATGGCTTCAGCCATTCATTAATGATTTTCTAAGATGATTCGGAGTCTTGATCACCACTGATGTCTCTACCACTGTAACGCTAGAAAATATCAAAGAAAAGAAGGCAGAATGAAGTTCTCGCGTGACGAGAACTTCTCGCGCGCGAGAACCTCATGCGAGAGGTGAAGGCTTCAAGAAGGTTGCATTTGTGCTAGAACCTCAAGAGGTGAGTTTCTAGTCCCCTTTTTGTGCAAGTTTTACGCTTTTTGGGGCTATTATGCATACTAAAAATGCCTGTTTATGCTTATGATGATGTTGTTTATAAGGTTAAGCATGTTAGAACAGCCTTAGACGTGACTGTTATGATGGGATGTGTAGGATTTGAATGTGGTAGGTTTCTCGCGTGAAAGGTTAGTTCTTGCGCGAGATGATGATATTATGGTTAGGTTTTCGCATGGCCTGCTATTGAATGTGTTTAGTTATCTTTTCATGTTAAAAAGGTTTTCAAAATGTTATACTTTATTATATGACTTTACGTGGTACGATATGTTTATGTATGTGAAGTATTACGTAATGAAAGTGAAAGATAACAAAAAAATGAAAAGTGGAACGTAATTAATGAGTGAAAGTCTTGTAAGCAAAATGAATGGAGGTTCACAGCCATTGGGTTGTTAGCTCAATTATGTTTGGTTTAGCTAACCCATGAGGATGCACACAGGGGTCAATCTTTGTGATTGACTAATACGTATGAAACGGGACCCTTGTCGCTTGCCCCGGTACTGGAGTGAGCTTCGTGCACAATGTTAGGGGTCTATTTATAGACTTCGGCCCAGTACCAGCTTCGTCCATAATGTTTGGAGTATAGCATACGACTTGGTCTAGATGAAAGTGAAAGATAATAATGAAAGTTCGAAATGTACGAAATGAACGAAACGAATGATAATAAATGAATATGATGATATGTATGTAATGATGAATGATCACGCACTAAATGTAAAGGTTTTGAAATGTTTGAAAAAGTATTTTATTATTAAACTAGAACTCACTCAACGTCGCCGAATTTTGTATGCATAATAGTTGGCGGGTAATGGTTGATGCTCAGGAGGTGCGGGCATGGATGCATAAGCTACTGGGAGTGATTCGAGTCTGGCATCCATATTTTGAGAATGTTATTGTGTTAATACAATTTTTGGGATGTAAACAAACGATGTGCTGATTTGACACAATTTTAATTATTAATGAAAAGATATATTTCACTACAAATGTTATATTTTAAATGTTTTACGCTATGAATGACCAACTGTAAGCGTTCTGGGAACGGGGTCTTACAAGTTGGTATCGGAGCCAAAGTTTAAGAGAATTGGGTAAAATATTATCAACAATAAATACCTAACACTTAAACTGAGAATGGGACGAAAGCGAAGGGATGCCAGTCCTAGTAGCTACATGCCTGCAGGTAAATGTTTATGTAAATGTTTTCTGTAAGTTAATGGAAAAGGAATTTTTGTGCGCGTGTTATGTGAATTATGTGCCTTTAGTAGATTTGGATACTGATCTAGTCAGGATAGGAAATGCTTGGGGAATGAAGAGTAAAGTAAGTGGCTAATCACAACTGGCCACTGTAATTGGGGACTTACTATACTTGACATAATCTGAGTTATTACCTTGAATGATCGTGTTGGTGTTTGAATCTTATAGTACTTAGGAGATGGCTGGTGGTAGATCTTCGAGGCATTCATGATGTGGAGGTCATGGTGGACGTGGTGCTGGGTCGCGTGTCATGAGGAACAGGGCTAGGGCTGGTTAAACGGCACCTGAGGAGCCCGAGCTTCATCACCAGGAAGGTGGGGACGAGAGTGCTAATCTGAGGGCCTCAGTAAAGGAGGCTGTAGTTGAGGAGGTTCTTCAAGTCATGCAGATGACTCTACATCTGTGGTGATTGAGGTTATTAAAGCTGTGAGAGAGGATGAAAGGAAGGAGAAAAAGGAGAAAAAGAATACTGCCAGGAGAGGGGACGAAGAGGGAGGAGAACAGGAGCAACCAGAAACCGAGACGGTTGCTTCTAGTGATGACGAGGAGGAGGAAGCTGTGCAGGAAACTGCAAAGGGGTGCAACTATGGGGCATTCCAGAGATGCAAACCCCCAACTTTTGATGGGAATGGGAATGTTGCTGCTGCTCACCGATGGGTGAGGGAAATAGAGGTTGTGTTGGATATCAGCGAGTGCAGGGAGGACCAGAAGGTGAAGTTTGACACCCACTCGATTGTTGATTCGGCCTTATGCTGGTGGGACAACATTGTCCAGGCTGAGGGTAGTAGGTCCATTAGTACGATGAGGTGGCTAGAACTGAAGAAGTTGGTGATTGAGGAGTTCTGTCCTCACAGGGAGTTGGATAAGATTGAGAGGGAGTTCCTATAGTTGGAGGCGGGAACTATGACGCACCTGCAGTATACAACGAAGTTCAACGAGATGGCGAGGCTGATGCCAGAACAGGTGACACCCGTGTCACGAAGGATCAAGAGGTACATCCAAGGTCTGCCAGCGGATATCCACAGACACTTGATCTCCGCTCGACCAGGTACGTTTAGGTTGGTGGTCAATCTGGCAGGGAGACTATACGATGAGAGAGAGGTGGTGACTGTGGTGGAGGTGAGTAAGAAAGGAAGTGGTGACAGAAACTAGAACGGTAAACAATTTGGCAATGGTGGTTTCACTTCCAAGAACAAAAAGGCGAGGGTGGATGACCGGAAGGTGGTGACGGCAGGTACAGGGATGAGGATGTGTAATAAGTGTAGGAAGGAGCATGCGAGGGAATGTAAGTAGGGATCAAACATCTGTTTCAAGTGCGGGAAAGCAGGGCATATGGAAAAGGATTGTGGGGTGATGAGGTGCTATAACTGTGGAGAAACAGGTCATATGAGTCGGGAGTGCAAGAAGCCAAGGGCTAAGAACTACGGGGCAAGGAAGGGGATTGAGAAGGAGAAGGGGGGGCAGAATGCTAAAGCCAGGGCCTTCACTATGACTTGGGAGGAGGCTAGGGTGGACCCCGATGTTGTATCAGGTACATTCCTAGTAAACCAAACTTGTGCCTTTGTGCTTTTTGATTTTGGTGCTAGTAGGAGTTTAATATCTGCTACCTTGTATGATAAGTTGCCCATTAGGAGTAGAAGGATTGATGAGTCCTTCGATGTAGAAACTACCATTGGTAAGTCTACCAAGATTTCTGATATGGTAGAGAATTGTGACATAGAGTTGGAAGGCCATAGGTTCTCTGCTAGGTTGTTCGTAATCCCCTTAGGCGGATTTGATGTAGTCCTAGGGATGGATTTGGCTAGCAGCCTATGAGGCAAATATCATGTGTCGCAAGAAGATGATTTGATTGACCTCACCTGATGGGAGCTTGGTGACGATTTATGGCGATAGAGTTCGCACGGTCCCGAAATTAATTTCGATGGTGGTGGCTAAGAAGTGTATAAAATGTGGATGTGGTGCCTATCTAGCCTACATGAAGGATGTAGATGCGTCAGTACCACGATTGATGGATGTACCGGTTGTGTGTGACTTCCCAGACATGTTCCCGGAGGATCTATCAGGCGTGCCACCTGACTGTGAGATCGAGTTCCAGATCGATCTGATACTTGGTGCCCAACCTATTGCTAAGGCGCCGTATCGCCTAGCTCCCTCCGAGATGAAGGAATTGATGACTCAGCTACAAGAATTGTTAGATAAGGGGTTCATTCGACCGAGTATCTCTCCATGGGGTGCTCCAGTCTTGTGTGTGAAGAAGAAGGATGGTAGCATGAGGATGTGCATCGACTACCGTGAGCTGAACAAGTTGACTGTGAAGAATCAGTATCCGTTATCGAGGATTGATGACTTGTTCGATCAGCTCCAAGGTGCCAGTTGGTTCTCGAGGATAGACCTTTGATCTGGCTACCATCAGTTAAGGGTGAAAGAGCAGGATATTCCTAAGACAGCTTTTCGTATGCGTTATGGACACTACGAATTCCTCATGATGTCCTTTGGTTTAACCAACGCGCCAGCTGCTTGTATGGACTTGATGAATTGGGTGTGTTGGCCAATGTGGGATAAATCAATGATTGTGTTCATTGATGATATCCTGATTTATTATAAAAGCAAGGAGGGACATGCCAGTTATATTCGTGAGGTACTAGAGATGCTTAGAAGGGAGAAGTTGTATGCCAAGTTCCCCAAATGAGCATTGTGGTTGCGCAAGGTTCAGTTTTTGGGTCATGTGGTAATCCTGAAGGAATCATGGTAGACCCAGCAAAGGTGGAGGTGGTGATCCAATGGAAGTCTCCAAAGATACGATCCAAGATTCGCAGTTTCTTGGGTTTGGCGGGCTACTACCGAAGGTTCATTCAAGACTTCTCTAAGATAGCTTCACCATTGACTAAGTTGACTCGTAACGATGTGAAGTTCATATGGGGTCTAGAGTAGGAGAATGCTTTCGAAGAGCTAAAGAAGAGATTGACTCAAGCTCCTATCTTGACATTGCCTGAATGGAGCGAAGTCCTGGTGGTCTATTCGGATGCTTCTTATTCGGGATTGGGTTGCGTGATAATGCACCGGGGGAGAGTTATAGCCTATGTGTCCTGACAGTTGAAGATCCATGAGGCTAACTACCCTACTCATGATTTGGAGTTGGTGGCTATGGTCTTTGCATTGAAGATTTGGAGGCACTACTTGTACGGGACGAAGTACACCATCTACACTGACCACAAGAGCTTGAAGTACTTCTTCGAGAAAAAGGATTTGAACATGAGGCAAAGGAGATGGTTGGAACTTATCAAGGATTATGATTGTGAGATCCACTACCATTCGGGCAAGGCCAACGTGGTGGCGGATGCCCTTAGTCGAAAGGAGAAACCCGAGCCGATCCGAGTGAAGGCTTATCAGTTGATTATGCCCACCGATGTGATGAAGTAGGTCAAAGAATTTCCGGACGAAGCACTGAAAGAAGATCGGATTAACTCCGAAAGGATGAAAGGTCTAGTCTTCGAGTTGGGGGAGAACGCCCTTAGAGTCAAGACCCGATCATAGCGGATGTGGATTCCTTGTTATGGGGATCTATGTAGGAAGATCATGGATGAGGCTCGTACGACTCGATACTCAATTCATCCCAGTGCTACAAAAATGTATCAAGATATGAAGAAGGACTATTGGTTGCCAGGAATGAAGCACGACGTAGTGGAGTATGTGAGTAAGTGCCTTACTTGTATGCAAGTGAAGATGGAGCATTAAAAGCCATATAGGAAGATTCAACCTTTGGACATTCCCGAGTGGAAGTGGGAGCACATCACCATGGACTTCATTATGAATTTGCGGCGTACGGCAAGGGGATACGATGCCATATAGGTGATAGTTGATCGTCTGATGAAGAGTACTCACTTCCTGCTGATCCGTGAGACGTATTTATATGAGAGATTAGCAGATCTATTTATCAAATAGATTGTGACTCGTCATGGTGTACCGGCGTGTATTGTGTCTGACCGTGACACTCGGTTTAGATCCATGTTTTGGAAGAGATTTCATGATGCGATGGGGATGAGGTTACATATCAATACGGCCTACCATCCTTAGACAAATGGCCAGTCGAAGAGAACCATTTAGATGCTAGAAGATATTCTTCAGGCATGCGTCATTGATTTTGGTGGAAGTTGGGACAAACACTTACCGGTAGCCGAGTTCTCATATAACAACAGTTATCATGCCAGTATTGGTATGCCTCCTTATGAGATGCTATATGGCAGAAGGCGTAGGACACCCGTATGTTAAGGAGATATCAGGCAAAAGGAGTTAGAAAGTATTGAGGTGATCGAGGCTACAATCAAAAAGTTGAAAAAGATTAGGGCCTTTATGAAGGCAGCGAAGGATAGACAGAAGTGGTATGCTGACAAGAGGCGTAGACCGATAGAATTCAAGGTGGACGATAGAGTTATGTTAAAGGTCTCGCCTTAGAAAGGGATCATCCGATTTAGGAAGCGAGGAAAGCTAGGCCCGAGATATATAGGGCCTTTCCGAATCATTGCTCGAGTAGGAGAGGTGGCTTACAAGTTCGAGCTACCCGATGAGTTAAGTGGAATTCATCTGACGTTCCATGTATCTCACCTGAGGAAGTGCTTACCTAACAAGGATATGATAATGCCACTTGATGATATCGAGGTGGATAAACGGCTCAATTATGTGGAGCAACCGGTGGCCATCATTGATAGAAAGGAGAAAAGGTTAAGGAATAAAGTGGTTCCACTTGTGCGAGTACAGTGGAGACACAGAAAGGGGTTCGAGTCAACATGGGAGACCAAGGAAGATATGAGACAGCACTATCTGTAGCTATTTAAGGACTGACAGGTTTTGAAGACAAAAGCTAAATAAGGAGGGTGGACTTGCAACGCCCGAAAATTTCAAAGAAAATAAGGCAGAATGAAGTTCTCGCGCAAAGAGAACTTCTTGCGCGAGAACCTCATGCGAGAGGTGGACCAGGGTATAAATAGCTGAGAAGACCCAGTCTCACTCCATTTTCACACGAGAAGCGTTGCTGTTAAAGAGAGAAAGTGGTTGCGTAGAGAGAGAAAGTGAAGAATCCAAGTGTTTGAGGTATGTAACTCGTGTAGTAACTCGTGTTATGTACTAAGAATGGATTATTGATGAATATAACACATGATTATGTAGTTTTTGCTCGGTGAAGGCTTCGGGAAGGTTGCATTTGTGCTAGAACCTCAAGAGGTGAGTTTCTAGTCCCTTTTTTGTGCAGGTTTTATGTTTTTTAGGGCTATTATGCATACTAAAAATGCCTGTTTATGCTTATGATGATGTTGTTTATGAGGTTAAGCATGTTAGAACAGCCTTAGATGCGATAAGTTATGTTTGGGCGAGAACCACGTAGTCTTTGCGCGAGCAGTTTTGGTGTACGGTACAAAATTTGAATCTGATAGTTCTCGCGCGACAGGTAGTTCCCGCGTGATATGTATGTTTTCGCGCGACTGTTATGATGGGATGTGAAGGATTCGCATGTGGTAGGGTTCTCGTGTGAAAGGTTAAATCTCATGCGAGATGATGATGTTATGGCAAGGTTTTCGCATGGCCTGTTGTTGAATGTGTTTTGTTATCTCTTCATGCTAAAAAGGTTTTCAAAACATTATACTTTATGATATGACTTTACGTGGTACGATATGTTTATGTATGTGAAGTATTACGTAATGAAAGTGAAAGATAACAAAAATGAAAAGTGGAACGTAATTAATGAATGAAAGTCTTGCAAGCAATATGAATGGAGATTCACTGCCATTAGGTTGTTAGCTCAACTGTGTGTGGTTTAGCTAACCCATGAGGATGCACACAGGGGTCAATCTTTGTGATTGACTAATACGTACGAAATACGACCCTTGTCGCTTGCCCCGGTACTGGATTCAGCTTCGTGCACAATGTTAGGGGTATATTTATAGACTTCAGCCCAGTACCAGCTCCATGCACGATGTTTGGGGGATAGCATACGACATTGGTCTAGATGAAAGTGAAAGATATTAATGAAAGTTCGAAATGTACGAAATGAACGAAACGAATGATAATTAATGAATGTGATGATATGTATGTAATGATGAATGATCACGCACTAAATGTAAAATGTATGAAAAGTATTTTATTATTAAACCTAAACTCACTCAGCGTTGTTGACTTTTGTATGCATAATAGTTGGCAGGTAATGGTTGATGCTGAGGAGGTGCGGGCATGGATGCATAAGCTACTTGGAGTGATTCGAGTTTGGCATCCATATTTTTGAGAATGTTATTGTGTTAATACAATTTTTAGGATGTAAACAAACGATGATGTGCTGATTTGACACAATTTTAATTATTAATGAAAAGATATATTTCCGCTGCAAATATTATATTTTAGATGTTTTATGCTATGAATGACCAACTGTAAGCGTTCCGGGAACGGGGTCTTACAACCACACATGAGTTCATCAAACTCTGTTTGGATAGGTCAAACATTCAACAACCTGAATTATTCATCAAATGATTATAGAAGTGAAATAATATTAAACATAATATGCAATGAGATGGTACAAGATAAAGCTGGGCGATAAAAGGGTGACTTACTTATACATAATTTAAACAAGGGAGAAAATATGATAGATGATTGGTAAATTTAGAGGAGGCACTATATCTTGCATAAAAGCATACAAGAATATGAATAATGCCACATGATGTATGATTGAATGCATATTGACCCATATGACCAGTCTTATAAATATAGGCTTTAGGATCCATACTTTTTGGCACATAATAAATAAAGAGAGTGATATCTTGGTAGAGGCATTCGGGGGATAATATAAACACTTCTGTAGGAACCTCTGAAGTTAAGAGGCTGATACAACCAAGGGATAAAAAAACAACCAAGTCTTCCAACATGCACTTTGGAACAAAGAAGAACCAGCTTCGGAAGTTTTACACACTCAAGAGAAATCCTAAGTGTAAAATCTTCCGAAGCCAAAGACTCAACTCTTCCGAAGGTAAAACATGAAGTCTTCCGAAGCTCTAAAGACAAAGTCTTCCGAAGCTATTTAAAGACAAGACTGGTTTTCTTCTAAAGAGAGAGAAAAGATACCTTTTCCATCAACTTTATCATAAAGCAACTAACTGTCCACTGCATGCTCTGGTGGTTCACCAACTATCATCATTTGGTGAAACTTCCATGCTTTATGATAAAGTATATAAGGTCTTTGTTTGCAAGTTTCTGTTTTTGTTCCTTTTGGCTTTTGTAATAGGAAAGTCAGTGAGCTATGGCATGTCATAGTCACTAGTCAAAAGGCAATCTGTTTTGACTTTAGGCTGATCTTGTTGTCTAGATTAGTCACTTCCAACTGTCTTTTTGCATATTGGGGTTGTAGGATATAGTATAAGTAGTCTCCGGTTCTTGTATTCAAAGATATACTTGTACAACACTTGTAATAGAACTAGAGAAGCAATATACAACTTCCTTGAAAATTTTATCTTGTGTTCTTGTTCTTGTTTTTACTTGTGTTTGACTTGTTGTATCTTCAGTAAAAGTTCACAGTTCCCTATTTGAATTTTAAGTGAACTTAAGATCCTCCTAAGTGTGTTAACTAAGTGCAAGCTTAAGTACCCTTTAACGGTCTGCATTTGGTATCAGAGCATTCCAGGCTTTGATTGTAAGATCTCACCATCTTCAAATCCTCTTAGTTACACACATCACTTAACTCTTCAAATGGCAGCTGTCTCCAAAGCTGATATGGAAACTAGAACTATGACAAAGTCCCCACTGATCACTCCTGAGGATTTTGACACTTGGTGTCAAAGAATGGAAGGCTTTGTCAAGTCTCAAGATTCCAGGATGTGGGAGTCTGTTGTCAATGGACCTCATGTACCATGCACCTTTTCATCTGCTACTGGTGATGGCATGATACCAAAGGAGAGGGCTGACATTTCTGATGAAGACTGGAAAAGAATTAACATAGATCAGAAAGCCATGACATCCCTCCAAACTGCTCTTCCAAACTCCATCTACAGAGGTTTCAAGAAGTGCAAGACCGCTAAACAGCTATGGGATGCACTAAAACTGATGTATGAGGGTTCAAATGAAGCCAAGGAGAACAAGAAGGATCTCCTGAAGCAGCAGTTTGAAAATTTCACCTTCAATATAGGTGAGACCATGACTCAACAATACTTCAGGTATGTTGAGATTGTGGATACTCTGGTTGATGTTGGGGTAACATTGAGAACAGGGATATTGTTAGGAAGTTCATGTCCTCTCTTCCAAGACAATGGACACACTACTGTGTGGTCATTAAGAGGACTGAAAACCTCAAGACCCTTACTCTCACTGAGTTGTATCGGATACTCAGTGGATACCAAATGGAGATGAATATGCAAAATTCATCTGGTAGCTCCAACACTCACCAGAGTTCAGCCCTTCATGTGGTTGAAAGGGATAGCAGAGAACCATAGCATCATCTCATCTGCTACCCTAAACCTCACAAAAGGGTCCTTTCATCACCTTCCCAGAGACACCCAGAGAGAGCTACATCCAAGGAAGTCCCTTCTAAGAGACAAGTTCTTCTCAAGATTTTGTCTCCACTTATGAAAGTTCAGGAAACTTTCTTTTCACTCTTAAAGACCTGGACTGTATCCATCCAGATGATCTGGAGTACATGGAGATAGTCCAACAAATGGCTCTTCTCACTCATAGAGCCTAGAAGTTCTACAAGAGGGCTGGGAGAAGGTTTCCTAGCAATGCTGTCAGTGGCAAGTTTGGGCTGGACAAGAGCAAAGTCAAGTGTTACAACTGTAACCAGATGGGACACATTGCTAGAGAATGCAAGTCACCTAAGTCAAATGGTGGCCAAGCCTCATCCAGACCAAACTACACTGAAGGAGGGCACCAGAATGAGAAGCCAAGACAGCAAGCTGCAGTTGCTGTTGAAGAAGGAGGCTTTGACTGGAGCTTTCAAGTTGAAGATGCATCTCCAAACCAAGCACTCATGGCTGATTATGATGAAGCCAAGGTACTTGAACATCTTTGCTCTCCTAAATGTATTGCTAAAATGAATAGATACAGGTCCAATAACTTGGAAATGAGATCTGATATTGAGTCTTTAAATATTTTAAAAGCTGATTTTAAAAGAGCTGAAAATGACTATAAACTTAAGATAGAAGATCTAGAGAAAACAGTTTCAACTCTTAAACATGATCAGACAAACTACAAGACTCAAATTAAGGATCTCATTACCAAGTTGACTGAATGCCAGGCTGAGCTTGTGATCAGCAAAGCCAGGGCAGGAAAATGTTTTCTTGAAGAAGAGACCTTTAAGAACATGATATCCTCGTCTCTGCATGCAAAAGTGCGTTATCAGAATAAGCAGGGATTGGGATCTAGGGAGATAGCTCCTCCACATACTCTACTATCAGTCAGATCTCCTAGGTGTGGAACTGGTCAAGATGAGCTACCATCCATAGACCCCAGTGATGGAGAGGATGAAGAGGAGAAGGTGAGGGATGACTCTAAGGTGAGTGAAGAGAGTCAATCCAAAAAGTGTCACCATGCTCCTAAGGAGGAAAAAGAAGCTGGTTTGAGCAAAACCAAGAGAAAGAACTTGATCAGAAGAGCAAAGAGAAGATCCAGAAAAGCTCAAGAGATCAAGACCACCTTTGATCCTAAATAGAAACAAGTATTTATCTCTGCAGGGTTCAAGGTGATGAAAGCTAAAGATCCTGTCAAGAATTCTAGTACCAAGAGTTCTACTTCAGCTTCAACTCATTCCAGCAACAATAAGAAGATTGATCAGCTATGTGTCACTGCTGCACAGCCTGAACCATGAATTTCAAAGAGAAAGCTTCACCCTAAGAAGCCTGCTGCATCATCTGAAAAGGTGGAGAAAGAAAAGGAAAGTGTTCAAGCTCAGTTTTCTTTGGGAAAGAAGACTCTCAGAAGGAAAGATTTGAATTGTGTTATGTGTGATAGTACTTCACATCTAGATATGGATTGTCAATACAATCCCAAGAGTACTATCCACATGATCAAGAAGAAAACTTTCGAGAAGAAGAAGAAACAAACAGCTTCGGAAGGAAAATCTGTTTCCCTTGGAAGCTCCAAAATGAAGAAGAAGGCAAATGAAAAGTTGCCTTCGGAAGGAAAGTTGGTCTCGGAAGAAAGGAATGCTTTCGAAGCACTGAAGCTTGCTACACTGAAGCAAGATCTTCCGAAGGTCCAGTCACAAATCTTCCGAAGTTACCAAAACTTCTGAAGCTTTGAAGGTCAAGCCCAATCTTCCAAAGGTGGTGTGGAAGATAAAGGAAGACCAGTTGCTTTTGGAGGAGATGTAGGAGGTTACATCACTAGGATGGGCAAGGTTATAAATGGTAAGCTCAGCATTGAGAAGGTAAAATTTTGTTAAGGAGCTTGGATTCAATCTTCTGAGTGTGTCCTAATTTTGTGACCAAAAACATCACATGCTCTTTACTGAGCATGAGTGCATTGTTCTCAAGCTCGGGGTTGACATTCCTTAAGAGCATATTCTACTTAGAGCCCCCAGGAAAGCGAACATGTACAAGATGGACTAGCAGGAAACATCTCCCTCTGGAGAGATTTCTTGCTTTCTATCTAAAGCAAATAGTGATGAGTCTTTCCTTTGGCATAAAAGAATATGCATGTAAACTTTAAGAACATGAATAAACTGATTAAGAATGATTTTGTAACTGGAATGCTAAAGAAAGAGTTTACAAGTGATGACCACTGTGTTGCATGCCTGAAGGGGAAGCAACACAAAGTGTCTCACAAGCCAAAAGAAATGAACTCTATCACTACTCCCCTACACTTGTTACATATGGATCTGTTTGGCCTAACCAGTGTAACGAGTTTAGGAAGGACCTCATACTGTTTGGTGATCATAGATGATTTCACAAGATTCACTTGGGTGTTTTTCCTTAGAACTAAGGATGAAACTCCTGAAATCTTAAGAATTTCATTCTAAAAATTGAGAATCATCTGATCACAAGGTCAAAATCATAAGATGTGATCAAGGAACCAAATTCAAAAACCAAATCCTTGATACATTTTGTGATGAAAAGGTATTTCAAGACAATACAATGCTCCCAGGACTCCTAGCAAAATGGTGTGTTGAGAGGAGAAACAGGACACTTATTGAAGCTGCAAGAACCATGTTGTCTGACTCTAAACTGCCCATCACCTTCTGGGTAGAGGCTGTCAACATAGCCTGCTATGTGCAGAACAGAGTTTGGTAGTTAAGACACATGGTAAGACTCCTTATGAAAGTGGCACAAAGGAGACATTCATTGGTTTTCTCAGAACATTTGGATGTCCTTGCACCATCTTGAATACCAAGATCAAATAGCCAAGTTTGCTGAGAAATCAGATGATGGACACTTTGTTGGGTACTCTTCTCAAGCTAGGCTTATAGAGTATACAATCTCAGAACTAGAATCATTGAGGAGTCAGCCAATGTGACTTTCAATGAATACACCCTGTGTAAAAGGTTCTGGTCCAGATTGGTTGTTTGATCTTGACTTAGTTACCAACTGTTTTAACAAATCTTGTAAGGATGTTTCAGGATCTACAGATAACAGGTCAACAGAAGATCCTGGTCCAAGATTTGAGCTGAGAAGACCAAACAAGAAGACTACTACAGCTCCAGTGGTGACTAACCTGCAATTGAAGCTCCCATCAGCACTAGCATGACAAATACTACTGATTCAAATGAATTGCCTTCAAATTCCAGCTCAGAGGCTCAGAATTCAGGAGAAGGAACTTCGGATGTAGGAGGAGGAATTAGAGGTGGTGACAATGACCAAGAATTTCTTGATGCTGACAACCACTCCATTGAAGACAACATGAATGATGTAACACACTCATTGGGTCAAGTTCTTTTGATAAGTGTGCTGATGTGGTTGGGGACTCTTCTTTGCCAGATCAAAATTCTCTAATTTAGATCTGTCCAACCAACTTGCTATGATTCCCCAATTTAGGATCCACAAGTCTCATCCCACCACCAACATCATTGGAAATGTTGTCTCAGGGGTGAGAACAAGAGGACAAACTCATGACAGCCATGTTTGTCCACATTCTTGTTTCTTATCCCAATTTGAGCCTAAGAAAAGTTGATGAGGCTTTGAAGGTGGAAGCTGGATTGAAGCAATGCAAGAAGAGGATATTCTGGCTTATGCTGCATCCAAGGATTTCAAGGTCTACCAGCTTGATGTGAAGTGTGCTTTCTCTATGGGGTGATTGATGAAGAAGTTTATATTAAACAACCACCTGGCTTTGCAGACCCAGATCATCCTGATTATGTCTGCAAGCTTGATAAAGCCCTTTATGGACTGCATCAAGCTCCAAGAAAGTGGTATGAGACACTATCAACATACCTCTGTCAACATGGATACAAAAGAGGTACTATTGATGGGACTCTCTCATCATCAAAGAAACAGGAAATGACACATTGCTAGTTCAGATATGTAGATGACATCATCTTTGGTTCAACTAATCCAAAGCTCTGCAAAGACTTTGAGATGCTGATGAAGAATAGATTTGAAATGAGTGCCATGGGGGAACTCAATTTCTTTCTAGGAATTCAAGTGAAGCAGGTTGAAAATGGCATCTTCATCAGTCAGTCAAAGTATGTACAGGACATACTTACAAGATTCAAGATGACTGACTGTAAGGTTGCAAAGACACCCATAGCCAGAAACACTCCTCCCTTGGTCCTGATCTTGAGGGGGAGTGTGTTGATGAACATCTCTACAGGGCTATGATTGGGTCACTTATGTATCTTACTGCTAGCAGGCCTGATATCATGTTTGCCACATGCATATGTGCAAGATATCAAGCCAACCCCAAGATGTCACACCTAATCACTGTCAAAAGGATTCTTAGATATCTCAAAGGTGCTCCAAATCTAGGCCTTTGGTATCCAAAGAATTCAGACTTTAATCTGTATGCTTATACATAGTGATTATGGTGGCTGCAACATGACTGCAAAGTCCACATCTGGGGGGTGTCAGTTCCTGGGTGGAAGGATAGTCTCTTGGCAATGCAAGAAGCAATCCTGTGTGTCTGCATCAACTGCTGAAGCTGAATACATTGCTGCTGCCAGCTGCTGTGCTCAAGTGCTTTGGATTCAGAATCAGATGCTAGACTATGGGTTCAATTTCAAAGAGACTCCCATCCACATAGACAAAACAGTGCCATCTCTATTACAGAGAATCCTGTGCAGCACTCAAGGACCAAACACATCAACATCAGGTATCATCTGATTAGGGATAATTTTGAAAAGGGTGATAAAACTAATCAAAGTTAACACAAATGAACAATATGCTGATTTGTTCACAAAAGCTTTTGATGAACAAAGATTTAAGTATCTTGTATCAGCTATTGGGATGATTAACTTTGAATAGATTTTTCTTAATAACTTAATCAATTTTTATTACTGTGTGTCCTAGGTTGTCTATTAGATCACTTCATAAGCCCAGTTCTCTTTGGAAGAAAAACAAACTTTTAAAATGATATCTCTTAGAATGATGAAAATTACCTTCGGAAGAAGCAAAAGTTGCCTTCGGAAGAAAATTTATGTTTAAATCGTTTAAACAGCTTATCTGAGATTTACCTTCGGAAGAAATTCTTGAAGTATCTTCCGAAGCTTAAATTTTGGTATAAGTACTTAAATGCATTTTAGGAACAAATTTCTTCCGAAAGCAATTTAGTCTCGGAAGACTCATTTATTTCTTCGAAGCCAAAATTTTCAAAACTCTTTGAAATATCTTCCGAAGCAAAATTGCCTTCGGAAGCTTTGATTGCAAAGCTTCCGAAACCAAAATTGCCTTCGGAAGCTTTTACTACTTCCAAGAAAACTAACTTTTGGGCGCCTTTTTCAGAAGTAGGACCCACTTGCGGATTTCAAAGTTTATCTTTTTGTCATAACTTTGTCTCAAATCCAGAGTATATCTTTCCAAACGGTTCTATTTCATCTCACTTCTCTCATTGTTCCTTAACCTAAAATTACCCCCAAATTTCATCTTCTTCTTCCTTCCTTCACTACAAAGCTTCTTCAAATGGCCAATCTTGATCGTCGTAACGACCCTGATTTCACCATGCACCTACACAGGCAACACAATCAAGTTGCCCTGTTAAACTCTGAGAAGGATCCAAGCTTCTCAGAATTGTAGGTATCTTTCTTTGTCTCACTACTTCACCTCCCTTACAATCGATCCTCCTCTCTATGAGGATCAGTTACTTGAGTTCTGGCGGACCTGTCAAGAGGTCACCATGGACGGGGAGAAGGCACTATCTGCCACAGTGCAGGGGAGGATGGTTTTCATCACTCCAGCCATTATAAACTCCCACTTGCAGCTAGATGATGAAGCAGGTGAGCTGTCCTTTCCAAAAGCTACTGTCAACCAATCCTTTGAGCAGATGGGATATGAAGGTGACTTTTCAGTCAAGACCTTCAGGAAGGGGAAGGTCTCATTCCAATGGAAATACCTCCTCCATGTCGTCATCCACAGCTTATCCAACAAACATGGAGGATGGGACCAGATTCCAGAAGACCTCTCCTTCATTGTCCATGGGATGGTTCAAGGGGTCAAATTCAGGTACTCTCAGTTTGTATTTACAAATTTACTAGCGAATTTGGATTCCTTAGAATATTACATGTTCCCCGGTATGTTCAACACATTCTCAACTGTGAATTGGGACCACAGTTGAGGGGAACAGGTAATGTTCTTAAACTTGCACATATGAGGCCCGCATTTTCAAGATATTGAAAAAGCCAACTGTTGGGTTCTCAGGGGTAGAAACAGCCCTTGTCCAAAATGTTTGAGCTCATTGCTCAGGGTGACATCCTAGCAGCCCCATCTAGTGATGAACCAACACCCTCCACCTCTCAACCACCATCAAGGCCAACAATTACCCTCACCTACACTAGAAAATCCAAACGAACCCCTGCACTTGCTATTGAGCATGTGCAGGCCCCCATATCACAACCCATACAGGAGGAAGTGGACACTCGAGCTCCACTTCTCCTGAGGAGCAAACCACTCCCATTCTTCAAAATCAGTGCTGAGGTTCCTCATGCTCAGCCTGATGAGCTCACAACTCCACAAACAGCCTTAAGCCATCACTCTGAGTCTCAACACTCTAGTGATCAACCTTCAGGGGAAAGCTACCATCCCCAGCCTCTTGATCTTAACCAACCCATTCCCAGCTTTGACTTCTACTTTGATGAAGATTTGGGATTCAGTGAGTACCATGAATCTCCCTCTCTACCCACACTCAAGGGGAGATGAGTACTCCTGCTTCACCCATGTCTAGCCCACATCAGACACCCCAAACTGAGGTGGATCTTCCTGTGATTGTCCAGGAGACCCATGTGGAAGAGGCTCTCACTGTTGCCAGTGATTACATCTTTAAGACCTCAACCACGGCAACCCAGCCTCTTGACATTGTCATGGGGCAGGGGAAATCCAGCAGCCAAGAACCCCATGCTGGTGGTGAGGAGCAGACCTCGGTTCACCTCCTTCATCCCCCAATGATTCTTCAACTGAAGATGAGGGAGTCTGAAACTCAGGGTGCACCAACTCGAAGACATCTGCACCCAACTGGTTTCAAAGATAGCTCACCTTGAATCACAGGTGACTATCTTGCAAAGGAGGGTCCATGACCAGCAACTTGAGATCACCGATCTCAAGGGCCAGTTAGCTGAGAGACCCATAGGACAAACTCATCCAGGTCCACAAGAACCTGTGGATGTTATGGATCACTTCCCCAGCTCACCTATGCATGAGGGTGATGCTACCAAAAAGGGGGAGGAAGTTCTGACAGCCACAAATGTTCTTCCTCAAGTATGGACATACAGGACTCACCATCCTATCTTGCAGTTGTCCATGCTCAGCAACCTCCTCAAGACAGAGATCTCAACTTGCAAATTCAACATCTGTTTGAGGAAGGGATACCAAGAGCAATGTCTGCCCCTTTTGAGAACCCAATCATGGGTTGGGGTACGATAGTGATAGGAAACCTCTTGTACTCTCTAGAGCTCAGGATCAACTAGAAATTTTAAACATTTCAAACCTGTGTTTCTATGAGGGTATAAATCTGGTAGATCTGGCACTTGTCAACCCAAGCAATAACAGACAAGCTGTCAGATTAGCCAATCAAATTCAAGATTGGTTGCTGGCAGTTGAAAGCCTTTGGTCAACTGGATGTTGAGGTAGACCCCAAGATTAGCTTCGAAGGGAAAGCCTTGACTGAAGGCCCAGAGGCTGAGACTGTGAACCTTGAGACAAGATCTCCTCCAGCACCCCATACCCTCAGTGAGGCACCAGCTGGTGATGGTGCTTCACAACCTCTCTCTGGCCAGAGCTTGACTGCTGAATCAAGCAATGAAGGCCAAAGCTCTCTCAGCTGAGTCATCAAGATCTGCAATTGACAAAGGCAAAAAGAAGATGACTCCTGAAGAGATTGAAGAAGAAAAGAGAGAGAGGAAGAGGAAGCTGAGGGGAGAGAGTTCAAGTGGTTCCCCAGGATTCATGCAAGCTGCAATTCTGGCTGCCCCTGTACCAAACACTCAAGAAGATGAATTAAGGGCAGCCAGGCTCAACTATCTGGGGACCAGGAACTACAACATAGATGAACTCATCTCTCTCCCTTAGAGGAGTTAAATGAACTGGCCGACATTGAATTGTCAAAGGAGAGGAAGGAAGCAGAGGATGCAGCCTTGACCCTCAAACACAAGGAAGAAATGAGGAGAAAAAGGCTTTACAAGAACATTCCTGTCCTCTCCCCAGTTCAAGAAAGTCCTGAGTCAGAGACTGTGGCTGCTGAACAACCTCAGGTAGTTGATGAAGAAGAAAGATTAAAAATGATCAACTACCTGAGTGCCACAGGTCTCTATCAGGCACCTGCACTCCTTCCCTTGCCTTATGATTATATATTATTTGAATACAATAAGCAGCTGGAAGAGCAAGCCAAGAAAGAAAGGCAAGCTGCAAAGAAGAGGCAAAGGGAAGAAGCTGCAAAATCAAGAGCCATCATCCAAAAGTCAGAAAAAGTCTGCAGATAGGCAGAGGATGATGAGCTTCTTGAAGCTGTATGGGTTCTCTGGAAGGAGGTGGTCCCATGTCTCTATCCATAATGGATGAGCACATAAGGGTGATCAAGCAGAAGATAAAAAGGGGAGAGCTTGTGGACCTTCATTCATCATCAAGTCAAGCTCAACCTGAAGTTGAGGTAAAGGTGGAACCTACAGAGACAACACCACCTGCACCTGAAGCTGCACAACAGCCAACTTCATCTTCTAACCCACAGCAGGTTCTCCTCCCTCTCCTTCTGAAACTGGGAGAGAGGAGATCCCAACTGAGAGGGAATCCACTGAAAGAACTGGAGAACAAACATGTCTACTTCACAAGTGACATGCTTGAACTCCCTCTGCATGATCTCTATGACATGAGAAGGTACTTCATGAGTTTGAAGAATCTAGATCTGCTGATGAAGAAAGAGTTCTGAAGATCCTCTATGGACTATCCCGTCTGAAGAACCTCTCTGTTTTGGTAGCATCAGCCTAGGGGGATTTGTAGGAACCTCTGAAGTTAAGAGGCTGATGCAACCAAAGAATACCAAAACAACCAAGGCTTCCAACATGCACTTTTAAAAAGAAGAACCAGCTTCAAGAAGTTTTACACACTCAAGAGAAATGCTAAGTGTAAAATCTTCCGAAGCCAAAGTTCAGAAGAAACTGCTGTGGAAGCTTTACACTTAACTTAGAAAATACTCTAAGTGTAAAGTCTCTGAAGCCAAAGACTCGACTCTTCCGAAGGTAAAAGATGAAGTCTTCCAAAGCTCTCAAGACAAAGTCTTCCAAGCTGTTAAAGACAAGACTGATTTTCTTCTGAAGAGAGAGAAAAGATACCTTTTCCAAAGCTGCATGCTCTGGTGTTTCACCAACTATCATTATTGTGGTGAAACTTCCATGCTTTATGATAAAGTAGATAAGTCTTTGTCTACAAGTTTCGGTTTTTGTTCCTTTTTGGCTTTCTGTAATAGGAAAGTCAGTGAGCTATGGCATGTCCTAGTCACTAGTCAAAAGGCAATCTGCCTTTTGACTTTAGGCTGATCTTGTATCTAGATTAGTCACTTCCAACTGTCTTTTTGCATATTGACGGTTGTAGGATGTAGTATAAGTAGTCTCTGGTTCTTGTATTCAAAGATATCTTGTACAACACTTGTAATAGAACTAGAGAACAATATACAACTTCCTTGAAAATTTATCTTGTGTTCTTGTTCTTGTTTTTAATTGTGTTTGTCTTGTATCTCAGTAAAAGTTCCAGTTCCCTATTTGAATTGTTAAGTGAACTTAAGCTCCTCCTAAGTGTGTTAACTAAGTGCAAGCTTAAGTACCCTTTAACGGTCCCGCAACTTCAACATATAAAAAATTGAGTACACAGAATGATATTTTAGCATATTGATGAGGGTAAAGCAGGGTCATAAATCTAGTTACAAAGTTCCCATTATGCAAAGAAAAACAACCTCACTCTAGGAAAAAATAGGTATATATGTGATATATTTGAATTCAAGTTAGAAAATTAATTCATAATACTTCAAAATCAGGAAAGGGATTGCGCCAAACAAATAAAGATATGTGCTAATATGAATGATTATCTGGATGTACAGCTGCCTTTCTTTTCATATTGTTAACTTCTATATTCCTGTTCTTGTTTGAATCATCTGTCGGCGTGACCACATGAGCTGATTCTTCATGAACACGGGTCTTTCGAAGTACTTCTTGTGCTAAATTGATGATAGAAAAAGAAAAATAATAATAATAATTCACTTTCTTATTACTTTGAAGATAAAAGATGAATTATTCAATAATATTTACCAATCATCTTCTTCGTGAAACGTCTAGGATGAGAGCTATCAGAAATAAGAATAGGGGATGCTATAGGGCCTGTTTAAAAAAAATATTATAATCTAAAAAAAAATAATGTATATAAATCACTTTATAACAGTCATATAGATCTATGAAAATGGTACTATATAATGAAATTTTTAATTGAAGCGTATAAGCACAATTCTACTTGTAATTTAAGAATATTAAATAATCAATACCAACCTGTGGGTGCAGCCGAGACTCTTCTTAATATGGACATATCTTTGAATTCTTCTTACTTGATTCAGGTAAGAAGACAGACTCAGGTGGTTGTTCTTCATGATGCTTACACTTTCCCAACACCTCTTCAACTGCATTACAAATATTTAATGAAATTTAGAGATATGCATCTTTAGTATACATTAGCTTTATCTATCCGGATAAGGAGTAATTACCGATTTTTTTTTGGTATATCGTCTAGGCTGTGAGGAGTTTGAAAGAATAATTGAAATGGTTTCAGGGCCCCTTGTTTTGAACAATGTAAGATAACACAATGTTAGGGAATAAGAATCCTTTATATCAAACTAGAGTCATTATCAATATACACTTTGAAAATGTAATATAAATAACATTTAGGGAGCATGATACCTGATGACCTTTTGGCCAGGACTAGGATCATGAACAAGCCCAATACAACCATTTGAATTATTAGAAATAATTATCGGTCTATTCGATCTCTGCTTGGGGTCTTTCTTAGGGCATTTACTTTGGAAGCTATCCTAATGCTTTTGCGAGCTGGGAAGAAAAAAAGAACGTATTAAAGACATCTAATATAAACAGATTATGGGGGGATAAAAAAAAACTAACCTACCTGCGCTCATGATTGCCGTTTAAATTAATATCTCTCAGAATAATATCTTGATATGATTGCTTCAACTGCATCGATAAACTTTGATCAGATAAGTAATGTTGCATATACTTATCCAATTAACAATGTATAAGAGGATTAGTGAACATCGGATATCAAAATGTTCAAACATGCAAGTTACTATTCATCGAATATAAAAAACAATCACTATTACGATTAGGATAGAGTCAAATACATAAGATGCCTAAAGCTAAATATATTACATAAAATAAGAAGTTATAGAATATCATCATCAAATTTGCCACCATAATTTGGAGTTTGTGTAAATAATCCAATAAACAACTAACCTTCAATGTGCATACGTAGTCTATGAAGCAACGAGGCTCTTAAGGGAGTTGAATAACATTGGATTACACCTAAACTAAGTTTGCATTGTTGGAATAAAGTAAAAAATATGACATGCAAATCAAGATAACAATGCTGACATTAACACCATTCCAAATTAAGAGCTATACTACTTTTAACAACTACATCCTATCAAAATATTATTAACAAAAAACAAACATCAATAGTAATAATGCAAACCTTGTTAGCCATGACATAATTTACTAAACATCATAAATAGCCAAGGCTAAGACAAATTATATACATACATCTAGACATTTATAACATTAAAAAGCATAACAACTGAAGACAGTAAAATAAACCCCAATTTAATTTCAAAGTGAGTATTGCAGGACCGTGTGAAGCGTGGTCAATATAATTAGCCTCACAATGAGGAGAGATTTAGAACACTTACAGTTCAAATAGGGAACTGGTTTTGAGTATGATGATACTAAGAACACAAGTAATTAGTGAGACAAAACTAAGAACAAGACAACAAGTATGGTTTTCAAGGATGTTGTATATTGCTCTCAATTCTATTACAAGTTGTTTTCAAAGCATATTTAAATTACAAGGAACTGAGACACTTTATACTACATCCTACAACTCTTATACTAGAAAGATAGTTAGAAACACTAATCAAGATAATAAGATCAATGTAGAGTCAAAAGGCAGATTGCCTTTTGACTAGTGACTATGACATGCCATAGCTCACATCCTTTTCTAATACAAAAATGTTTATAGGTCATAAGTAGAAGTTACAGACAAAGACCTTATTCTACTATTTACAAAAGCATGGACTTTTCACCAACTCATACAAGTTGGTGAGTCTTCAGAGTTTGAAGCGGAAAGTGTGTTACTTTCTGTAAAGTAGATCAGAGTAAGAATGTCTTCTCTGTCTTCGGAAGAAATCAGTTTTCACAGCAAAAGGCTTCAGAAGACTTTGTCTCTGAAGCTTCGAAAGACTTCATCTTTGGCTTTTGGAAGATTTAGACTTTGGCTTAGGAAGATTTTACACTTAGAACATTTTTCTGATGTAGAGTGTAAAACTTCCAAAGCACTTCAACTATCTTGTACGTCCAGTGCATGCAGGAAGACCCTTGGTTGTTTTGGCTTCTTTGGTTACAGCCTTATAATCTTCTGATATTATGTTACAAACTCCCCCTAGGCTGATGCTACCAAAACAGAGAAGTTCTTCAGATGTTGATAGTCCTCATCAGGATCAAGACCAAGCCTCTTTTCATCATTTGATCAGGATCCCTCAGACTCTTATAGTATCTTCTCATATCATAGAGATCATGTAAAGGAAGATCAAGCATGTCTTGCCATAAGTAGACATCTTAACCTCCTTGATCTCTATTGACATACCATTTGTCCGTATTAGTAGCAAAACTCCAAGACAAGATGGGACTTCCAATGGCAAGAGGCTCTACTTGAATAGGAGTTGGTTGAGAAGCCTCTTCATGCACTTCCTCAGGATGCTCTGACTCATTTTGAGGTGTGGAGGTGGATACCTTGGTCTTCTTCTTCTTTGAAACACTTTTCCTGGCCATCCTTTTTCCTCCTCTTTGAAGTTTCAACTGAGAGGACTGGTCTTCAGCACCAGATTGTTATGTTGTGTCCCTCTTAGTTAGGATCTCTTCTCTCACAGGTTCAGATGAAGAAAGAAGAGAACCCTGCTACGGATCAGAAGATGAAGTTGGCTGAGATGCAACTCTAGGATCAGGTTGTGTTGTCTCAGGGGGTTCAACCATCACCTCAACTTCAGGTTGAGCTGGAGTTGGTGGAGAATGCAAGTCTACAAGCTCTCCCTTTTTGATCTTTTGCTTGATCACCCTTATATGCTCATCCATAGTGGATAGAGACATAGGACCAAGCCTCCTTCTGGAGAATCCATACAGCTTCTAGAAGCTCATCATCCTTTGTCAGTCTTCAGACTTCTTTTGGCATTTGTGGATGATGGCCCTTGCCCTTGCAGCTTCTTCCCTTAACTTCCTTTTAGCAGCTTTTCTTTCTTTTATAGCTTGTTCCTCTAGCTGCTTTAGATATTCAATTCTATATACTTAAAGAATAAGGGAAGAAGTGCAGCTACCTGATAGAGTCTTGTGGCAGTCAGGTAGTTGATTATATTATTCTTTCAGCTTCCCTGACTACTTGAGGTTGGCAGCTACCACAATCTCTGTCTCAGGACTTTCTTGAACTAGGGAGAGGACAGGAGCATCTTTGTAGAGACTTTTCAATCTCCTTTCTTCCTTGATCTTAAAGAGCAATGCTTCATCCTCTACCTCCCTCCTCTCTTTTGATAACTTAGTGTCAGCCAGCTCATTCAACTCTTTTAAGGGGAGAGATATGAGTTCATTACATTATAGTTCTTGGTCCCCAGGTAGTTTAGCCTGGCTGTCCTCAACTCATCATCTTGAGTGTTTGGCCTGGGGCAGTCAACCTCTGGCTAGAGAGAGGATGTGAAGCACTTTCACCAACTGGTGCCTCACTGAGGGTACTGGGTGCTGAAGGAAATCCTGTCTCAAGGTTCATAGGCTCAACTTCTGGGCCTTCAGTCAAGGCTTTCCCTTCGAAGCTAATCTCAGGGTCCACCTTCACATCCAGTTGACAAAAATTTCACCAGCTAACCTCTGTCTATATAATTTGATCTCATCTTGAACTCTTCAAGCTCCCTTCCTTGAATCCCATCTGTTAATCTCTCAGCTTGTCTGTTTTGGCTTGGGTTGACAAGTGGAAGATCAACCAGATGGATGCACTCATAGAAACTTAGGTTTTGTAAATTGAAAAATCTATTGTTGGACCCTGAGCTCTAGAGATGTAAGAGCTCCTTCTTTTTGTGTCATACCTCCATCCTAAGATTGGGTCTTAGAGTAAAGAGATGGGGTAGACATGGCTCTGGGTATACCCTCCTCAAAAGGCTGTATATGAGTGAGTCCACATCAATATAGACTTTAGGAGGTTACTGAGTATGGACTATTGCAAGTAAGGGTGGTGGTGAATCCTCTAAGTCCATACTTTGAGAAGAACTCCAAGGTTCTGTGACGTTCTGACTTTCTCCCCCTTTGTGGTAGCATCACTTTCTTGCATAAGTGGCTGGGGGTTGAGTCTATCACATTCATAGGTTCTTGTGGACCTGGTTGAGTTGTTCTTGTGGTCTCTCACCTAGCTTGCCCTTGAGATCGATGATCTCAAGTTGCTGATCATTAACCTCTTTTGTAAGATAGTCACCTGGATTCCAGGTGACTAATCTTAGAGGACACAAAATAGGTGCAAGTTTTAGTCAATTGTGCCCTTTAGTTCAGACTCCCCTCATCTTCATCAGAAGAATCACGGGGGGTGAGAGAATGGGACTATGTCTTTTTCCTCATCACCAGCATAGTGTTCTTGGCGGCTGGATTCACCTGCATTATGACAACTTCAAGAGAAGTGTCAAGAGGTTGGGTTGCCATGGTAGGTCTGAATGATGTAATCACTTTCTAAAGTGAGAGCCTCTTCCATATGGATCTTCTAAACAGGTTCAAGAGATCCACCTCAGTGGGGGTGGATGATATGGGCTAGACATGGGTAAGACAGGGGTATCATCTCTCCTGAGTAGGGGTGGAGAAGAGAGACTCATGGTACTCACTGAAGCCCATGTCTTCATCATCTAGAAGTCAAGGCTGGGATTGGTTGGTGTTAAGATCCAGCAGCTGGGGATGGTAACTGTCCCTGAAAGGTTGTTCACTAGAGTGTTGAGACTCTGAGTGAAGGCTTAAGGCTGGGGGTTGTGAGCTCATCAGGCTGAGCATGAGGAACCTAGCACTGATCATTTAGAGATGGGAGTGGTTTGCTCCTCAGGGAAGTAGGAGCTTGAGTGTCCACTTCCTCCTGCATGTTGGTGATATAAGGGCTGCACAAGCTGAATAGCATGTGCAGGGGTTCGTTTGGTTTTCTCTGGTAGGTGATGGTTATTGTAGGCTGTATTTGTGGTTGGGAGGTGGAAGTGTGGGTTCAACACTAGCTGGTGCTGCTAGGTTGCCACCTTAAGCAATGAGCTCAAACATTTTGGGACTAGGGCTGTTTCTACATCGGAGAGCCAACAGTTGGCTTCCTCATTATTTTAAAGATGTGGGCTTCAGTGTCTTGGTTTAGAGTATTACCTGTTCCCTCAACTGTGTGCCCAGTTCACAGTTGAGAATGTGCTGGACATATCTAGGGAACATGTAATACTCTAGGAGTCCAAGTTTGCAAGAAAATTGGTATATGCAAATTGAGAATATCTGAACTTGACCCCCTGAACCATTCTATGGACTATGAAGGAGAGGTCTTCTGAAATCTGGTCCCATCCTCCATGCTTGTTGGACAAGCTGTGTATGACAACATGGAGGAGGTACTTCCATTAGATGAGACTTCCCCTTCCTGAAGGTCTTAACTGTAAAGTCACCCTCATAGCCCATCTGCACAAAGGAGTGGTTGACTGCAGCTTTAGGAAAGGACAAGTCACCTTCTACATCATCTAGCTGAAGATGTGTGTTTATGATGACCAGAGTGATGAAGATTGTCCTCCCCTGCACTGTGGCGGACAGTGCCTTCTCCCCATCCATGGTGACCTCTTCGTAGGTCTGCCAAAACTCCAACAAGTGATCCTCATAGAGAGGAGGATCAATGGTGAGGGAGGTGAAGTATTTGGACAAAGAAAGGTAACGACAAACCTTTGAGAAACCTGAATCTTTCTCAGAGTCTAACAGACCAATCTGATTATGTTGCCTGTGAAGATGCATGGAAAAATCGGGTTGGTTTTTGCGGTCAAGCTTGGCCATTTGAAGTAGCTTTGTGATGAAGGAAGGTAAGAACGAAGGCGGTTTGTGGGTGAAATTAGGTTAGAGAATTTGCAGATGAAGAGGAGAGTGAGAAGAGGGGGAACCGTTGTGAGAATATATATGAAATGTACCTCTGAAAAACTGCCCAAAAAGGTAGTTTTCTTGGAAGTTAAAAATCTTCCAAAGATAATTTTGCTTCGAAGTTTTTGAGAAAAAGCTTCCGAAGCCAATTTGGCTTCCGAAGATATTCTTAAGAGTTGTGAAAATTTGGCGGAAGAAAAATACTTAGAGAATTTTTCTTCCGACACATATTTGGTTCGGAAGATATTAAGACTTGGGAGTTTTACTCTAAAGAGAATAAATCTTCTGAGACTTAATTGCTTTCAGAAGATATTTGTCCTTCAAATACATGCAAGTTCTTAGAAGCATATTTAAGCTTCGGAAGATATTCTCAAAATTTCTTCCAAAGGTAAATTTCTTATAAGTATTTATTTGATTTGAAGACATAAATTTCTTTCGAAGGCAACTTGAAATCTTCCGAAGAAAAATATGTTTTGAAAAATTTTCAAAAATCTAAGGAATATCATTAAAAAATTTTCTTCCAAAATAAACTGGGCTTATGAAGGTGATAAAAATAGACAACTTAGGACACACACAGGTTTAGGAATAAAGTTGAATTAAGTTTTAAGAAAATCTACTCAAAGTAATCATCCCAATAGATGATACAATATTTGAATCTCTGTTCATCAAAGGCTTTAGTGAACAGATCAAAATTGTTCATTTGTGTTAACTTGACTAGTTTGATTAATCCCTTCCCAAAGTTATCTCTAATCAAATGATACCTGATGTTGATGTGTTTGGTCTTAGAGTGCTGTATAGGATTTCTGTAATGAGATAGCGCTATTGTTGTATCTTATGGATGGGAGTCTCTTGAAGTTGAATCCATAGTCCAGCATCTGATTCTAAATCCAAGCACTTGAGCACAGCAGCTTGCAGCAGCAATGTATTCAGCTTCAACAGTTGATGCAGAGACATAGGATTGTTTCTTGCATTGCCATGAGACAATCCTTCCACCAAGGAATTCACATCCCCACGATGTACACTTTGTAGTCATGTTGCAGCCACCATAGTCACTATCTGTATAAGTATACAGATTGAAGTCAGAACTCTTTGGATACCAAGGCCAAGCTTGAGAGCACCTTTGAGATATCTAAGAATCCTCTTGACAGCAACCAGGTGTGACATCTTGGGGTTAGCTTGATATCTTGCACAGATGCATGTGGCAAACATGATATCAGGCCTGCTGGCTGTGAGGTACATAAGGTACCCAATCATAGCCCTGTAAAGATATTCTTCTACACACTCCCCCTCAAGATCAGGTCCAAGGGAGTGGTTTCTGGCTATGGGTGTCATAGTAACCTTACAATCAGTCATGTTGAATCTTGTAAGTATGTCTTGTACATACTTTGACTGAATTATGATAATGCCATTTTTAACTTACTTCACTTGAATTCCCAAAAAGAAATTGAGTTCCCCCATGGCACTCATTTCAAATCTATTCTTCATCAGCCTCTTAAAGTATTATAGAGCTTTGGATTAGTTGACCCAAAGATAATATCATCCACATATACTTGAACCAGCATTAAGTCATTCCCTGTTCCTTTGATGAAGAGAGTTCCATCTATAGTACCCCTCTTGTAACCATGTTAATAGAGATACTGAGATAGTGTCTCATACCACTTTCTTGGAGCTTGGTGCAGCTCATAAAGAGCTTTATCAAGCTTGTAGACATAATCAAGATGATTTGGGTCTACAAAGCTAGGTGGTTGTTTGACATATATCTTTTCATCAATTACCCCATATAGAAAAGCACACTTGACATCAAGTTGGTAGACCTTAAAATCCTTAGATGCAGCAAAAGCCAGGAATATTTTTATAGATTCAAGTCTTGCCACAGGTGCAAAAACATATGTGTAATCAATTTCCTCTTCTTGTGTGTACCCTTGAACAACTAGTCTTGCCTTGTTCTTGATGACAAGTCCTCTATCATCTTTCTTGTTCCAAAAAACCTACTTGGTCCTATGGTAGTCTTCCCATGAGGAAGAGGACATAGGTTCCAAACCTTCTGTATTTTGAATTGAAGCAGCTCCTCTTGCATTGCTTCAACCCAGCTTCCATCTTTCAAAGCCTCATCAACTTTCTTTGCCTCTACTTGGGACAAGAAGCAAGAGTGTAGACAAATATTTTTGTCATGGGTTTGTCCTCTTGTTCTCACCCCTGTATCAACATCTCCAATGATGTTTGTGGTAGGGTGTGATATGTGGATCCTAAGTTGAGGGATCATAGCAAGTTGATTGGAGAGATCCAAATTAGAGAAATTTAGTTTGGCAATGGAGTATAACCCACCACATCAGCATACTTATCAAGTGACACTTGATCCAATAAGTGTGTGACATCATTTATGTTGTCTTCTATGGAGTGGTTATCAGCATCAAGAAATTCTTGATCGCTGTTACCACTTCGTTTCCTCCTACATTTAAGCTCCTTCACTGAGTTTTGAGCCTCTGAGCTAGAATTTGAAGGCATCTCAGATGTACCAGCTGAATTTGTCATGCTTGTGCTGATAGGATCTTCATTGTAGGGTTAGTTACCATTGGAGCTGAACTAGTATTCTTGCTTGGTCTTCTCTAGCTAAATCTTGGTCAGGATCTTCTGTGATATGTTACCTGTAGATCCTGAAACATCCTCGCAAGACTTGTTTAAAAAGTTGGTAACTAAATCAAGATCAAATAGCTAATCCGGACCAGAACCTTTCACACTGAGAGTGTGCTAATTGAAGGTCACATTGGCTGACTCCTCAACTACTCTAGTTCTCAGATGTATACTCTATAAGCCTTAGCTTGAGAAGAGTATCCAATAAAATGTCATCATCTGATTCTCAGCAAACTTGGCTACCTGATCTTTGGTATTCAAGATGGTGCATGGACATCCAAATGACCTGAGGAAACCAATGAATGGTCTCCTTTTGTGCCACAGCTCATAAGGAGTTTTACCATGAGTCTTAACTACTAAAACTATGTTCTGCACATAGCAGGTTGTGTTAATAGCCTTTGCCCAGAAGGTGATGGCCAGTTTAGAGTCAGACAACATGGTTCTTGTAGCCTCAATAAGTGTCCTGTTTCTCCTCTTAGCAACACTGTTTTGCTGAGGAGTCCTGAGGAGCACTATATTGTCTTGTAATACCCTTTTCATCACAAAATGTATCAAGGATTTATTTCTTAAATTCAGTTTCTTGATCACATCTTATGGTCTTGACCTTGTGATCAGATTGATTCTTAATTTTCAGAATGAAATTCTTTAAGATCTCAGGAGTCTCATCCTTAGTTCTAAGGAAAAAGACCCAAGTAAATCTTGTGAAATCATCTGTGATCACTAAACAATATGAGGTTCTTCCTAAACTCATTACACTGGTGGGGCCAAAGAGATCCATGTGTAATAAGTGTAGGGGAGTAGTGATAGAGTTCCTTTCCTTTGGCTTGTGAGACACTTTGTGTTGCTTCCCTTTCAGGCACGCAACACAATGATCATTACTTGTAAACTCTTTCTTTGGCATTCCAGTTACCAAATCAATCTTAATTAATTATTTATGTTCTAAAGTTTACATGGCATATTTTTATGCCAGAGCAAAGACTCATCACTATTTGCTTTAGATAGAAAACAAGAAAACTTCTCCTGAGGGAGATGTTTCCTTCAAGTCCATCTTATACATGTTCCCTTTCTTGGGGGCTCTGAGCAGAATATGCTCTTAAGGAATGACCACCCCAGGCTTGAGAACAATACACTCATGCTCAGTAAAGAGCATGTTGTGTCTCTGATCACAAAATCAAGATACACTCAGTAGATTGTATCTAAGCTCCTTAACAAATGTACCTTCTTAATAGTGAGCTTACCATGTGTGACCATGCCCCTTCCAGTGATGTAAACACCAGCATCTCCTCCAAAAGCAACTGGTCCTCCATCAATTTTCTCAAAATTGTGAAGCAAAGAACCATTGCCAGTCATGTGCCTGGAACAGCCACTATCAATGATCCACACATTTCCCTTGGTCTTTAGTTGTTCCTGCATAAAAAGAAGTGGTTAGTTACACTTGGAAACCCAAGCCTCATTGGTCTTGGGCTTTTTAAAGTGATCTAAAGACAATGTAACAGTAAGCTTTCCTTCTCCATCTTCACCTTCATAGATGATGCAGCAAGCTTCTTAGGGAGAGGCTTGCTCTTGGAGCTGGATGGTTCAGGCTGTGTAGCAGTGGTACACAACTGATCAGTCTTCTTCTCCTTGCTGAGATGATTTGAATCTGAACAAGAACTCCTGGTACTAGAGTTCATGGTTGGGTCTTCAGCCTTCACCACTTCAAACCCTACAGAGATAAACACTTATTTCTTCTTAGAGTTAAAAGTGGCCTTATTTTCTTAAGCCTTCTTTGCCTTTATCTTGGCTCTCCTGATCAAGTTCTTTCTTTTAAACTTGGTCATCCCAGCTTCTTCATCTCTCTCCTCAGGAGAATAGTGTCCCTTCTTGGGATGGTCCTCTTCACTCTTCTCAGACACATCCTTCACTATCTTTTTCTATCCTCTTCAGCAATAGGGTCTATGAGGGGAAGCTCATCTTCACAAGTTCCACACCTTGGAGATCTTACAGATAAAAGAGTGTGTGGAGGAGCTATCTCAGTAGATCTCAGTCCCTGCTTATTTTGATAACAAACTTGTGCATATAGGGATGAAGATATCATGTTCTTGAAGGTCTCTTCTTAAGAACAAGTTTTTCTGCCCAGGCTTTGCTGATCACAAGCTCAGCCTGGCATTTAGTTAACTTAGTGATGAGATCTTTGATTTGAGTCCTGTAGTTGGTGTGTTCATGCTTTAGAGTTGAAATAGTTTTCTCTAGATCTTCTATTTTTAGTTTATAATCATTTTAGCTCTTTTGAAATCAGATTTTAAGATATTTAAGGACTCAAGATCTGATCTCATCTCTAAGTTATAGGACCTATACTTATTGACTTTAGCAATACATTCAGGTGTAGATATGTTCCAATACCTTGGCTTCATCATGGTCTACCATAAGTGCTTGGTTTGGAGCAGCATCCTCCACCTAAAAGCTCCAGTCAAAGCCTCCTTCCTCAGCAACTGTAGCATGTTGCCTGGGCTTCTCATTCTGGTGTGCTCCTTCAGTGTAGTTTGGCCTGGCTTGTGCTTGGCCACCATTTGACTTAGGTGCCTTGAACTCTCTGGAAAAGTGTCCCATTTGGTTACAATTGTAACACTTCACCTTGCCTTTATCCAACCCAAACTTTCCACTGGACATATTGCTGGGAAACTTCCTCCCAGTCCTCTTGTAGAAATTTTTGGCCCTGTGAGTGAGAAGAGCCATCTGGTAGACTATTTCCATATACTCCAGATCATCTGGATGGATATAGTCCAGGTCTTCAAGAGTGAAGAGAAAGTTGCTTGTACTTTCATCTGAAGACACAAAAGCTTGAGCAGAACTTGTCTCCTGGAATGGGCTTCCAGGGATGTAGCTCTCCCTTGGTGTCTCGGGAAGGTAATAAAGGCCCTTTCTTGAGGTTTCAGGGTAGCAGATAAGGTGGTGTTGTGGTTCTCTGCTGTCCTTTTCAACCACATGAAGGGCTGAACTCTGTGGGATGCTGGAGTTACCAGATGAATTTTGCATATTCATCTCCATCCGGTAGCCACTGAGTATGCCATACAACTTAGTGAGAGTAAGGGTCTTGAGGTTTTCAGTCCTCTTAATGACCACACAATAGTGTGTCCATTGTCTGGGAAGAGAGGACATGAACTTCCTAACAATATCCCTATTCTCCAAAGTTACTCCAATATCAACAAGAGTATCCACAATCTCAACATACTGAAGTATTATTGAGTCATGGTTTCACCTGCTTTGAAGGTGAAGTTCTCAAACTGCTACTTCAAGAGGTCCTTCTTGTTCTCTTTAGCTTCATTGGACCCCTCATACATCAACTTCAGTGCATCTTATAGTTGCTTTGCAGTCTTGCACTTCTTGAAGCCTCTATAGATAGAGTTGGAAGAGCAGTTTGGAGGGCGGTCATGGCCTTCAGATCAATATCAATTTTCTTCAAGTCTTCATCAAAATAGTTGGCCACTTCCTTACGTATCATACCACCACCAGCAGCAGCTAAAGGGGTGGATGGTACATGAGGTCCAGAGACTACTGACCCCCACATCCTGGAGTCCAAGGACTTGATGAAGCCTTCCATTCTTTGACACCAAGTGTCAAAGTCTTCAGGAGCGATCAGTGGGGATTTAGTCATGGTACCAGTTTCAATGTCAGCCTTGGTGATAGCTGCCATTTGATATGTTAAGTATTTTATGAGAGTAAAAGCATTAAAGATGGTGAGATCTTACAATCAAGAGCCTAAAATGCTTGATACCAATTGCAGGACCGTGTGAAGGGTGGTCATTACAATCAGCCTCATAATAAGAAGAGGTTTAGAACACTTAACAGTTCAAATGGGGAACTGGGTTTGAGTATGATGATACTAAGAACACAAGTAATTAGTGAAACAGAACTAAGAACAAGAACAAACAAGTATGGTTTTCAAGGATGTTGTATATTGCCTCTTAAGTTCTATTACAAGTGTTTTCAAAGCATATTTAAATTACAAGGACCTGATACATTTTATACTACATCCTATAACCGTCAATACTTAGAAAGACAGTTGGAAACACTAATCTAGACAACAAGATCAATGTAGAATCAAAAGGCAAATTGCCTTTTGACTAGTGACTATGACATGCCATAGCTCACATCCTTTTCTAATACAAAAATGTTTACAGGTACAAAAGTAGGAAGTTACAGACAAAGACCTTATTCTACTATTTACAAAAGCATGGACTTTTCACCAACTCATACAAGTTGGTGAGTCTTCAGAGTTGCAGCGGAAAGTGTGTTAGCTTTCTGTAAAGTAGATCAGAGAAAGCATGTCTTCTCTGTCTTCGGAAGAAATCAGTCTTCATAGCAAAATGGCTTCGGAAGACTTTGTCTGTGAAGCTTCGAAAGACTTCATCTTTGGATTTGGAAGATTTGGACTTTGGCTTCGGAAGATTTTACACTTAAAGTATTTTTCTGATGTAGAGTGTAAAACTTCCGAAGCACTTCAACTACCTTGTACGTCCAGTGCATGCATGTAGGAAGACCCTTGGTTGTTTTGGCTTCTTTAGTTGCATCATCCTTATACTCTTCTGATATTATCTTACAAGTATTTTTAAGAAAAACTTATCCTCACTAGTGAAAATTTTATATCTTCTTACAGATGATACAATATACAGAACATCATAAATATCAAAATCGAGTAAAATTAAACACAAGAACATGGACATTGTCTATAAAACTAAGGAAGACAAGCCCCTGATGCATAAATATATATAATCTTTCATAACTAAAAAATAACTTCAAACAATCACATACATTCAATCCTATTATAAATACCACAAAGAAATTTCAAGATAAAGAACAATAAAGCCCAAGCATTTACAATAATGAAAACTGCAAATTCTTGGGGGACTAATAAAATTGCATACCTAGATTTCCATACAAGTTTCACAGTTAGGATTTGGGTGGCAATGCAAAAGACATACCTCCTACGAATGTGATGGAACGGCTCAAGTGATTCACATAGGATGAAAGGATTTTGATTATGATAATAGGGGTTTTAAAGCCTGAAATACTTCAAATCTTCAACAAAAGGGAAGAAATATCGCTCGATGATCGGATGGAGTGGGTCGCAGCTCTGGATATCTTCAAATCAACAGGTAATTGTGTTAGATTTGATCGTTGGAATGCTTCGATTAAGGTATGAGTTCTTCAATTAAGGAGACGAGGTTGGGCTGAATTTCAAATACTGAATCCTGATATGTTCTCGTAAGCGGTTATCTAAAGTTGAATAGGAAATACTATTTCTGCCCTTTTCATATTCTCATCCGCCTAATTTAATGAAGTTAAAATTATGAAACTAGCCTTTTAATGTCATCCATTGATTATCATGATTTAAGGCTACCATTTGCTCTTTTAGTTTTTCACAAAAAATGGTTCTTATTTGAATCCATATAATATATACGTATATACGTATACGTATACGTATATACGTATACGTATACGTATATACGTATACGTATATACGTATATACGTATACGTATACGTATATACGTATACGTATACGTATATACGTATACGTATATACGTATATACGTATCGTATATACGTATATACGTATACGTATATACGATATACGTATACGTATATACGTATATACGTATACGTATATAGTATATACGTATACGTATATACGTACGTATATACGTATACGTATATACGTACGTATACGTATATATACGTATATACGTACGTATACGTATATATACGTATTAGTACGTATACGTATATACGTACGTATACGTACGTATACGTATACGTACGTATACGTACGTATATATATACGTACGTATACGTATATACGTACGTATAGTACGTATACGTATATACGTACGTATACGTACGTATACGATATACGTACGTATACGTACGTATACGTATATACGTAGTATACGTACGTATACGTATATACGTATCTATACGTATATACGTATATATACGTATATATACGTATATACGTATATATACGTATATATAGATGTATAGATATATACGTATATACGTGTATATATATATACGTATATACGTGTACGTATATATATATATACGTATATATCTATATATATATATACGTATATATATATATATACGTATATATAATTCGTATATATATAGATATATACGTATATATACGTATATATACACGTATATATACACGTATATATACACGTATATATACACGTATATATACACGTATATATATACGTATATATATATACGTATATACACACGTATATACACACGTATATACACACGTATATACACACGTATATACACACGTATATACACACGTATATACACACGTATATACACACGTACGTATATACGTACGTATATACGTACGTACGTATGTACGTACGTATATACGTACGTACGTATGTACGTAGTATATACGTACGTATATACATACGTATATATGTACGTATATATATACGTATATGTATACGTATATATGTATACGTATATTTGTATATATACGTATATACGTATACGTATATATGTACGTGTATATATACATGTATATATACGTATATATATACGTATATATGTATACGTATATAATACGTATATATATACACGTATACATATAGTATACATATATATATATATATATACGTATAATATAGATATACGTATATATACGTATATATGTATACGTATATATATATACACGTATATATGTATACGTATATATACGTATACGTATGTACACGTATATATATACGTATACGTATGTACACGTATAAATGTATACGTATACGTATGTACGTATATATGTATACGTATACGTAGTACACGTATAAATGTATACGTATACGTATGTACACGTATATATGTATACGTATACGTATGTACACGTATATATGTATACGTATACGTATGTACACGTATATATGTATACGTATACGTATGTACACGTATATGTATACGTATACATATATATATACACGTATAATGTATACGTATATATATACACGTATATATGTATACGTATATTATATATACCATATTTTCCACCGCGACGTGCATTCGTATATATGTATAGTATATATATATAATCACATATATTATATATATATATATATATATATAATATACAATACATATATACGAAATGCACGTCGCGGTGGAAAAATATGGGTACGTATATTTCCAGATAAACCAGTTACAGTAAGGCCGCAGAAACACGTATGGGTTCAGGTAAAGGTTCCCGAATATTGGGTAGCTGTTGTTAAACCAGGTCGAATCCTTTATGAAATGGGTGGAGTAACAGAAAATATAGCAAGAAGGGCTATTTCAATAGCAGCGTCCAAAATGCCTATACGAGCTCAATTCATCATTTCGGGATAAAAAAGAAATATATATATATTATATATAATATATATATATATATATTATATATATACACATAGATATATATACATATATATATATATACATATATATATATATGTATGTATGTAGTATGTATGTATGTATGTATGTATGTATAACATATATATATATTATAATATATGTATGTATGTATAAGATATATATATATATATATATATATATATATATATATATACATATATATAATTTGGATGGCAGTTTCTGCAGTACTAACATCCAAGTGGTTCATTTTGGTCCAAATGGTTACTTAATTTGCCACATATACGTGTGTCTCATTTATGCACAGAGATAAAAAAAAAATAAAGAGAGAGAGAGAGAAAAAAAGAGAGAGAGAGAGAGAGAGAAAAGGAAGATCAACATGATGGAGATAGAAACTAAACTTTTTCTCTCTCTCATCGATGGTAAATTGGAGATGACGATGGGCTGTGAAATTCGTGAAACCTTGAGAGGTCCCTTGGGGGAGGGAGTGGTTCGTTGACCCTCCAACTGGCTGAAATGTATGTTAACCGGAGTATTCAATTAATGATCTTTCTTTTAGCTTGAACCTCCAGATTATCTCTTATACTCTCCATCTTTATTGCTCTCACATCACCGAACACCACTGAGTTTCGTTGGACTATAGATTCACTGTCGTCGATGGGGATTGGGCTTAGGAGGAGAGTTCGCATTGGGATGGTGGATGGTGGTGGGATTGGCAGACGAACATGAACATGAAGCGACGATGGAGATGGCGTTGGAAGGGGTTGAGGATTATTAAGGTGTAAATGTTTGATGGGTATGAATAGTACGTATTTAGTCATGAAAAAGGGTAGGTGTAAGTTGGCTGGAATTCATGTGCAGTTAGGTTTAAAGTATGCGTGAAATGATCAAAACTAGTGTTTTCCCTTGCCGGAGCTCAAGAATACGAACGAAAAAAGGTCGAAGATGTGGAGTTGAATTGAGAGATCCATATATGTTTGATTCAATCTCTAGATTGTAGTTCCTAAGGTTTACAATTATTTTATCTTGGGTTCATCAGATATTGATTTACTACAGTCTTACAACAATCTTATTGAGTTTAAAAAGGTAGCATTGTATACAAAGTGTGCAAACGTGTCTATTCACCATTTCAAGTTCAAAAAGTAAAATATTTAATAATTTATATTTTGTCTTGAAACAATAGATAATTTGTCATTCCAAAACCTTTTCAATAACATATGTGGATTATTTTTTACAAAAAATTACATCATAAAATTAAGCATTTTTTATCTTTATTTGATAATAATATTGTTATCTTAAAATTTTAGATGTATCATAACTTATTACATATATGCAATATGATATTGCATATATGTAACCTAAATATTTGGTTGATATATGTAATCTAAATATATAAGAAACTTATATGTAATATCATATGTAACCAACACATTCGGTTGATTCACCACGCCTAAATTTGAATATATGAGATTCCTAAATACAATAGTAGTATTTGTTGAATCAACGAAGCATCAAAAGTGTTGAATATTCGAATTATTTTATGCAATAATGCATGCTTTGAGTGATGGAAACAATAACCCGATGATGATGCCATTTGGGTTGATTTTTTTTGTCGATTGTGAGTTTCTCCAATTAGGTCGTTTGTTTCTTAGCGATTTCAATAAAGTATGAGCACATGCACTATTTCCAACACAAATTTTGCATTCTTCATCCTTAAAAACCAATTGAATCATTCCTAGGGTTTAAAATTATTGCTCAAACTAAACATCTGAAATGCAAGATCTTTTATTCAATAAATAGTAGAAATTGATTAAGAATGGATGCAGCTCACAATGTAAGAAGACACCACAAGTATAATCCTTCATGTACGTTTATTAGCCAAAATCAAGAAGTCTTTCAATTTTCTGATGAACATCACCATACCTGCCATTAAACACCCCTATAAAAGTAACAAGTTTGAAAAAACAAGCTAAATTGCAAACACATTGCGGGAATCCATGAAAAGCTATGAAAATTACAAATTTTATCGTTGCATTTGGAGATGAAGAATCTAGGAAAGTCCATGAGGTAATAATATGAAGAGTAACAAGAGTGACTTGGGAGAAAGCATGGTGGACAATGGTGACTTTGATGGGTTATTATGTATTTAGTTTGAAACAAAGAGTTGGAGTAGGGTGGGTATGTTGATTATGACTTGGATTAAACAATGTAGGACTCATATGACATATTCAAATGTGCATACCTTATGTTTATGGACGACCTTTGAGAGGGATATTGGTGGTTAGGCCGGAAGCGAAAGATGTTTGAGTTGAGCTAAACAAAAAAAAACCTAATAAGTTATGTGTCATGTTAGAAGAGTTTTTTTTAAGTTTTTTTCATTTATGGAAATTTTCTTATGGACCCTACCATGTGTGTGAGATGTATGTACACGTATATAAGTATTTACCCTACCATGTGTGTTTGACATAGGTATGTACACGTATATAAGTATTTGATTGTTCCACCAAATTACTAAAAACTGTTTCTGAAAGGACACAAGAAACAGCATATGTAAAAGCACTAGTATAATAAACAAGAGATACTTAAGTTACTAACGTGGATATTTTTTTAATTGCACATACAAATGGTGGGACACACCATCTATAGCAAAAAACACGTTACACATATGGACACTTAGATGCACCATTGTATTATGTCTAGATACAACATTTATGACACAATGATTATACAAAAAGAAAAGATTCAAATACAAAATGTATTTTTGCTATTAAGTGTGAAAAGACACAATAAGTCAAAAAAAGCCATAAAAAAATTATACCTCACAATTTAAATCGAATTTCAAAAAAATAATTTCGAGCTTTTATTCCCCTAACCGTCCTCACTAAGAAAAAAAATAAACAAAAATAAAAAAATAATGTCTTTTTATTGTATCATCTATGAAAAACACAATGACATCATTGTGTCATTATGAAAGACACAATGACATCATTGTATCATTATGAAAGACAATGACGTCATAGTGTCATAAAAAACATAATGAAATTATTTTTTATTTTTTTTTTTTCTGAAAGAGAACGACTAGAGAAACAGAGACTCCGAATTACTTTTTTAAAATTCTATTTAAATTGTGAGATATAATTTTTTTGTGACTTTTTTAACCTTATTGTGTCTTCTCACACTTTGTAGCAAAAATACACTTTATGGAATAACCTCACCCATACAAAAAATAATAATAATAAAATAAAATAAAAAATTGCTTCTTTAAATTATAACTATATCAAACTTAAAGCAAAAAAAAAAATTAATTCATCAATTCTATAATATATGTACATCAAAAAGATAAGAAAAATATTAAAAGTTATCTGAGTTTAAAAAACTGATAAATTAAGTTATGAATGAAAGAAGAAAAGAAAAAAAAAGTCAGTCTAACATAAGAGGTTGTTGACTTGCACTTTTCACTTCCATCTTATTATAACTTCTGACTTGATCAATGCTACACCTTTTTTTTGTTAGATACGATCTGTATGTGTGTGTGTGTGAAAGGGTGAGAGATGTATCAAAGAAATAGGACAGCAGATATATAGAGTATAGATAAGTTATGTCTTCAAAAAGAACATGGAAAATTCAGAAATAAAATGATAAGTTATGTTACATGTAGAGACTAATAGTCGCTGCCTCTTGACACAACCTCTTTGCATGTTGGACGGAGTACGATTGTGTGTTCATGCTGAGACACGTAGCTCCCCTTTACATCACACAAAGGCGGGTAAGGCTGCAAAACAACCAACCTCTTTAGCATTGTCAATAATACAAGCGCGCCACAAAATTAATTAAGAATATAGAAGTTCGACAAATGAGAAGTCATATCGATATGAATCTCCTTATCATATTTAATACAATAACTTGTCATAAATAAAATGAACCTAGCCCGAGTAACCCTTGCAACGGTACCAAGGGTCGCCGTTAGGCTTGCACGGAGTAAATCTGAAAACAGATGCATGGTAAGATGGGCAGAAAGCAAAGTACTCTAATTTTCTTTATGTATTATATCGAGAAACTCAATTGTAAAATTTAACAAGTTAATGTTTTAAAAATGGATTTAGAAGGTTTTATGCATTAAAATACAATTTTACAACTTCCACCTTTTGACTCTTTCCCTTTCTAGCATTTTTTCATTCAACCATTTCAGAGATGAAACAAAACCTAATTCTACGCATGCATAAAAAAATGGGTAATTCTACTCATTCATAAGTAAATGGGTCACAACTATCACCCCTATGGTCATGCAAGTCATTTGTGTACACTACTCGTGAAGAACAACCACATATTGGTGCATCTTTTAGATATGTCCTAGAGAGCAATAAGAAATAACTACTCGTGACGAAATCTATAATAAGCACCAATATTACCATCAAAACCACTCTCTTTTCCTTTCTCCAAAAGAAAGAGTGTAACGAAGTCTAAAACGTCCAATGGAACTTTTGGTGGTTGTCCTAATCCCCAGACATTTATCACATAAACTGAAGTCGGTTAACAATAAATGGGACCTAATGCCAGCTATAGTCAACCCTATATATCATCTAGGTTAACCTTCAAAGGGTGATGCAATGCTAAGCGCCTGATACCCCTCCAAAACTGGTCTGAGGTTCGAATCTTGTTTCCACTGGTTTTCTCCCATAACATCTCGAAGGCAACCAAACCATACCTCAAAGGCCACCTACCACAGCATGAGTCCTGATTTACCTAATCCGTTGGTTAGCACGATATTGGCAGGTCCATTGAGTTTACAAGTAAGAGGGCTTTAAAAAAAACAAAAAAACTAAAATAAAAATAAATAAAAAAAACTTTCACATAAGTGTAGGGCCGATCAGTGTTGCGAAAATCGGCATTAATCGCCGATTAATCGGCCCCTTACCAAGTATTTTTTTGCTAATCAGCCAATTAATCGCTAGGCGGTCAATGGTGGTCAAAATTGGACCTAGGCGGTCTTAATCAGCCAAAAATCTGTAATTCTGGCGAAATTCCAGTAGTGTTCCGGCGACTTTCCAGTGAATTTCCAGCAAATTTAAAAATTCCGGCCAAAACTTGGAAATTCCAGCCAAATATGTGTATTTATATATAAAACTGAACTTTTTTATTAAAATATCATATGAAAATGTGTGTATTTATACATAAAACTGAAAATTATTTATAAAAAATCCAATCCGACTAATGCTGATTAAGTGCTAATCTGTACCCCACCGCCCGACTAGCACTTAGCGATTCCGACTAGCGCTTAGCGATTCCGACTAGCGCTTAGCGATTTCTACAATACTGGGGCCAATCTTTACCAAGTTATAACCATGTAGGACCTAGAACTACAGGAAGGGTATACCTATAGTTTCTATGGTGCTCACAAATTTAGTAGTTGGAATTTCTAATTCTCTTTCCTTCAATCTTAGAAAGGTACCTCAAGGTGCAATAATCATATAAGTATGATGGAATTGTTTGAATATTGCTAATATAAAATATGTATACTTTGATCTATAAAGTATAAACAACACATTTAGAAAATAAACAAACGCTTTAATATACCTGAATAACACCAGCATCACACAAATTCTTGAGAGCCATCAAGTATTTGGTCTCCCCTAGTCGATCTAGATAACGTCTACAGAAAGCTAGTGTAGAGAAATTTTTATCAATTGTGGCAAGAAGCTGTTTTGCTCTAGGCAACCGCAATGGAACATGCCCAACATCAAAGTTTTTCATATAATGGCTGCATTCCAGATCTTCTCTCACATAACCCTTGCCTAAACACAAGAAAGTAAAATAAACAAGCTAGTATGCCCATTATTACTCGTTCTTTCTCGATAAAAAGCTATCAAAAGAATTAGTTTACCAGTAGATCCAAAAGTTTCAATTGCATAGAATTCTCCCTCTTCCATCTTTGTCTGTTCTCCTCCTTTCACAATTGGTACTGATTTACCGGCATGAATTTGATATGGTCCGATGCTATGTCCATTCAAGTTGCGAATACTTTTGACTGCCAATGTTGTAGCATGCAAGTTAGAAGATAAAATTACACAATCTTACAAAATATATCATTTATTGATCCAACAAGACTTCTAAAGATGTAAATGAATTGAAGCATTGCTGGATCCTATGGACCAAGTTGTTTGTATCTACATTAGAGGTAACAAAATGTGTAGCTGGTAACGGGTGAAAATGGACAGGTGTCATAACATGTCATTTTTCAACGCAGGTCAAAACATGTCATCCTCAAATACTGGTTGAAAAAATTTCATTTTTAAATAGGGGTCACAATAGGTTGGCCTGCCAACAATTTTTGTCCTTCCCTTCTTAAATTTGATCACAAACTAATGACATGATTATGATTAACTAGCTATAATTTTAGATATTGACTTCTTACAAAGATTTAAAAGGTTGTAAACGTTTATATACATTAGGCCCTGGCCATGTTGCCCAGTGGCATTGGATATTGCCCCCACAAATGTGATGTGGGTTCAAATCCTTGCAAGTACAGGATTAGGTGGTGTAAGGAGTGAAAAAGATTGTTGTTCAGAAAAAGTTTATCGAAAATTAGAATCATTTTTAGCTTATTCAACTTTTTTAACCAAGTTTCTAAGTTTACACGTTTGACTAGTTAGATATAATATATAACCTATATTACCACATTTGGAAATAAATAGGCCAAAATTGTCATCTCAAATCTACATCTTAATGTTGTAAAAAAATGCAACTAAAATCTCACAAAGAAAAAACTGATATGATGCTATAGCCAATGCTAATTTGAAGATTATACCTTGGAAGACCTTCCCATTAATTTCTACCTCATATGATTCCATGACCTCTTGGATTGCAGCACCTATATCGCATAGGCGAACGTCGATCCCTGCTTCCTACAAACCATGAAATGAAATTTTCAATCTTGATTACCAGAAAATCACCATATAGCATATAAGCACTACATTGTTCAATACAAGAGTTAGTTTATGATCATAAAGAATCTTTGCACAAGTTCATGGATGTAAGCCAAATTGTTCCTTTCGGGACAAAAGGAATGCAACCTGCTTGGCTAAAAACATGGTCCGATGAAGGGTTTGACCATCGGTTAAATATATAAAGTGCCCCTTCAAGAAGACATGAAGGAACTTGGGCACTAAAATTTAAGTTACATGTATCTTTAAATGGTTACTAGCAAGCAAAAAATTTAAATTGAATTGAAACGTACACACACAAAATAAATTAAAAATAAATAATAATAATAATAATAATTACTTTTTGTTTTGGAATTAAATTTTTGCTCATGGAAGTAGAACATTTTCAATTATCACAAGCTTTTTGGCAAGATGAGCACACATTATTTACCTTGATACCAGTATTTGTGGCTTCACGAGAGGCCTCAAGTAACGGATCAAACATAGGATTGAACGCAACTGTGAATGCACAGTCAACTATGTGTCCTGAAATAAGTTGCAACCAAAAAAAAAAAGAAATTGTCAAAAACTTCATAAGGAAACCAAAAATATTACTTGATAGTTAATACCAGATTCCTAACCATTTATATGGGTTCCAAAATCCAATTTCATCACATCATCATATTGAAGCACGGTTTTATCTCCAGAGTTGGGGGTCCAGTGGGCGGCTACCCTGCATGGAATAAGAAGTTCACAGTCTGATAAAAATACCCATGCAACTTATCAATGGAATACTATAAAAAATACAACTTATGCCAACAACTCGTCTAGCAGTGATCATCCTACTATCTTAGAGATTAACAAAATAATTACCAGTTCAATGAACATCCCGTAGGGAACGCAATGCCAGCTTGCAGACCATTTTCTGATATCAACTTACGAACAGTATTCTCCAAGGTTTCGCACAGGTCAACCATCAGCATTCCAGGCTTTATGATGCTCCTCATATACTTCCGCACCTGAAAACAAAGCACCAGTTTTAAAAGCACAAGCAGTCATAAATATTTGTTATCTTCAAAATCCAAATATTAATACTGCTAAAGATAATAATAACAAAAGGCAAGAAAAAAGAAAATAAACCTGACGATGGACTTCTGCTGCTTGTCGTATTGAGTCATACATAGGCTTTTCTAAGCGTTCTAAATCTCTCTTTTCTTCAGATGTAGTCCTCCATAAGTTACTGAGTACGCAACAACACATGGAGGGTAAACAAAAAAGATAGTATAACTCAAAGACACAAGCAAAAATAAAAAACAAAGATTAAATTCACATAATAGGTCCTTACTCATCCTTATATTGCTGAATTTCACCCTCTGGAAAGTTTCCTTGTGGAAAAAGTTCTGCAACCGGAATAGTAGGTGGATCAGTTTGCTCCTTTGTTTCTTTTTTCTTCCTGGGATGGCAAATTATAACAACTACGATTACTGAAAAACTAGGTGATATTGTCAAATGAAAGTCACTAAGGGGTAGCATTATACAATGTCTTACTTGCTTTTGTTTTTCTTCTTCTTCTTTTTTGCAGCTTCCTGAGCACCAGTTTCTAACATACAAAGTTAAGTTATTAAAGTGTTCAACACATAGCATCAAAAAAAACTAAAAAAAGTAAGATCAACAAAGCGTGTTCAATTATATACACTGACTAGTTATTGCACTTTTTTGTTCAAAGTGTTTTATATGTACAGATAGCCATTCTCTTCTAGATAAAAAAAAATCAATTCTTGTATCTTGACTAACTTTAGTGATTAGGAGAATAAGATTGGTAGGAGAGAACAAGAAAAATTAATTATAAATTAAAAAGAAAATAACAAGTATCTAGTTTCCCAAATTCAAACTACCATCTTATGGTTTATAGACGAACCATATCTAAATTTTATAAGATTTGTTCCACATAAAGTACAAATCCTGTATATATATACACACATATATTTGAAAAACTGCAGCTCAGCTCCCATAGAAGTTACTAGCCATTTAAAGTGACCTCCCAAACTGCATTTTGCAGAGACATACCCATAAAAGAGAAAAAAACAAATGATAACTCCGCCAGGATATCTATAAGGCCTGCAGTGGTGGGGCGTTAAGCCACCCACCTCACTCCACATCATGCCGCCGCCACCGTCCCCTCCGGCGTTAATGTAAAACGGCCACTCAATTTCGGCGTTAACTTTAGTTGCATTTAATTTTTTTCTATAAAAGTAAACCCAAACTCAAATGAATAATAGTTGGATAATAATTGAATAGGGCATTAAACATTACACCTCTTTTTACCTATAATGCCTTATGCTGAGGTGACATACACATGACCGAAAATGCCCATTAGGGGGCTCTAACCATTACACATGGTCACACCATCTTAGGAATTAGACCAGCTGACATCTAAGAGTAAAAGGGTCCCCTACCCACCACTTGTGCATGGTTGGGAGTGCAGTTGATTGATCTTTTGTATGAGGCATACTTGTTTACCCAAAAAAAAAAAAACTAGCAGTATTCCAAAAGTTTGCTACAAAACTTTGTATTTTGCTCAAGATAAAACATTCATAAACAACTTGACAAAAAAACACTAAAATCAAAAGATTATGATGGTGTGTCATGTGTGATCAACTTGATACTCCCTCCATTCCAAAACTAGATCGCACCTCATACTCTGTCAATGAAACCCAAATTTCACATGAACCCCTACATCTTTAAAGCCAAAAAAAATCTACATATCTCAAACTAAATCTGTTCATCAAATTTCCAGATCAAATTATTTCAAAATCATATCAGTATCAGGTCGATAAGTAGTCCTTTAATAAATCAAAAGGTGTCATGATCTATTTAAAACAAAGAAACAAACTACACAAACTGAATAATAACCTGAGGAATCCGCTAAGGTCAAATCATCAGCTTTTTCATTCAATTCTTCGACTGCAGCAGGTACATCACTAACATTAACGATACCTTCTCCATTCGCCTCTTCTTTCGACATCTCTATAGTACCGTCTGTTCATATCAAACATACAATACGTATACCGAATTAAACAAACCACAGATTATATAAACTAAAAGAAAGAAGCATACAAACCTCTCAATGAAAGAAAAGAAAAGAAAGGCGTGGATCATAAGTGAAGAAGACATACTAAGAAAACGAAGCTCCGCAGTGTCGCGATTGTAACCGGCGAAGAGAGCAGAAGCAGTACTGGTGAATTAGGGTTTGGAAAATTAAGCGGTATTTTGCGCCACACGACAACGGTGTGACAAGAGTTTTATTGGCACAGGTAAAGTAAGCAACAAGTTGTTACGCGTTGGCCGTACAAGACCTTCATCTTTCAAGTATATACACTACAATTAGAGTTTGACTCACGTCTTTAACTCTCTATAAATTCTAAACTTTAATCAACGGTATCTATTTTTAATTAAACCTCCACGTACATGTCACCTTTTGATTGAACCCCCTTTATTTCTTTATTTTTTCGGTTCCTACTCAATTGATTGTGAGGATATGTTTTTTTTTGTTTTGTATCATAAGAGAAAGATTGGTTTGTCGGTAGATACGTATGTCTTTGTTTTTAACTGTCTCAGATTCAACTCAATCATATAATCATTTTTTAGACTTTTATTTATTATAAGTACCTATTACCACCTCACGTGTCTCTTTTTAGCTATATTCCCTTGTTTTTTTCATTTGAGAGAGAGAGAGACACTAATAGAGAGAAGAGATAGAGAGAGAGAGAGAGGTGGATGGGAGCCTGTCGTTACCTTCTTTTCTTCACACTACACGCTTCATTTGAAGATCAAATCAGTTTGATTTGCAAAAATTCATAAATAGTGGTTACGAATCTAGATTTAGTTTTCGCTTGTCTGCCTTAATGGTTAACCAATTCGTATGCAATTTTCGTTGTTCAGTCATGACATTCGAGAGGTAATGCAAATCATTTACATTTACATTTTCATATAGCAGCTGATGTGTTATGTTGGATTTTGTTACATGCGGTCAAGGATGGAAAGAAATCTAAACCTGACATATATATTATTTATTTTTAGTTAACTCTATATGAATTGTAAACTTTGATAACCACTACATCTGATTGATTAGACCCATCAACATGTGTCACCTTCTGATTAAACCTTTTTAGTTTTGTTTTTGTTTATGCTTGATTAACTATGAGGATAAGATTTTGTTTTCTTTTATTTTTGTAGTTTTCTATCACAATAAAAAGCTTAGTCAGATCTCACGCCTCCGTCTTTTAACTACCCTAGTTCAACTCCATCCTGCAACCACTTTTCTTTAGGACTTTTATTCATGATATGTGCCTGCCATCGCCTCACGTTCTCTTTTTTAGCCTTGTTCCTGTATTTCGTCCATTTAAGAGAGATCGATAGAGAGAAGAGAAAGAGAGAGAAGGGGAGGTAGATGGGATCCGATCATTGCCGCTCCCTCTGTCACACCACCGCCTCATATGCTTCTCACATTGCTTTACGAAGAGAAATAGGGCCATTGGTGTACCGATCACGCCCTTTATGTGCGCTTATGATGATGGATCTGACTTTGAACTCTCTCTTTTTCAAATATTTTTTGCTTTTGTCTTTAGATCTTCATTTTTGGGGTGTTTTGTTTGCTTAGAGAGTGTTATGTATAGGTCTATTTGTTCTTAATGTTTGTTCGATGACGGTCGGGACAAATTTGTTTTCATGCTTTTACTGTTGTTTACATTTCCTCCATGACAGTAAGATTTGCTCATCTAAGATATGGTATGGTTTGTGAACATTTGAGCACTCAAAGCAATGAAGGTGAAGGTTGATTCATCTAGGCCTCTATATGGTTTGAGGGACAGCTTTGGCTGTTAATAGTTGTAGATCCAGGTTTATTTGGGATCGATTGCATTCTTGTACATGTGCGAAATGCTATTTACTTAACTTTTTTTACTTATTAGGTTCATCTGATAATTGTGGGCTGTAATTTTTGTTTGTAATTTGATAAGTCATCGACCATGATGGGTTACATGACTCTTTTTTGTGTACAAAACCTTTATGGGTGTCGTTGATTATAAATCAGGTTTATTTGGGGTTGATTGCATTATGATGATGGGTTACTTGGTTCAATTTTATGTGTAAAACTAATTTTTTTATGATTGTTATTATGTGTGGCAAGAGTAGTTGCCTCAATGGTGGTTGGTTTCGATGATGATAAGCATGAGTTCCTCTAGGGCCCAACTATTGGGATTTCATTTTTAGATTAATGTATATCCTCACTAATCATGGGTTACTTGATTATCTTTATGTTCAAAACTAATTTCTTTGGTTGTTGTCGGGTGTGATGGTGAGAAGTTGCCTCAAAGTTTCTAGTTGACCTCAATGAATATGACCCTACGTACACCTGAAAAGTCACTTATTCTTATGGCTACTAATGGTGTGAGTTTGGTTCTACGATGATGAAGTATCTTAAGACCATCATAATGATTTTGCAAACCTTAAAAATTAAAAAAATAGTATTTACGAATCTGGATTTAGCTGCCATGTGCATACCTTAATGCATATCCAATTTGTATGTAATTTTTATGGTTCCTTCGTGACATTCGAGAGGTTATGCAAATTAGTTTTACGTATAGCAATCGATGTAAATGTTAACAACGTTATCTACATGTAGTGATGATACATCGAAAGAAGTACGAGCCCACATATATTATTTTTATTATTAATTAACTATAAATGAATTATAAATTTTGATGAACAATACCTCTCTTGATTAGACCCCCATCATGTGTTACCTTTTGATTGGATCCCCTTTATCTTCAACACAACATACAACTAAACATGTAGATGGTATAACTATTGTGAATACTTGATAACTTTTTACTCCATTTCTAGTTTGAAAATATGAACATCCTTTTCCAGTAAGCCACCCATTTTGTCACAAAATTTCATGAGGTGCAATTCTGTTTTGATTTTTATTTCATGATTGATTCAACTAATTTTTAGAAAAAAATTGGAAGGGATGTGTTGTAAAACTCTAGAGAGTTTATCTAGAAAACCAAATTGAAAGTGATTTAACTAGAGAATGACCAATATTACTAGAAGAACATGAAAGCAAGTCTCAAGAAGCTCTCAAATTCATTTAACAAAATGAACTAATTATCAAGCTGATGATTAATAGACTAATAACAACCAAAAGCCAAATGTTACACAACCACCCTTGAACTATGAGTTATTGTCAAAACAGACTAAAAGTTTAAAATAAACACTTACTATTATGTAACAAAGAAACACTTAACCTACGACACTATTCTTTACAATCTCCACCTTAATCCAAAGGCTAATTGTATTATCCAATTCCTAATGTTGCCAAGCACTTAGAAACTTGGTACATGGTAATGCTTTGGTTAACATGTCTGTCGTATAATAACTTGTATCAATATCTTTTGCTATAACTTTATTTAGAGTTAATAACATCCCTGGTAAAATATATCTTCATATTAATATGTTTAGTACATTCATGAAAGACTTGATTCTTACATAGTTGTAGAACTCACTGGTTATCATAGAGAACTACAACATCAACACCACTTATTCACAATTCAAAGCAAATCCCTTTAACCATAGAGCTTCTTTAACTGTTTCACTCAATGCAATATACTTTGACTCTGTTGATACAAAGCAACTACTTCTGTACTGTAAACCTCCAACTAACCAGACTGCCCATGACTTTGAAAGCATAGCATGTAACAAACCTTCCTTTATCTAAGTCATTTGCAAAATCTTCATCTACATAACCAAGAAACATGGAACTATATGGTTTACTACTACCAAAAACCAATCCACTGTCTTTAGTACCATTAAGATACTTGACCACCCATTCAACTTTCCAATGATCTTTACCAAAGTTTGAGAGATACTTGCTTATAACACCCATAGCATACCTAATATCTAGTTTGGTACATGCCACTAAATACATCAAATTATCAACTACCTATGCATATATGGTACTCCCTCTATACTTCTGATCTCTTCATCACTTGACGTCAATCACAAAATAGGTGCGTTGATTATTGACTTTGACGTTTCGACTCAGACTAAATGTGGGCTTTGACTTGAAAGATGACTTAAACTATGATTAGTATATTAGACATATGTAGACGCATTAAGTACCAAAACTATGCATTATGGGCCGATAATGGGCCTAGGATTCGTGACAGTGTGACGATCACAAAACTGGACGTAGTACGAGGATTATGTGCTTTGGACTTAATTAAGGATTGACAAAACATAAAAATACATAATTTACTTAAAAACTCAACAAAAACTAAACATTAGTGGACTTTGCCTAAAGTCTACTAAATAGAGTTAGCTTAATTCAAAAATATAAATTAAATAATTTATATAGCGTATAATAGTCCGTTGGAATTAGAAAAATGCGTAGAATTCAAAAGTGCAAAAATTGAACGACATGCGGTTCGGGACGAAGACGTAATTGGGCAACGCCTTGAGCCCTCCCCCCCCCCCCAATTTGCGGCCGAGAACTACATGGGGGATTCCCTCTTATTATGTTTTTATTGTATTAGTGACTTTCTTCTCATGTTTCTCTCTAACCTTGAAACCCTAGCCATCATTTTCAATTTTCTTTGGTCTTTCCTCATCATCATTAAAAACCATCATCATCATCATCATCCCATTGATTTTTGATCAAGCATTGTTTATCTGTTTGTTTTCTCATAAGAAAATAATTTGTTTTGATGATTTAGTTTATGTTTAATCATATATTTGATAACTTTCATCATTTAACATCTAGATCATCAACTAATAATATTGTGTTCATGGTTTTAGGCATTAGCTTGTTAAGAACTAGGCGTTTTGGGTGTTAGATCTTCAAAACGGTAAAAACCCTAGTTTTTGATGTTCATGTATTCTTTGGATTTGTTAATTTGTGATTGTAAACTTGTGTAATCTGGTCCTAATGGACATCTTGGGTACAAAATATTTTGTTATATATTAATTGGCTTGAAACACGAACCAGAAGATTATAATCATAACTACTTGAACTTGGACCGAAAGTTATGATAACTTAAGGGTCAAATGTAATGGTTTGGTTAATAGTTCATGGAACAAAAACTGGTATAGGTCTCAGGTCAATGGTGGTCAAAGTCGTGGATTTAGGTACTAAGGACAAGTTTGGGATTTTGGACAGCTTGCTTTCAGAAAAATAGAATGTTTTGTACAGGTCATAACTTGATCATACGTAGTCTAAATGGGTCACTTTTTGTCTAAACACAAGTTCAAAGAGTCCTCTAACTAAACCAAGTGATCTCATGTCAATTCGACATCGTTTGGTGTGACAACTGGCAATTTCAGGTCAATACCCGGCCCGACTTAGTCATAATTATGCATATTATACATGAGTTTTAATTATTTAAAGTCATTTCATGCATTGAAAAATTTCATGCATAACATTTCATGCATCGGTGATTCGACGTAATTGCTATTTTTACACGCGGTACAACCGGCACACACGAACGTTGGTGATAATTAATATATGCGTACTGATAAATACTTTAAAGTGTTTCAAATTATTTTAGATTCCAAATTAAATACATTGGAAAATCTTAAATTTAAAAGTAAACCTAAACGCGTAAATTGATATTTTAACCGGAACGAATACTTTTAACGCGACTACTAGATACATGATGTGTCATTAACATACCATCAATATTAAAATATATGATATTATATAAGTTCTTATAATATTTTATTGTATTTTAAAAAGTAAAAAGTAAAAGAATAAAAATATGTAAAAATAACTATAGTGTAACAAATACCACTCATATACCTAATACTACACAAAAATTAAAAACCAAACCCCCTTTCCCCCTCCTAGTCATCCACCCAACCCCATCACCTCACCTTTTCCTTTTCTCTTCTCCTTCCCAAGAAAACATCTACCAAGTTGTTGGTTTCGTCAAATACAAGACTTTCCATTTTCATGAATAACTTTTTGAAATTGATTAAAGTCACATAACCTTAATACCACACTTGGAGTGCCACTTTTGTTCCTCTCCTTTGACCAAGAATTGATCCATCTATGTCCCAAAATCCTAATTTGAAAAGGGTGAAAGGCTATAAGACACACATACCATTAACTATCAATTCCATAAATCACTAACACTACCCAACACTTTCTTTCCTCTCCCTCCTCCTCCAAATTTTCGGCCTAACCAACCCATCCCCACTTCATCATTTTTCTAACTTGAATTCTACAAATCTTACATGATTCAAGTGCTATTGTTGAAGGCCAAGTGATTTTTGAAGCTTCCAAGCATCCTACAACAACCCTTCCATCTTTTCTTGCTTGTTACTAGTGAGAATAACCTCTTCTTGTTTATACATACTTTACCATGATTTTCTATCTGCTAGTTCATATGTAGCAACATTCATCAACAAGAGTCATTCATGTTAAAAATGGTGTTTTTATCAACAAAGAGCTGCAAGAAGAATATTTCACACAAAATATTTTAACATGAACTAAATAATTATGTTTATTCTTAAAAAGTAAATATTCACTGATCCATGTTTGACCAAATTATTAGTTGGTGAGTTTGTAAAAAGTCATAAAGGTTTGTGAAAACTCAAGAAAAACTACAAAAGGGTTACATTATGGTTATGGGATTTTAAATATTTACAAGTATTATTATGAATACTTATATATCTTCTATAGTTATATTTAGTTAGTGAGTTGTAATATGTTATTATGAAAGTTGGGTTATGACTAGATGACAACTTGACCAAGTTACATGTGTGGTTAAAAATATAAACATAGGACTTAGAATACAAACTTATGGATTTTATAATATAGATATTAAGTTACTTAAAAGAGATGGGTTAAAACAAGTTGGTAAATTGACTAAAGTGACTAAGTATTTCATTAAAGGGATTTTACTTTATAATATAATAAAATTATGTAAGAATTTGGAGAAACCTTAATTTAATATATGTTAAGGTTCATAAGAACTAGATAAAATAAAAGACTAACCATACTAAAAAAATAATTAAATAATTATTTTATGAGTAAATATACATATTTATACATGGATGGTAAAATAGAAAAACTAGTGATCTTTCTTAGATGATAATATTTCAAATTGTATTTCAATTAAAATAATACAAATATTATTTTACCTAAAAAAATAAGATTATTTTCAAAACCCTAATTACTACAATTTAATATGTAAAATTATATAATCAATTTAAACACTCTTTTGCACATAATTAAACAAAGAAATGAATAACAAAACACAAATTGAATACATATAAAACGACAAATAACAACATAACAAACGAGGTTCCATAAAATGTACCTTCATGGTTAACTGACATATGATTACCGAACAATTATCCGAATGAGTTGATGAATTATCAACATTTCTTGACAACCCATCATGTATATGGATATTCATATTCTTCAAGTCCTTAAAATGGTGGTCCAATTTAGCAATTTCTGCAAAACAAATAAACAGAGATTTAATCAATTAAATTAACCCCTATATTCATAAATAAAACTTAGAATGATATTATAAGTATGTGTTGGGAAACTATGTAGGAAAATATGTTTACAAAGTTGCATATTTCCATACAAAATATTGTATTTAACATCATTCATTTACATGTGTAAACCAAAGTACATAATCAATACATAGTGCTATGACAAACCTGGAAGTATATGAGTTGATTTATAATAACCGTGTGTATATATATATATATATATATATATATATATATATATATATATATATATATATATATATATATATATATATATATATATATATATATATATATATATATATGTAAAGACAGTCAACTTTAAATACAAGAGGAAATCTACCATAATCTAACAATGCTTAAATAAAGAACGACACAAGTAAAACAACTACTAAGGTTATAGCAATTAAAACCAAAACACTAGTAATTAAAAAATATTTTATCAATGTTTGAACATCCTCCCACGATTAAATAGCTACTTTTGTTTCATAAGACAATTTCTAGCATTATGGTAATCGAAAAAAAGACAGTAAATGACAAAATTGTTTCCTCTGTTCATGAAGACGTGCGGTATTACCTCCCTCATCAACATCAACTTCATTAACCATTTGCTCCATTTGATTTTGGATTGAAACACCAATAGGGTTAACAGTTGTATTAATATCTTTGCTAGTTAACATGTCACTGGAAAATGAAAGAAATTAAATAAGAACTGTGGTATGAGAAATTTCATTGCAAAATGAATATGATTTATAGATGAACAAATTGATAAAAATTTCAAAAAAAATTTGGATATTATTGCAAAATTCATTGCCAATATCTTCATATCATATGGTGATTCTTACCTAAAAAATAAGGCTACAAAATTTGAATTTGATTTTGAGAATCGATGGTAAATCAGTAGTCGATGGTGAACCGATATTTGAAAATAATGTGTCACACCCCGTTGATCGGGTCTGGTCGTGACTGGCTGATATCATCACAATGCAGCGGAATTTAATAAATTCAAACTTAATCATTACATCATTCACCAATATCCAATGTTCAAGTTGCCTAAATATTCAAATAAAACATATTAGTTTAATTGTTCAAAAGAGTAAAATGGATAGAGAGGTGGCTAAATCTCCAAAGGTTCATCTAAGGCGGAACCTATCCTTTTGACACCTGTTATTCAATCTTCACCTGAAATACATACCCAAAATACGTGAACATAATATTGGTAAGAGTATGAGCTTAAAACACATTAACTTTCATGAAAAATATAATATTCAATAAATTTTTTAGTGACCATAACAATAATATAATATCCACGATGCACAATAGAATATATCACAATCAAACCTGACCCGGACTTTCCCACCCGAGTGCTAAAATATCTCCTAACCCGTTACTACTAGATTGTTGGGTTTAAATGTTCCCTTCTAAGCATGGTTACAAGGCACTAATTTGTGACACAACAATCATTGAATCTCAATAGGGGTTTCCTTACATAAAGGGTCCATTGTGTGCGGGGGATTCCCCAAATAGTACTATCCACAGATCACGCGGCTCCTAATGGAGTTAATGATTATGCTCTGTTTGGGGACACGAGAAGGTAGTATTTCACCATAAAATAATAACCAACGAGTATGTATTTCACCTCAAAAGTTTTAAAGTAAAAAGGGGGTTCATGAGACTCACCTATGGGTTGATCATGTGGTTACTTGTAAAGTTTGGATGTTACCGACCGGGAGGGTTCCTATGTTTATTTCAAATAAATTAGTACTTAGAAGTGATCAGTTAAGCCCAACCCTCGTGTTTTGTATTAGTCTTACTTGGTTTGATGTTTTATGTTACACATGTGTAATCTTATTTTAGGCCCATAAGTTTTGAGTTAGTATCCTTAGTTTTGCTTAAAGTTAGGTCATTATCTTATTATTTCAGGTTATTATTGTTCTTATCAGTGTGATATGGTCCCAAAGCGGTAAGGTTTTGATAGTTAACAAGTTTGGTCCCTCAACTTAGCGAGATTGACATTTTTGACCCTAAAGTTTAGGATTTTTGCACTATAGTTACTTATGATGACTTTTATGGTTTTAAGTGAGTTAGGCTACTGTAATAAGTTAGTTTTTATGTCATTTGATCTTTTTTAACAGTTTCTAGAGCTTGTTTTTGTTTTATGTGTTTTATGGAGTTATTTGTAAAGACTTTCTTATTTGAGGTCGTTGAATGGTCTGAATGGTGATTATAGTTTAATTATAACTTATTTTGGGTATTAATTAACTTCTAGAGCATTAAAGTTATAGCTATAGGATTTATGAGTTTCTTATGTGTTTTTAAACATGTACCGTGCTGTTTTTCGGGTATGTTTGTGATGTATGATTAAATCCATAGATTTTATTAAAATTTTATTTGTGCTTAAGTTTAAGGCATATTATACTGGAAAATCATCAATTTCATTAAATTAGGGATTAATTATGCATTTTATGATTTTTCTAATTATTAATCCGGTAATTATTTCATATAAATAATATATTTTGTAAAATCCACTAGAATACTCTATAATTGTAAATATTTAGTTTTTAAATTAATTTATCCAATAATAAACCATTAGCCACTGGATTTTTGGTTTTTAAGTTGTTTTGTCGGTTTTGGAGTTTAAACGTTAACGGTTCAGGTTTTTAACGGGTTTGGGTTATCTTTGGTCAACTTTTTGTCATATAAGTCTTTAATATACTTATTAATACTTATAAGCTCCGGAGTTTCCACTAATATTGCTCATAAGCTCGTTTTTAACAATTTTCTTTATTTTAAAGTGAATATATTTTTGTATTTTTGTTTACCAATAAAATAAACTTTAAAAATCATGAAATTAAATTTCTAGTATTTTTTAATATTATGAGTCGAATGGAATTTTTATATTAACAAAATTTCATAGCTTAACCATTTACATTACCTAGCTCGGTTAGTCCCGTTAAGTGTCCGTTAAGTCCCGATTTCTCTACATTAAGTCCTTTAGCTCGGTTTTCCCATTCCCAAAATTTAATATCTAACCCCATATTTCAGTAGTTTAGAACCCCAACTAAATTTCTAGAATTATTACAAGAATATGTGTATTTTCACACTTTACCTTATTTATAAAATACAAATGATCATTCTATAAATTATGAACTTTTATTCTTAGGTTTAAGTGAGTAAGTTTAACTTCCAGAAATATTTAGATCCTTATTTATACAATCAAATTATATAATTTCATATTTTATGAAAAACGGGTTTTTTGGGTGGACTAGTTTTATCAAAACCGGGTTTGTGACCAAGGTGGGTTGTAAGAAAGCTTTTGTATCATTTAGTTGCTGTAAAATAAATTGTTTCAAGGGTTGATAAGAAGTTGGGGTTCGTGGGGCTTATCGTGTCACTATTATGACGATACGCGAGGTTTCGCATGTTTTCGGGTTTTAACGATTTACATTGATTGAACGGTGGATCATAGAGGTTCAAGGACTGAAGTGAGGACTTGAAACAACAAGGGTAAGCTGTTCAAAAGAAGAGATTAGGCCAGGTCTTATCATGGCCTAATGGAAGATAGAGACTAGAAAATGAACAAGTGTGGGAGTTGTGTGATTATCTTGGTTTGATGAAGACGATGGTGATTATGCTTGGGTCGACTAAGGCTTCAAATGGTTGGAAATCTTGTATTATTGGATTTTCAAGGAGCTTTTGATAGTGTGATTAGGTGGTGAGAGTTAGAGAGAGTTTAGAAGATTGAGGAGGATGAAAATTTTGAAGTGAGGAGATAGGGGAGTGATGGTTGTGGTCGTAAATGGAGAGAAAGAGGGGGAGAGAGGTCGTGGATTCCTTAAGATTTGACTTGATGGTTGAGTGGAGTGATCAAACATGGATCTTGACAAGATTTTAGGTCTTCCAATCCATGCAATTGCAAGGATTGGTGAGTAGGGGGGGTGGTGGTTTAATGGTTAGGTCCTTAGGCTTTTCTTTATTTTTAATGGTATTTCACAAAAGACACATGGTATACATATGTATATGTGTGTGCCGTATGCATGTATGTATACTGTATGTGTGCATGCGGGTGTACATATGCATGTATGTATGCGTATATATGTGTGTTGAAGGTGTATATATATATATAAGTATGTATGTATGTTTATGTTATGTGTGTGTGCGCCGTGCGATATATATACATATATATAGGTGTGTGTCATGCGATATATATATATAGGTGTGTGTCATGCGATATATATAATGGTATTTCACAAAAGACACATGTGGTATACATATGTATATGTGTGTGCCGTATGCATGTATGTATACTGTATGTGTGCATGCGGATGTACATATGCATGTATGTATGCGTATATATGTGTGTTGAAGGTGTATATATATATATATAAGTATGTATGTATGTTTACGTTATGTGTGTGTGCGCCGTGCGATATATATACATATATATAGGTGTGTGTCTTGCGATATATATATACATATATATATAGGTGTGTGTGTCGTATGAATATATATATATATATATATAGGTGTATGAGTGTGTTGATTTACTATTTTGGAGTTTTAAAAAAATTACATAAGTATTATTATAGTTTTTTTTTTATCTTATTAGGAGATTTAGTAAGATAATATAGGATTATCCATCTAGATATGATGTGACTTATCATATTTATTTATCAATTACTTGGTGCAAGATGTCTTTATGCTTTTATAGGAATTTTGAGTCTTTTAAACTCTAATATATTTTTACGTGCTCTTAAAACTTATGGGTTCATCATTTATTATCTAATATTTTTATAATTTACAAGGTTACGTTTATTATGTTTGTTGATATACTTAAGTTGTTATTAAACATTATGTGCTCGTTTAGTTGTTTTGTTCTAATGAGCCTTATCAAACGTTATGTGCTCGTTTAGTTGTTTTGTTCGGATGAGCCGACGTTAATGGTTTGGAAGTTTTAATGTTCATTGGAGTTCCGTGTTCTTTAATTTATTAACCAAGGTTTATTTTGTAACTTTCGTCTTCTAAGCTATCGGACCCGAGGCCCATTTGGTCGGTTCAGCATGCCCTATAATCGTATGCTGGCCCACTGGCTTATACTGGTTATGCGGGCCAAAGCCCATTAAGGTTTGTGGCCCAATGGCCCAATTAGGGTTTGATAGGTCAAAGCCCATTTAGGTGTGTGTATTTATGTGGGCCTAAGCCCAAAGCTGTCGGGCCCAATTCATGAGCTCCCTAGGCAAGGGTTTGGTGTCATTGCGTGGCCCAATAAGGTTTCAAAAAAAAATTTCTAGGCCCCAAAAACCAAGGTTGTCACATTCTCCCCTACTTATAGAAATTTCGTCCTCGAAATTTACTTAAGGTCATTTACTGGATGTCAGGCTCTTATTCTATTATGTAAAAGTCATAATAGCTATAAAAACACATTTGAAAATATTACCAGGTTACGAGGGGAGTCCGGTGTTGTGTGATGCTAGGGTCGAAGTTTCATTTGTGTTTTACAAAGTTTAGCCAACGGGGGTCGAGGGTCCAAACAAATGCGGGTAGTTCTTTTTGATTTTGCTTTCTGGTTCCCATGTGAACTCAGGTCCTCCCTTGGATTTCCACTTGACCTTCACAATAGGAATTTTTCCCCGCCTAAGTTTCTTTTCTTGTCGAGCCAAGATTTCGAACGGCTCTTCCACGAATTGTAATTTATCGTTGATTCTCACTTCAGTTTAGGGCATTGCCAGTGTTTCGTCGGACAGACACTTTTTGAGATTCCAGATGTTGAAAGTGTCATGTATGCCTCCTAGCTCTTCAGGTTGCTCCATCTTGTACGCAACGGGTCCAATTCTTTCGGTTATCTTGAATGGTCCTATGTACCTTGGGCTTAACTTCCCTCGCTTCCCAAACCAGATCAGTCCCTTCCAAGGAGACACTTTCAGCATTACAGGGTCCCCCACTTGGAACTCTAAAGGTTTTCTCCGATTGTCTGCGTAACTCTTTTGTCAGTCTCTTACAGCGGCGAGACGTTCTCGGATTCGAAAGATTTTGTCGGTCGTTTCTTGAACTATCTCTGGTCCAGTCAGTTGACTTTATCTAATCTCCGCCCAACAAACTGGAGATAGAAACTTGCGCCCATAGAGTGCTTCGAATGGTGCGACCTTGATGCTTGTGTGGTAACTATTGTTGTATGAAAATTCGGCTAGTGGCAAGTGGGCGTCCCAACTTCCACCAAAGTCGATCACACAAGCCCTTAACATGTCTTTAAGTGTCTGAATTGTTCTCTCACTTTGACCATCTGTCTAGGGGTGGTATGTGGTACTTAGGTCTATACGTGTTCCTAGGGCTTGCTGGAATGACTGCCAAAATCTGGAAGTGAAGCGGCTATCACGATCGGAGATTATTGATAGTGGAACTGCCTGGATATAATTTCATTAACATATAATTTGGCTAGCTTTTCCATCTTATAATCCTCCCTTATTGCTAAGAAATATGCTGATTTAGTCAGGCGATCTACAACTACCCATATAAGATAATGCCCTTTTAAGGTTCGAGGGAGTTTGGTGGTAAAATCCATGGCAATATGCACCCATTTCCATTTGGGTATTTCAGGTTGTTGAAGTAACCCTAAAGGTTTTTGATACTCTTCTTTAAGCTTGGAGCAGGTTAAGCATTTTCCCACATAGGTGGCTATTTCTCCCTTCATACCTAGCCACCAGTAATTTACCTTCAGGTCTTTGTACATCTTATCACTCCCAGGGGGTCTTATGAGCTTCGTGTAACACCACCTCTCTCAATTCACCTTGCTTTGGAATCCATATTATCCCATTCATTCTCATTATCCCATCATCTGGGTATCTAGTAATTTCTCCATTCCATTTAACCCTTCCTTGCTATAGTTCTCTGTCTTTAAGACGTCCGCTTGGGACCTCCATACTTGATCCATTAGATTGACTCGTGCTTCCATTCGTAATGCATGAACCCTCTGCGGTTTTGCTCTCTCCTTCCTACTCAATGCATCGACCACCACATTGGCTTTCCCGGGGTGGTACCTGATTTCACAGTCGTAATTGTTGAGGAGTTCCACCCATCTCCTCTATCTCATGTTTAACATTTTTTGGTCGAAGATGTGTTGCAAGCTTTTGTGATCGGTGAAAATCACACACTTTGTACCGTACAAGTAGTGCATCCAAATTTTAAGTGCAAAAACTGCTGCTCCGAGTTCTAGGTCATGGGTGGTGTAGTTTTGTTCATGCACCTTTAACTATCTGAGGCGTATGCTATTACTTTATCTCTTTGCATCAAAACGCACCCAAGCCCTTGTCGTGATGCATCGCAATAGACGGTGAAATCTTCTGTTCCTTTAGGTAAGGATAGAACTAGTGCACTGCATAGCTTCTGCTTTAGGGTTTCGAAGGCTTCCTGTTGCTTGGTTCCCCAATCGAACTTGGTGGTCTTTTGGGTTAAGTACGTTAAAGGCCTGGCAATCCATGAGAAGTTCTCGATGAATCGTCGATAGTAGCCAGCCAAACCCAAGAATTGCCTTACCTCAGTGGGTGTTTTAGGGGCTTCCCATTTCTTGATCACCTCAATTTTAACAGGATCCACCTGGATTCCTTTTTCACCGATGATGTGGCCGAGAAACTGGACTTCTCGCATCCAAAACTCACATTTTGAGAATTTTGCATATAGTTTCTCATTCCGAAGTAACTCCAGAATCATCTTCAAGTGCAGCTTGTGTTCGGCCTCAGTTTTGGAATATATTAAGATGTCGGCTATGAATACGATGACAAACTTGTCAAGATACGGTTTGGACACCCTATTCATGAGATCCATGAACACAGCAGGGATGTTGGTTAAACCAAATGGCATTATGAGGAATTCGTAATGTCCATACCTAGTTCAAAACACAGTTTTTGGTACATTTCCTCCTTAATTCTCTATTGATGATACCCTGAACTCAGGTCTATCTTGGAGAAATATCGTGATCTTGAAGCTAGTCAAATAAGTCGTCAATCCTTGGAATCGGGTATCGGTTTTTAATCGTGACTTTGTTCAACTCCCTGTAGTCGATACACATCCTTAGGGTTCTGTCCTTCTTTTTTACAACAAAACTGGTGCTCCCCATGGCGAGAAGCTTGGTCTAATGAACCCTTTATCCATGAGTTCTTGTAGTTGGATCTCCAGCTCTTGAATTTCTAAAGGGGCCAACCTATATGGTGCCTTGGCCACAGGTGTTGATCCGGGTACCAAGTCGATTCGAAACTCCACTTGCATCTGTGGGGGTAATCCTGGTAGTTCGTTAGGAAATACATTTGCGAATTTCGATACAATAGGAACATCTTCAAGCCTTTTCTCCTCCTCAATGGTCATTACATAAGCTAAGTACGCAGCACATCCCTTGCGTAAACATTTATTAGCTTTCATACATGATATAATGTTCATGCCTTGTCTTGGTCGTTCTCCGTATACTATGAGGGTTTCCCCTTCCGGTAGTGGTATCTTTAATAATTTCTTGTCACACACGATCTCTGCTCTGTTCTTTTCCAGCCAATCCATTCCTACCTCTATATCAAACCCTCCTAGCTCTACAGGTATTAGGTCTATGGAGAACTCATGCTCATCCAAATCCAACGTACACCCAACAATGGTTTCGTCAGCCTTGACTAAGGTTCCATTATCTAACTCTATGGTATAGGTACTAGCTAACTTAGAGGAATCTAAGTCAATTCTTGGCCTAAAGTTCATAGAAACAAAATTCTTATTTGCCCCAGTATCAAACAATATGTATGCATAATGATTGTTAACTAGGAACGTACCCTTCACGACTTCAGGTTTTTCTCTAGCAGCTTCTACGTTCATCACGAAGGCTCTTCCTTTGGGGGGGCCTACCACAGGCTTGTTAGCCTTAATTTTAGGGCAATCAGGGCAGAGATGTCCAACTTCTCCAAATTCATGACACCTCGCAAGCCCTGTGGTAGTAGATTTGCGATCTTTTGCGAAAGGACCCTGCCGATTGCATTTGAAGCTCACATTTGCTTTAACTTCCTTGCCTTGGGGCCTCGCCACTGGTTTGACTCGACACTGTTCCACATGATATAATCCACATTTCCCTTAAAACGGTTGCTTTCCCAGATACGGTTTCTTCTCTCCACTTTGCTTACTTTCACTTGCTCTCCCACTCAGACTTCTATTCATAACCCTAAAGTTTTCCCACTTCCTCTTGGTTCCCACACTCTCTGATCCTCTGGTACCTTCACACCTGACAACCTCATCGTTTAAGGTCACCAAAATTTCCACAGTTGCTTGGAAAGTCCTTGGTTTCGTAGCCTTCACCATTCCCTGATCTTCGGGGTCAAACCCCACACATACCTACCTATCTTCTTGGAATCGGGTGTAACCAAGTGTGGACCAGCAATGATAACTCATTAAACCTGTTGGTGTATTCCAAATGTGCAGTTCCTTTCATTTCTAAACCTAAAAACTCAGCCTCCATCTTCTCTATCTTATTTATCGAGCAATAGCGCTCAATCATCAGCTTCTTAAATTCCTCCCATCTCATTCTATTTATAGCGTTCCTTCCTCGGTCTACAGTAGTGTATTCCACCAGTTCAGGGCTCCATTCTTAAGTGAATGGGTAGCAAATCTCACTTTATTTCCCTCAGCACAATCACTAATATCAAGCACAACTTCTATCTCTTCTAGCCAGCGTCTGGTTCCGGTAGCTCCCTCAGTTCCAAAGTAGCCTGTCGGTTTGCACGCCATGAAAGCTTTGTATGCATACCTAGTTCACACATGCGCCATGTCTTGGTCTTCTTCATTTGTATTAGTATTCTCATCATCATCATTGTCGCCTCTTGCAAGTGTTTCTTGGTTGCGTTTAGCATTGACATGGGCGGCAATGGCAGGTAAGGCGTTAGCGATGGCCTCGACAATCAATTGTTGAAGGCTAGCCTCCTGGTTGGTTTCACTGTTGGCATTAGTAGGGTTGTCGGTGTTGTGGGTGTTGTTGGTGTTATTAGCGTTTCCATCTAGTGTTTCATTGGGTTGGTTGGTGCGTGCCCTAGACCGAGTAGTGGCACCGGTCCTTGTGTTTGGAGTGCGTCCTTGACCTCTTCCCCTGGGCACGACTATAACATATATTTTAAATTTTTAAGTTTGCACCAACGGTCAAAATTTTAAGCATTAAGTACCCTAAGCATCATCACATGAAACATATAGATAGCAAACAAAATTAAACAAACAAGCATAGATAGTCCAAGTCATAGCGAAACCGCTATGAGTACAAAGCAAATTAAGTCCAAATACAATCAAGTGTGACTTGAGTGAACATTCACTCATATCCTACAAATACATAGTTTTTCAAATTAAGTAATAAAAATGAAATAAAAATAAAGCAACATCAATGACGACGATGGTGGTAGAGGGACCATAGGTTAATCACGCACTTCTGGGCAGCGCGGTAGAGCTTGCTTCTCATCCTTTTCACCACAAAGACCGCTTCGTCCTTTTCTGTAGGAACCTCTGAAATTAAGAGGCTGATGCAACCAAAGGATACCAAAACAACCAAGTCTTCCAACATGCAATTCGGAACAAAGGTGAACTAGCTTCGGACGTTTTACACACTCAAGAAAAATTCTAAGTGTAAAATCTTCCGAAGCCAAAGTTCAGAAGAAACTGCTGCGGAAGCTTTACGCTTAACTTAGAAAATACTCTAAGTGTAAAGTCCTCTGAAACCAAAGACTCAACTCTTCTGAAGGTAAAAGATGAAGTCTTCCGAAGCTCTCAAGACAAAGTCTTTCGAAGCTGTTTAAAGACAAGACTGATTTCTTCTGAAGAGAGAGAAAAGATACATTTTCCATCAACTTTATCATAAAGCAACCTATTTTCGCTGCATGCTCTGGTAGTTCATCTGCTATCACTAGTTGGTGAAACTTCCATACTTTATGATAAAGTAGATAAGGCCTTTTGACTTTAGGTTGATCTTGTTGTCTAGATTAGTCACTTCCAACTGTCTTTTTGCATATAGACGGTTGTAGGATGTAGTATAAGTAGTCTTCGGTTCTTATATTCAAACATATACTTGTACAACACTTGTTATAGAACTAGAGAAGCAATATACAACTTCCTTGAAAACTTTATCTTGTGCCCTTGTTCTTGTTTTACTTGTGTTTATCTTGTATCTTCAGTAAAGGTTCACAGTTCCCTATTTGAATTGTTAAGTGATCTTAAGATCCTCCTGAGTGTGTTAACTAAGTGCAAGCTTAAGTACCCTTTAACGGTCCTGCAATTGGTATCAGAGCATTCCAGGCTCTTGATTGTAAGATCTCACCATCTTCAAATCCTCTAGTTACACACATCACTTAACTCTTCAAATGGCAGCTATCTCCAAAGCTGATATGGAAACTGGAACTTGACAAAGTCCCCACTGATCACTCCTGAGGATTTTGACACTTGGTGTCAAAGAATGGAAGGCTTTATCAAGTCTCAAGATTCCAGGATGTGGGAGTCTGTTGTCAATGGACCTCATGTACCATGCACCTCTTCAGCTGCTGGTGGTGGTGGCATGATACCAAAGGAGAGGGCTGACTTTTCTGATGAAGACTGGAAAAGAATTGACGTTGATCAGAAAGCCATGACAGCCCTCCAAACTGCTCTTCCAAACTCCATCTACAGAGGTTTCAAGAAGTGCAAGACCGCTAAACAGCTATGGGATGCACTGAACTGATGTATGAGGGTTCAAATGAAGCCAAGGAGAACAAGAAGGATCTCCTGAAGTAGCAGTTTGAAAATTCACCTTCAAAACAGTGAAACCATGACTCAACAATACTTCAGGTATGTTGAGATTGTGGATACTCTGGCTGATGTTGGGGTAACTATTGAGAACAGGGATATTGTTAGGAAGTTCATGTCCTCTCTTCCAAGACAATGGACACACTACTGTGTGGTCATTAAGAGGACTGAAAACCTCAAGACCCTTACTCTCATTGAGTTGTATAGGAGACTCAGTGGATACCAGATGGAGATGAATATGCAAAATTCATCTGGTAACTCCAATCACTCTCCAGAGTTAGACCTTCATGTGGTTGAAAGGGATAGCAGAGAACCACAACATCATCTCATCTGCTATCCTGAAAACTCACAAAAGGGTCCTTTCATCACCTTCCTAAAGACACCCAGAGAGAGCTACATCCAAGGAAGTCCCTTTCAAGAGACAAGTTCTTCTCAAGCTTTTGTCTCCACTGATGAAAGTTCAGGCAACTTTCTTTTCACTCTTGAAGATCTGGACTGTATCCATCTAGATGATCTGGAGTACATGGAGATAGTCCAGCAAATGGCTCTTCTCACTCACAGAGCCCAGAAGTTCTATAAGAGGACTGGGAGAAGGTTTCCTAGCAATGCTGCCAGTGGCAAGTTTAGGCTGGACAAGAGCAAAGTCAAGTGTTACAACTGTAACCAGATGGGACACTTTGTTAGAGAATGCAAGGCACCTAAGTCAAATGGTGGCCAAGCTTCATCCAGGCCAAAGTACACTGAAGGAGGGCACCAGAATGAGAAGCCAAGACAGCAAGCTACAATTGCTGTTGAAGAAGGAGGCTTTGACTGGAGCTTTCAAGCTGAAGATGCATCTCCAAACCAAGCACTCATGGCTGATCATGATGAAGCCAAGGTACTTGAACATCTTTGCTCTCCTGAGTGTATTGCTAAAGTAAATAGATACAGGTCCTACAACTTGGAAATAAGATATGATATTGTGTCTTTAAATATTTTAAAAGCTGATTTTAAAAGAGCTGAAAATGACTATAAACTTAAGATAGAAGATCTAGAGAAAACAGTTTTAACTCTTAAACATGAGCAAACAAACTACAGGACTCAAATTAAGGATCTCATTACCAAGTTGACTGAATGCCAGGCTGAGCTTGTGATCAGCAAAGCCAGGGCAGAAAAATGTGTTCTTGAAGAAGAGACCTTCAAGAACATGATATCCTCATCTCTGCATGCAAAAGTGTGTTATCAGAATAAGCAGGGACTGGGATCTAGTGAGATAGCTCCTCCACACACTCTACTATCAGTCAGATCTCCTAGGTATGAACTGGTCAAGATGAGCTGCCATCCATAGACCCTAGTGATGAAGAGGATGAAGAGGAGAAGGTGAGGGATGACTCTGAGATGAGTGAAGAGAGTCAATCCAAAAAGGGTCACCATGCTCCTAAGGAGGAAAAAGAAGCTGGTTTGAGCAAAACCAAGAGAAAGAATTTGATTAGAAGAGCAAAGAGAAGATCCAGAAAAGCTCAAGAGATCAAGACCACCTTTGATCCCAAACAAAAACAAGTATTTATCTCTGCAGGATTCAAGGTGATGAAAGCTGAAGATCCTGTCAAGAATTCTAGTACCAAGAGTTCTACTTCAGCTTCAACTCACTCCAGCAACAACAAGAAGACTGATCAGCTGTGTGTCACTGCTGCATAGCCTGAACCATCCATTTCAAAGAGCAAGCTTCACCCTAAGAAGCCTGCTGCATCATCTGAAAAGGTGGAGAAAGAAAAGGAAAGTGTTTAAGCTCAGTCTTCTTTAGGAAATAAGACTCTCAGAAGGAAAGATTTGGATTGTGTTATGTGTGGTAGTACTTCACATATGGCTAAGGATTGTCAATACAATCCAAGAGTACTATCCATATGATAAGAAGAAAACTCTGAGAAGAAGAAGAAACAAACAGCTTCGGAAGGAAAATCTGTTTCCTTCGAAGCTCCAAAATGAAGAAGAAGGCAAGTAGGAAATTGCTTTCGGAAGAAATGTTGGTCTCGGAAGAAAGGAATGCTTTCGAAGCACTGAAGCTTGCTGCAGTGAAAGCAAGATCTTCCAAAGGATTCATCTCCAAAGCTTCCAAAGCTACAAAAGCTTTTGAAGTATTGAAGGTCAAGCCTAATCTTCCAAAGGTGGTGTGGAAGATGAAGGAAGACCTTGAGACTGAAAGCTCCTCTTCAGCAACAACAAATGATCCTCAAAGCCTGAACATAGGATCACTTACTATTTCATTGCCTTCATCTGAATTTTATAAGCCCAAGACCAATGAGGCTTGGGTTTCCAAATGTAACTAAATCATCTCTTTTGTGCAGGGACAGCCAAAGGCAAACAGAAATGTGTGGATCATTGATAGTGGCTGCTCCAGGCACATGACAGGCAATGAGTCCTACTTCAAAACTTTGAAAGAATTGATGGAGGACCAGTTGCTTTTGGAGGAGATGCAGGAGGTTACATCACTGGTAGGGGCATGGTCTCAAATGGTAAGCTCAGCATTAAGAAGGTAAATTTTGTCAAGGAGCTTGGATACAATCTTTTGAGTGTGTCCTAATTTTGTGACCAAAAACATCACATGCTCTTTACTGAGCATGAGTGCATTGTTCTCAAGCCCGGGGTTGACATTCCTCAAGAGCATATTCTGCTCAGAGCCCCCAGGAAAGGGAACATGTACAAGATGGACTTGCAGGAAACATCTCCCTCTGGAGAGATTTCTTGCTTTCTATCTAAAGCAAATAGTGATGAGTCTTTCCTTTGGCATAAAAGAATGTGCCATGTAAACTTTAAGAACATGAATAAACTGATTAAGAATGATTTGGTAACTAGAATGCCAAAGAAAGAGTTTACAAGTGATGACCACTGTGTTGCATGCCTGAAGGGGAAGCAACACAAAGTGTCTCACAAGCCAAAGGAAATGAACTCTATCACTACTCCCCTACACTTGTTACATATGGATCTGTTTGGCCCCACCAGTGTAATGAGTTTAGGAAGGACCTCATACTGTTTGGTGATCACAGATGATTTCACAAGATTCACTTGGGTGTTTTTCCTTAGAACTAAGGATGAAACTCCTGAAATCTTAAAGAATTTCATTCTGAAAATTAAGAATCAATCTGATCACAAGGTCAAAATCATAAGATGTGATCAAGGAACGAATTCAAAAACCAAATCCTTGATACATTTTGTGATGAAAAGGGTATTTAGACAATACAGTGCTCCCAGGACTCCTCAGCAAAATGGTGTTGCTGAGAGGAGAAACAGACACTTATTGAAGCTGCAAGAACCATGTTGTCTGACTCTAAACTGCCCATCACCTTCTGGGCAGAGGCTGTCAACACAGCCTGCTATGTGCAAAACAGAGTTTTGGTAGTTAAGACATATGGTAAGACTCCTTATGAACTGTGGCACAAAAGGAGACCATTCATTGGTTTTCTCAGAACATTTGGATGTCCTTGCACCATCTTGAATACCAAAGATCAAATAGCCAAGTTTGCTGAGAAATCAGATGATGGACACTTTGTTGGGTACTTTTCTCAAGCTAAGGCTTATAGAGTATACAATCTCAGAACTAGAATCATTGAGGAGTCAGCCAATGTGACTTTCAATGAACACACACCCTGTGTAAAAGGTTCTGGTCTGGATTGGTTGTTTGATCTTGACTTAGTTACCAACTGTTTTGACAAATCTTGTGAGGATGTTTCAGGATCTACAGATAACAGGTCAACAGAAGAACCTGATCCAAGATTTGAGCTGAGAAGACCAAACAAGAAGACTACTTCAGCTCCAGTGCTGACTAACCCTGCAATTGAAGCTCCTATCAGCACTAGCATGATAAATACTGCTGATTCAAATGAATTGCCTTTAAATTCCAGCTCAGAGGCTCAGAATTCAGGAGAAGGAACTTCAAATACAGGAGGAGGAACTGGAGGTGGTGACAGTGACCAAGAATTTCTTGATGCTAATAACCACTCCATTGAAGACAACATGAATGATGTCACACACTTATTGGATCAAGTCTCTCTTGATAAGTGTGCTGATGTGGTGGGAGACACCTCATTGCCAGATCAGAATTTCTCAAATTTAGATCTGTCTAACCAACTTGCTATGATCCCTCAACTTCGGATCCACAAGTCACATCCCACCACAAACATCATTGGAAATGTTGACTCAGGTGTAAGAACAAGAGGACAAGCTCATGACAGCCATGTTTGTCTACATTCTTTTTTCTTATCCCAGATAGAGCCGAAGAAGGTTGATGAGGCTTTGAAGGATGGAAGCTGGATTGAAGCTATGCAAGATGAGCTACTTCAAATCAAAAGACAGAAGGTTTGGAACTTATGCCCTCTTCCTCAAGGGAAGAGTGTCATAGGAACCAAATGGGTATTCAGGAACAAGAAAGATGATAGAGGGATCATCATCAAGAACAAGGCTAGACTGGTTGTCCAAGGATACACTCAAGAAGAAGGGATTGATTACACTGATGTCTTTGCTCTAGTTGCAAGACTTGAAGCTGTAAGAATATTTCTGGCTTATGCTGCATCCAAGGATTTCAAGGTCTACTAGCTTGATATGAAGTGTGCCTTTCTCTGTGGGGTGATTGATGAAGAAGTTTATATTAAACAACCACCTGGCTTTGGAGACCCAGATTATCCTGATTATGTCTGCAAGCTTGATAAAGCCCTTTATGGACTGCATTAAGCTCCAAGAAAGTGGTATGAGACACTATCAACATACCTCTGTCAACATGGATACAAAAAGGTACTATTGATGGGACTCTATTCATCAAAGAAATAGGAAATGACACATTGCTAGTTCAGATATATGTAGATGACATCATCTTCAATTTAACTAATCTAAAGCTCTGCGAAGACTTTGAGATGCTGATGAAGAATAGATTTGAAATGAGTGCCATGGGGGAACTCAATTTCTTTCTAGAAATTCAAGTGAAGCAGGTTGAAGATGGCATCTTCATCAGTCAGTCAAAGTATGTACAGGACATACTTACAAGATTCAAGATGACTGACTGTAAGGTTGCAAAGACACCCATAGCCAGAAACCACTCCCTTGGTCCTGATCTTGAGGGGAGTGTGTTGATGAACATCTCTACAGGGCTATGATTGGGTCACTTATGTATCTTACTGCTAGCAGGCCTGATATCATGTTTGCCACATGCATATGTGCAAGATATCAAGCCAACCCCAAGATGTCACACCTAATCACTGTCAAAAGGATCCTTAGATATCTCAAAGGTGCTCCAAATCTAGGCCTTTGGTATCCAAAGAATTCAGACTTCAATCTGTATGCTTATACAGATAGTGATTATGGTGGCTGCAACATGACTGCAAAGTCCACATCTGGGGGTGTCAGTTCCTGGGTGGAAGGATAGTCTCTTGGCAATGCAAGAAGCAATCCTGTGTGTCTGCATCAACTGCTGAAGCTGAATACATTGCTGCTGCCAGCTGCTGTGCTCAAGTGCTTTGGATTCAGAATCAGATGCTAGACTATGGGTTCAATTTCAAAGAGACTCCCATCCACATAGACAACAACAGTGCCATCTCTATTACAGAGAATCCTGTGCAGCACTCAAGGACCAAACACATCAATATCAGGTATCATCTGATTAGAGATAATTTTGAAAAGGGGTTGATAAAACTAATCAAAGTTAACACAAATGAACAATATGCTGATTTGTTCACAAAAGCTTTTGATGAACAAAGATTTAAGTATCTTGTATCAGCTATTGGGATGATTAACTTTGAATAGATTTTTCTTAATAACTTAATCAATATTATTTCTTAAAACTGTGTGTCCTAGGTTGTCTATTAGATCACTTCATAAGCCCAGTTCTCTTTGGAAGAAAACAAACTTTTAAAATGATATCTCTTAGAATGATGAAAATTTACCTTCGGAAGAAGCAAAAGTTGCCTTCGGAAGAAAATTTATGTCTAAATCGTTTAAACAGCTTATCTGAGATTTACCTTCGGAAGAAATTCTTGAAGTATCTTCCGAAGCTTAAATTTTGGTATAAGTACTTAAATGCATTTTAGGAACAAATTTCTTCAAAAGCAATTTAGTCTCGGAAGACTCATTTATTTCTTCCGAAGCCAAAATTTTCAAAACTCTTTGAAATATCTTCGAAGCAAAATTGCCTTCGGAAGCTTTGATTGCAAAGCTTCCGAAACCAAAATTGCCTTCGGAAGCTTTTTCTACTTCCAAAAACTAACTTTTTGGGCGCCTTTTTCAGAAGTAGGACCCACTTGCGGATTTCAAAGTTTATCTTTTTGTCATAACTTTGTCTCAAATCCAGAGTATATCTTTCCAAACGGTTCTATTTCATCTCACTTCTCTCATTGTTTCTTAACCTAAAATTACCCCCAAATTTCATCTTCTTCTTCCTTCCTTCACTACAAAGCTTTTTCAAATGGCCAATCTTGATCGTCGTAACGACCCTGATTTCACCATGCACCTACACAGGCAACACAATCAAGTTGCCCTGTTAAACTCTGAGAAGGATCCAAGCTTCTCAGACGTGTGTAGGTATCTTTCTTTGTCTCACTACTTCACCTCCCTTACAATCGATCCTCCTCTCTATAAGGATCAGTTGCTTGAGTTCTGGCGGACCTGTCAAGAGGTCACCATGGACGGGGAGAAGGCACTGTCTGCCACAGTGCAGGGGAGGACGGTTTTCATCACTCCAGCCATATCAACACCCATCTACAGCTGGATGATGAAGCAGGTGAACTGTCTTTCCCAAAAGCTGCTGTCAACCAATCCTTTGAGCAGATGGGATATGAAGGTGACTTTTCAGTCAAGACCTTCAGGAAGGGGAAGGTCTCATTCCAATGGAAATACCTCCTCCATGTCGTCATCCACAGCTTATCCAACAAACATGGAGGATGGGACCAGATTCCAGAAGACCTCTCCTTCATTGTCCATGGGATGGTTCAAGGGGTCAAATTCAGGTACTCTCAGTTTGTATTTACAAATTTACTAGCGAATTTGGATTCCTTAGAATATTACATGTTCTCCCGGTATGTTCAACACATTCTCAACTGTGAATTGGGACCACAGTTGAGGGGAACAGGTAATGTTCTTAAACTTGCACATATGAGGCCCGACATTTTCAAGATATTGAAAAAGCCAACTGTTGGGTTCTCAGGGGTAGAAACAGCCCTTGTCCTGAAAATGTTTGAGCTCATTGCTCAGGGTGACATCCTAGCAGCCCCAGCTAGTGATGAACCAACACCCTCTACTTCTCACCCACCTCAAACACAGCCTACCATCACCATCACCTACAAAAGAAAACACAAACGAACCCCTGTACTTGCTACTGAGCATGTGCAGGCCCCCATATCACAACCCATACAGGAGGAAGTGGAATCCAGAGCTCCCACTTTCCCTGAGGAGCAGACCACTCCCATCTTTCAAACAATCAGTGCTGAGGTTCCTCATGCTCAGCCTGATGAGCTCACAGCTCCACAAACAGCCTTAAGCCATCACTCTGAGTCTCAACACTCTAGTGATCAACTTCAGGGAAAGCTACCATCCCCAGCCTCTTGATCTTAACCATCCCATTCCCAGCCTTGACTTCTACTCTGATGAAGATTTGGGTTTCATGAGTACCATGAATCTCTCCCTCTCTACCCACACTCAAGGGAGATGAGTACTCCTGCTTCACCCATGTCTAGCCCACATCAGACACCCCAAACTGAGGTGGATCTTCCTGTGATTGTCCAGGAGACCCATATGGAAGAGGCTCTCACTGTTGCCAGTGATTACATCTTTAAGACCTCAACCACGGCAACCCAACCTTTTGACATTGTCATGGGGCAGGGGAAATCCAGCAGCCAAGAACCCCATGCTAGTGGTGAGGGAGCGACCTCGGTTCACCTCCTTCATCCCCTAATTATTCTTCAACTGAAGATGAGGGGAGTCTGAAACTCAGGGTGCACCAACTCGAAGACATCTGCACCCAACTGGTTTCACAAATAGCTCACCTTGAATCACAGGTGACTATCTTGCAAAGGAGGGTCCATGACCAGCAACTTGAGATCACCGATCTCAAGGGCCAGTTAGCTGAGAGACCCATAGGACAAACTCATCCAGGTCCACAAAACCTGTGGATGTTATGGATCACTTCCCCAGCTCACCTATGCATGAGGGTGATGCTACCAAAAAGGGGGAGGAAGTTCTGACAGCCACAGAACCTGGGAGTTCTTCCTCAAGTATGGAAATACAGGACTCACCATCCTATCTTGCAGTTGTCCATGCTCAGCAACCTCCTCTAGACAGTGATCTGGAACTGCTCATTCAACAACTGTTTGAGGAGGGAGTACCAAGAGCAATGTCTGCCCCTTCTGAGAACCCAATCTGGGGTTGGGGGTATGACAGTGATAGGAAAGCTCTTGTGATCTCTAGAGCTCAGGGTCAACAAGAAATTCTCAACATCTCCACCCTGAGTTTCTATGAGGGTATAAATCTGGTAGATCTGGCACTTGTCAACCCAAGCAATAACAGACAAGCTGTTAGATTAGCCAATCAAATTCAAGACTAAGTGCTGGCAGAATTCAAAAGGAGAACAACATCATATAGACAGAGGCTAGCAGTTGAAGCCTTTGGTCAACTGGATGTTGAGGTAGACCCCAAGATTAGCTTCGAAGGGAAAGCCTTGACTGAAGGCCCAGAGGCTGAGACTGTGAACCTTGAGACAAGATCTCCTCCAGCACCCCATACCCTCAGTGAGGCACCAGCTGGTGATGGTGCTTCACAACCTCTCTCTGGCCAGAGCTTGACTGCTGAATCAAGCAATGAAGGCCAAAGCTCTCCTCAGACTGAGTCATCAAGATCTGTAATTGACAAAGGCAAAAGGAAGATGACTCCTGAAGAGATTGAAGAAGAAAAGAGAGAGAGGAAGAGGAAGCTGAGGGGAGAGAGTTCAAGTGGTTCCCCAGGATTCATGCAAGCTGCAATTCTGGCTGCCCCTGTACCAAACACTCAAGAAGATGAATTAAGGGCAGCCAGGCTCAACTATCTGGGGACCAGGAACTACAACATAGATGAACTCATCTCTCTCCCCTTAGAGGAGTTAAATGAACTGGCTGACATTGAATTGTCAAAGGAGAGGAAGGAAGCAGAGGATGCAGCCTTGACCCTCAAACACAAGGAAGAAATGAGGAGAAAAAGGCTTTACAAGAACATTCCTGTCCTCTCCCCAGTTCAAGAAAGTCCTGAGTCAGAGACTGTGGCTGCTGAACAACCTCAGGTAGTTGATGAAGAAGAAAGATTAAAAATGATCAACTACCTGAGTGCCACAGGTCTCTATCAGGCACCTGCACTCCTTCCCTTGCCTTATGATTATATATTATTTGAATACAATAAGCAGCTGAAAGAGCAAGCCAAGAAAGAAAGGCAAGCTGCAAAGAAGAGGCAAAGGGAAGAAGCTGCAAAATCAAGAGCCATCATCCAGAAAAGTCAGAAAAAGTCTGCAGATAGGCAGAGGATGATGAGCTTCTTGAAGCTGTATGGGTTCTCCGGAAGGAGGCTTGGTCCCATGTCTCTATCCACAATGGATGAGCACATAAGGGTGATCAAGCAGAAGATAAAAAGGGGAGAGCTTGTGGACCTTCATTCATCATCAAGTCAAGCTCAACCTGAAGTTGAGGTAAAGGTGGAACCTACAGAGACAACACCACCTGCACCTGAAGCTGCACAACAGCCAACTTTATCTTCTAACCCACAGCAGGGTTCTCCTCCCTCTCCTTCTGAAACTAGGAGAGAGGAGATCCCAACTGAGAGGGAATCCACTGAAGAACTTGGTACTGAAGACCAACCCTCTCAGTTAAAATCATCAGGGAGGAAAAAAGGATGGCCAAAAGAAGATCATCTTCAAAGAAGAAAAGAAGAAAGGCATCCTCCTCCCAACCTCAGGATGAGTCAGAACATCCTGAGGAAGTGCATGAAGAGGACTCTCAACCAACTCCTATCATAGTAGAGCCTCTCTCTGTTGGAAGACAAATTCTGTCCTGGACATTTGCTGAAGATCCAGACAGATGGTATGTCACTAGAGATCAGGGAGAACAACATGTCTACTTCACAAGTGACATGCTTGAACTCCCTCTGCATGATCTCTATGACATGAGAAGGTACTTCATGAGTCTGAAGAATCCAGATCTGCTGATGAAGAAAGGAATTTGAAGATCCTCATGTGGACTATCCCAGTCTGAAGAACCTCTCTGTTTTGGTAGCATCAGCCTAGGGGAGTTTGTAGGAACCTCTGAAGTTAAGAGGCTGATGCAACCAAAGTATACCAAAACAACCAAGTCTTCCAACATGCACTTCAGAACAAAGGTGAACTAGCTTCGGAAGTTTTACACACTCAAGAAAATGCTAAGTGTAAAATCTTCCGAAGCCAAAGTTCAGAAGAAACTGCTGCGGAAGCTTTACACTTAACTTAGAAAATATTCTAAGTGTAAAGTCTTCCGAAGCCAAAGACTCAACTCTTCCGAAGGTAAAAGATGAAGTCTTCCGAAGCTCTCAAGACAAAGTCTTCTGAAGCTGTTTAAAGACAAGACTGATTTCTTCTGAAGAGAGAGAAAAGATACATTTTCCATCAACTTTTTCATAAAGCAACCTACTTTTCGCTGCATACTCTGGTAGTTCACCTGCTATCACTAGTTGGTGAAACTTCCATACTTTATGATAAAGTAGATAAGGTCTTCGCCTGCAAGTTTCTGTTTTTGTTCCTTCTTGGCTTTTTGTAATAGGAAAGTCAGTAAGCTATGGCATGTCATAGTCACTAGTCAAAAGGCAATCTGCCTTTTGACTTTAGGCTGATCTTGTTGTCTAGATTAGTCACTTCCAACTATCTTTTTGCATATAGACGGTTGTAGGATGTAGTATAAGTAGTCTCCGGTTCTTGTATTCAAACATATACTTGTAACACACTTGTAATAGAACTAGAGAAGCAATATACAACTTCCTTGAAAACTTTATCTTGTGCTCTTGTTCTTGTTTTACTTGTGTTTATCTTGTATCTTCAGTAAAGGTTCACAGTTCCCTATTTGAATTGTTAAGTGATCTTAAGATCCTCCTGAGTGTGTTAACTAAGTGCAAGCTTAAGTACCCTTTAACGGTCCTGTACTTTCTTGCTTCATCACGTCATAGTGCTGGTGACGACGCCATATCTCCGCCCTGAAGGAATCTTCCGCCAGTGGCCCCGAGTGATACAGGGTAGGTCGGTAAAAACCTGATGTGAAGCACTAGAATAGAGCGCTGACTTAGCGTAGGGGTCGGTGTAGTACACTGATGGACCCATATGGAAACTATGACGTGCTACCGCTTCACGCCCATAGGGCCCAACCGGGTACGATGGGGCTGGCTGCGGTGGTAGTGGCAATGATGGCACGACAGGCTGTGGCGGTGCCCCGGTCAGTCCTGTAACCAGGTTACCACATTCCTGCTAGATTGTGGGGACGGGTCGGATGGACATTCGTGCGGTTTGCCTCGCACGAGGTGTGTAACACCCGTTCAAAATCAGGTCAACATCTGTACAAATCTATCCTAGTAATAATAATTTTATATTGTTTGACCGTTTGAAAACTTAGGTTAACGAACCTCGATGACGGTTATTCGTATTATAATAATAATAATAATAATAATATAATAATAATAATAATAAATAATAACTATAATAATAATAATAATAATAATAATAATAATAATAATAATAATAATAATAATAATAATAATAATAATAATAATAATATATCATGGAAGACAACTAGATCTTACACACATCCACACTTATATACACCCCTACACTTAAAACAAACACACACACTTCACATTTCACCACCCCTTCCACTTCCAATCTCTTCTTCTCCCCCCTACATCGGCCACACCACCAAGACCACCATCCGCCACCACGCACCAACCGTCGCCACTCCGCCGATCGCCGCCACCTGCCACCTGCACCTCCACCCGCGGCCACCCTCGCAACCGCACCCTCACCATCGACCATCACCACCAACCCATTAACCCACCACACCACCACCTTCGGTCACCTCACCCCACCACCAATCGGTCATCGCAAGCACTACCACAACCCTCACCTTCGAAATCACAACGCTATCACTATATGAAACTTCATCTTTCCTTCATTTGAGTTGAAAACTAGAGGGTTTCCACTTGGAGTTTTGTTAAGGACTCGAAAGTGTAATCGGGAGTTGAAGATCATTGTGCCAACGTTAGAGAGTGTTGGTTTAGCCTAAGAGTTACTCAAGGTATACTCGTTTTGGATTAGATCATCCTATTTCCTTCATGCATGGGTGATCAAGATGAAAATCTTGATGAACACTAGTTCACCCACTTGAATGAGTATATAATCTGAATTGTATGTTAGAAATAGTTTTAGATTGATAAAATCATGTTTTAGTGTGATTTGGCTTTGTATGGATGCATATATATATGTATATATATGTTGCGTATGTATGTATGTATGTGTACGTTGAAAGATTGATAGAATATAGTCCCGTAAGAAACGATTAAGTAAGAATATTGGGTGAATGATATTGTTGATCATAAGCTTATGGAAGGATGATTAAGTTGGAACATTGGATGATGTCGTTGATTACGACCTTATAGAAGAATGATTAAGTTGGAATGTTGATACAAAACCGATACTGAAACAGGTTAGAAAAACATCACATAAACTAAAAGATTAGATTGACAAAATAAGTAGAAGACTAGAAACCATGATTAAGACCATAAGACCAACGGGATGTTGTGACAAGTTAACTCGACTCAAATGACGTTTAAGACTCCAAGACTTTTATAAAATAAATTTGTATAAAACTAAAAAATAATACATTTTCCGGGCAATTTACGACTTGTAAAATAAATATATATAATTAAATAACAACTTAAGTTGATGGGTTTAAAAAGTCAGTCTATATATTTCGTAAAAGTTACCATAAAAATGATATCGACTCTATCAAAAGAATGTACAATCCATTAATCAAATAATTTTGACAATTTTAACTTATTTTATAATTTATAAAAAGTTGGTAAAAGTCTTGAGTAAATCACTATAACCGATAAATATTCAATTAGGACTTCACGAAATAAATCATTAGGTTGAGAAAATATAATAATTTTCATAAGAAATAAACGTAGAATTAAGAATGAACTAGTGATATTGTTAGATACCTAGCTAGTTAAGTGTTACGTGTTGAAGGTTATTATTAGTTGATAAGATAAATATATTAAGTCTCATTTCCTTTAAGAGAGATATTCCATAAATAATAAACTCTTACAAAAAAATCAACGATTTTCTTAAAAACTTTGTGTAAAAGTTTTAAATACACTTTTACCCTTAAAACTAAATAAGTTGGGTGAACAACATTCTCATGAGCATGTTTATCGATTATTAATAAAGTCTTTCACGTTTAGGATCTTGATAGATCAGTGCGAGACATTCTTGATCTATTATTTGATCTTGTACGGAGGTGAGTTCTTCGGCCCCATTTTAAATGTTATTTTATTTAAACTATTTTGGGGGATAAGCATGATTTTATATTACGATGGGCAAAACGGGATAAATATATGTTATGAAGGTATAAGTTAGGTCAATGGTATAGGTTTATATTGTTGAGCCCCTAAATCCCCCTATAATCATTAACCTCGGGGAGGCCACAGACTAGATTGGTAGATCTATCGGGTTAGAAGGGCCCGCTCTCGCGACCAGTCGCACAGGTCAGGTTGTAGCGATGGAGTTTATATGTTTGGACTGTTGTGGGGCAACGACGTGTTTCTTGGCTTGATTATGGACTTATGACCTAAGTAAATCATAGTACCTAGCTAGTCTATGATAAATATTATATCACATGTACATCATATTGTTTTCGGAAAACAAGTATTTGTAAGATTGAAACCCAATGCTCACCAACTTTATGTTGACTAGTTGATTTTCATGCTTTTTAGAGTTGTAGGTACGCTTTGTTGGGGAATAATGAAAATGTATTTTGGAAGGTCAAACGTGTTGGTTGACTACTAACTAAGAGCTAAGAATGAAACTTGTCATTTCTATAACTAAACAAGCTTTTGTAACTAAGTTTGAATTTACCACTGTGTTAAACTACGATATGAAAAAGCCTATTTATTAGTAGTCAACTTGTTAATTATTAACGTTGGATTATGACTGTTGGAATAACTCCAACTTCAGTTACCACCATGTCACGTGACATTCCGCTACGATTTTAGGGGTGTGACAGAAGTTGGTATCAGAGCCAATGGTTATAGCGAACTAGAAAACTTATTTTATGTAAAAAAAATCTGGACTATAAGCTTTAAAAATTTTGACAAATCCCAAAGATATTTCCATTTTCCGAGCTTTATGCTAGGTTAAAGCATAGTGTCAATATTTATAAATAATTATTTTTGTTGATTTGTGCTCTTGTTTGATCTAGAATAAGTTAGTGCTTGGTGTTAGATTAATAAGTACATATATATTATTTTACTGTAGATGTCTGACTAGGAAAACAGAGAAGATGTACCAGATGTTAGCAGTAGTACAAAGGGTCCATCATTACCCGTACCGCCTATGTCCTGGTATCACCCTAGTCAGCCCTCATTTGCAGCCACCTTGCATAGGAGACTCGGGCAACAGTTGGATATCTGAGTCCGACAGAGAGGATCCCACTCCAGTTGCAGCTACTCTTGAGCCGATTCCTGAGGCTCGGATTGATGATGAGCTAGGGGGTCAGGCTCAGGGTGACGACCGGCCAAACGATAAGAGGCGAGACACTAAGGGGCCAGTTAGTTTGTCTCAGGAAAGTGAGACTCCGACGGTAATGACTCCCGTCGCCCCTATCCCTCCCATGCAGCACCCACCTAAGATTCGGTTGGTGTATAGTAAGAAGCGGAGAGAGGCGAGGAGAGTAACTGATGATGGTGATGGCATGGATGGAGCACCTATGCCCAAATGGGCTAGACTGCTCAACGAGCAGTAGGGATGGATCATGGACACTATGCGAGGATGGGCCTTGAGAGATGGGATTCCTTACACCTTTGAGGTGGGAGAGTCATCCACCACTCCTCATTGGATTACTATCAATGGCGAGTCCATTGAGCATGTGATGGCTACCTTGACAGCTTAATGCATTCGCTACGAGAAGGAGCTGTTTGTGATAGAGAAGAAACTAAGGGTTAGGAGGAAGTGAGCCAAGCTTTGGATGGGAGGATGATGACGATTGAGAAGGAGATATTACTTGATTACAGTGCTCTGAGCCAAATTCACTTCCAAGTGTCAGATCTGGAGGCTAGTCTTTTAGAGACTAGAAACAAACTAACCATAGTAGAGCAGAGAGCTGATGCTACCGAGGCAGTGATGGTGATGGCCTAGCAGCAGGCGATTCAGATGGGAGAACGAGTGGAGACTACCATGGCAGTTGCCACATTCTGTATGATGATGATCTCATACTTGATGCATGTTGGCAGTTGAGCACCGTTTCTGGGATAGATGATGGGTACAAGCCGGAGTGCTTGAGTATTTTGGTTAGGGAAGAAAACTTGTTTGGTATGATCCATTATGTAGGTTATTAAACTAAATATCTTTTGGTGGTTGATCTATTCTATGAATTATGGGTACTTGATGTATAGACATGCAATATGTTACTTTTGTTCTTATTATAATGTTATATAATTAAAGTTATTGAGTCGTGAAAATGTTGATGTGTGTGTGACTAGGTCAATCGAACTATTCAACTAAATTATATTATGAATGTCTTACGCTATCTAAACCCCCCTCTCTTTTTTATCTTCATGACAGAACTAAATCATGCCACCTAGAACGCGAAATACATCATCAAGTGGAAACGCCAACCTACCAACTACTGCAGAAGAATTAGCCCAGTTAATAGCCCAACATGTTAAATCAGCCTTGGAACAGCGTGATGCTAACATAACTGCCAAACAAGGAAGAAGACATCGAATTGCTGGTATTGGACTTGGAAATGGAATGGGAAACGGCTCAAATATAGTTTCTGGTGTTGGTGCAAACAATGGCTTTGGTACAAATGGAAACCCAGGGAGTTCGCCAGGCGAACAACTCCAAGGATGTTCGTATAAGACATTCCAAGAATGCAATCCAAGAGCTTTTACCGGTGCTGAAGGACCGTTAGATATTGTTCGATGGATTGAGAAAATAGAGACTGTTATAGCCATAAGCAATTGTTCTGATAATCAAAAAGTCAAGTATGCGACATGGTCCTTCCAAGATGCAGCATTGTCATGGTAGAACTCTCAATGCCAAATGTTAGGAGATGTAAATGCATATGAAATCACGTGGGAAAAGTTTAAAGAAATGTTGCTTCGTGAGTATTGCCCTTGAAATGAGTTACAGAAAATTGAGACAGAATTTTGGAACCTTACGATGGATGGGGCTGAAATTCAAGCCTACACTTCTAGGCTCAATGATTTCGCTAGATTGGTGCCTCGAATGGTTACCCCAGAATATGTTCGAATTGAGAGGTACATTTGGGGGATTAGCACCTCAGATAAGAAGCAATGTTACAACCTCAAATCCTACCACTGTTCAGAGTGCCATAGCTATTGCACATATTTGACCGATGATCAGTACGTAGTGGTACATTAATCAAGAAGGATGACTACGGAAAAGGGGTAATGGAGATCGAGCAGCAGACAATTAAGTTGGGGAAGAGACCATTTGATGGAAAAAGAAAGTGGTTTGGAGGTTCAGGTAAGCGAATGACCAACAAGAAAGGTTTCAATCGAGGGTCTGAAAAGGCTTATGTTGCAACTTCAAGCGATGTCAAGGGAAACAAGGAATCTCAAGGGAAATGCAATAATTGCGGTATTTCCTCAATGGTGAATCTCAAGTTTGCTCTTGTTACCATAAGTTTGGTCACTCGAGTCAAAATTGCAGATCTAAGCCTGATGAGAAAGCAACAAGGAATGATTGTGCTTGCTTTGAATGTGGTGTCGTAGGACTTTTCAAGAAGGATTGTTTGAAGTTGAATGGATCAAAGGCTAGAGGAAGAGCTTTTGAAATGAATGCAAGAGATGCATGTCAGGAACCATTGGTGGTTAACGGTACGTTCCTTATTAATAACCAATATGCTTCTATTTTATTTGACACTGGTGCAGATTTAAGTTTCGTGTCGAAAGAATTTGAGCCTTTATTCGGTGCAAAACCTTGTAAGCTAAGTAAGAAATACATTATTGAACTAGCTAATGGGAAGAAAATAGAATCTAACGAAGTAATCAAAAATTGCACCATACGACTTAATAATCGTCTCTTTAGTATCAATTTGTTACCTGTCGAACTTAGAAGTTTCGATGTAGTCATTGGAATGGATTGGCTCTCTCGGAACCATGCCGAAGTTGTATGCTATGAGAAGATTATTCTCCTACCAACACTCAACGGTGAAGTTTTAATTGTGCAAGGAGACAAAGGAAAGCCTTCCTTAAAAATTGTTAATGTCATTAAAGCTTATGGATACTGAAATGAAGGATATCTAGCCTTCCTTGTAAAAGCTATTGACGTAAAGAATGAGGAGCGAAAGGTTGAAGATATACCGATAGTGCGAGAGTACCCGGAAGTATTCCTTAAAGATTTACCAAGGTTACCTCCACAAAGACAGATTAAGTTCCAAATTGATCTAGTGCCTGGAGCCGCACCTATGGCTCGATCACCTTATCGGCTAGCACCCTCTGAAATGCAAGAGTTATCAAAACAACTGCAAGAGTTATTGGACAAGAGGTTATTCCAACCAAGTTTTTCCCCTTGGGGTGTGCCAGTCCTATTTGTGAAGAAGAAAGACAGATCATTTAGAATGTGTATCGATTACTGGGAATTAAATAAGCTTCTATTAAGAATTGATACCCATTGCCAAGAATTGATGATCTGTTTGACCAACTGCAAGGATCCAGTTACTATTCAAAAATAGCTTTGCGATCTGGATACCATAAGTTGTTGGTAGTAGAAGAAGATGTCCGAAGACAGCCTTTAGAACGCGTTATGGTCATTATGAATTTCTGGTGATGCAGTTTGGCCTAATTAATGCACCTGCTCTGTTTATGGATCTCATGAATAGGATCTACAAACCCTAATTGGAGAAATTTGTGATAGTATTTATTGATGATATCTTGATATACTCACAGTACAAGGAGGATCAAGAACCCCATCTCCGACTCATTTTAAATGTACTAAAAAGAGAAAAGTTGTACGCAAAATTTTCCAAGTGCGAGTTTTGGCTTCGAGAAGTTCGATTCCTTGGGCATGTTATTAACAAAAAGGGTATTCATGTGGACCCGGCAAAAATTGAAGCAATCAAGAATTGGGAAGCACCCAAGTCACCAACAGAAGTGAGTCAATTCTTGGGATTAGCTGGTTACTATCGTAGATTTATTGAAAATTTTTCAAAGATAGCCCAGCCCTTGACCTTATTAACTCGTAAAGATAGGAAATACGAATGTGGCATGGATCAAGAAGTAGCTTTTCAATTGTTGAAGCAAAAATTGTGTAGTGCGCCCATTCTGTCATTGCCTGACGGAACTGACGGATTTGTAGTGTACTGTTATGCCTCCTGATCAGGCCTTGGGTGTGTGTTGATGAAGAAAGATAAAGCGATTGCCTATGCATCTAGGCAATTAAAAATGCATGAAAAGAATTACACTACCCACGATCTAGAACTAGGAGCTGTGATTTTCGCCCTGAAAATCTGGAGACATTATCTCTACGGAACCAAATGTGTTGTGTACACTGATCACAAGAGTCTGCAACATATTTTTAATCAGAAGGATTTAAATATGAGGCAGCGTCATTGGGTTGAATTGTTAAACGATTCTGATTGTGATATTCAATATCACCCGGGCAAGGCCAACGTTGTCGCAGATACACTTAGTAGAAAAGAAAGAGAAAAGCCTATATGAGTACGAGCGTTAGAGTTAACCATACACTCGAATCTTACCACTCAGATTCATGAGGCTCAACTTGAAGCATTAAATGACAAAAACTTAGAAAGCGAAGGCCTGCGAGGAATGGTCAAGAAGTTAACACCTGAGTCTAATGACTTGATGCATTTTGGAAGCCGAGTATGGGTTCCAAAGAATGGAGACTTACACAAGGTAATTCTAGAAGAAGCTCACAAGTCATGGTACTCAATTCACCCAGGAGTAGACAAGATGTATCATGATGTAAAGGAGTTATACTAGTGGCCTAATATGAAAAGTGATACATCTTCATATCTAAACAAATGTATGACTTGTTCCAAGGTAAAAGCAGAATATTAGAAACCGTTTGGACTTTTGCAACAACCTGTAATCCCAAAATGGAAATGGGAGTGTATTGCCATGGATTTTGTGACGAAATTACCATGAACGTCGAGTGGTTACGACACTATTTGGGTAATAGTTGATCGTTTGACAAAATCCGCACACTTTCTGCCCATGAAAGAGGTGTATGGCATGAATATGCTGGCCAATTATATCTTAGAGAAGTGGTATCTCGTCACGGAGTACCAGTCTCAATTATTTCCGACAGAGATGGTTGATTCTCTTCGAGATTTTGGCAATCCTTACATGAGGCCATGGGTACCCGGTTAGACATGAGTACGACATATCATCCACAATCAGATGGTCAAAGCGAAAGGACCATTCAGACATTAGAAGATTTATTGAGAGCATGTGTGATTGATTTTGGTGGAAATTAGGACACTCACCTACCATTAGCTGAGTTCTCATATAATAATAGCTATCACACTAGTATTAAAGCTGCTCCATTTGAAGCACTGTATGGAAGAAAATGACGTTCACCTTTGTGTTGGGCAAATATCGGTGAAAGGCAATTAACAGGACCAGAAATCATCCAAGAGAAGACCGATAAGATTGGTCAGATCAGAAAGAGACTCGAAGCTGCCAGAAGCAGACAAAAGAGTTATGCTGATATCCGAAGAAAACCATTGGAATTCTTAGTCGGTGACAGGGTATTCTTGAAAGTATCCCCTGGAAATGTATTGTGAGATTTGGTAAAAAAGGAAAGCTTAATCCCCGATTCATTGGACCATTTGAGATTGTGGAACGAATTGGACCAGTTGCATACCGTCTTAATCTACCAAGTGAACTTGGAAATGTGCATAACGTTTCCACGTATCCAATCTTAAGAAATGTATGACAGACGAATCACTAATCATTCCACCATACGAAGTTTGTATCAATGATAAACTTCATTTTGTTGAAGAGGCCATAGAAGTTCTGGATTGGAAGGTTCAGAAGCTTAGACGAAGTTGAATCAAATTGGTCAAAGTTAGATGAAACTCAAAGAGAGGACCCGAATTTACATGGGAATGCCAGGATCAAATGCAAGAAAAGCACCCCCATTTGTTTAAGTCTGAACTTGAATCGGATACATCGACGTAAAATTTCGGGACAAAATTTCGTAAACGAGGGGAGACAGTAACACCCGGTCAAAATCAGGTCAACATCTGTACAAATCTAGCCTAGTAATAATAATTTTATATTGTTTGACCGTTTGAAAACTTAGGTTAACGAACCTCGATGACGGTTATTCGTATAATAATAATAATAATAATAATAATAATAATAATAATATTATTATTATAATAATAATAATAATATCATGGAAGACAACTAGATCTTACACACATCCACACTTATATACACACCTACACTTAACACAGACACACACACTTCACATTTCACCACCCCTTCCACTTCCAATCTCTTCTTCTCCCCCCCCCACATCGGCCAAACCACCGAGACCACCATCCGCCACCACACCACCAACTGTCGCCACACCACCGATCACCGCCAACTGCCACCTGTACCTCCGCCCGCCACCACCCTCGCACCCGCACCCTCACCATTTCCTATCACCACCAACCCGTTGACACACCACACCACCACCTTCGGTCACCTCACCCCACCCCCAATCGGTCATCGCAAGCACCACAACAACCCTCACTTTAGAAATCACACCGCTATCACTATAAGAAACTTCATCTTTTCTTCATTTGAGTTAAAAACTAGAGGGTTTCCAAGTGGAGTTTTGTTAAGGACTCAAAAGTGTAATCAGGAGTTGAAGATCATCATGCCAACATTAGAGAGTATTGGTTTAGCCTAAGAGTTACTCAAGGTATACTCGTTTTGGATTAGATCATCCTATTTCCTTCATGCATGGATGATCAAGATGAAAACCTTGATGAACACTAGTTCACCCACTTAGATGTTTCATGAAAGTTGATGTTTTGATGAAAATGGGTTTTGAAATGGGTATATAATCTGAATTGTATGTTGGAAATAGTTTTAAATTGATAAAATCATGTTTCTAGTGTGATTTGGGTTTGTATGGATGCATATATATGTATATATATGTTGCGTATGTATGTATGTATGTGTAGTCCCGTAAGAAACGATTAAGTAAGAATATTGTATGAATGATATTGTTGATCATAAGCTTATAGAAGGATGATTAAGTTGGAACATTGGATGATGTCGTTGATTACGACTATATAGAAGAATGATTAAGTTGGAATGTTGATACAAAACCGATACTAAAACACGTTAGAAAAACATCACATAAACTAAAAGATTAGATTGACAAAATAAGTAGAAGACTAGAAACCATGATTAAGACCGTGCATAAGACCAACGGGATGTTGTGACAAGTTAACTCGACTAAAATGACGTTTAAGACTCCAAGACTTTTATAAAATAAATTTGTATAAAACTAAAAAATAATATATTTTCTGGGCAATTTATGACTTGTAAAATAAATATATATAATTAAATAACAACTTAAGTTGATGGGTTTAAAAAGTCAGTCGATATATTTCGTAAAAGTTACCATAAAAATGATGTCGACTCTATCAAAAGAATGTACAATCCATTAATCCAATAATTTTGACAATTTTAACTTATTTTATAAAGGAAAAATAAGGGTTTTTAGAATAAATATACAAAAATAATTATTTATAAAAAGTTGGTAAAAGTCTTGAGTAAATCACTATAACCGATAAATATTCTATTAGGACTTCACGACATAAATCATTAGGTTGAGAAAATATAATAATTTTCATAAGAAATAAACTTAGAATTAAGAATGAACTAGTGATATTGTTAGATATCTAGCTAGTTAAGTGTTACGTGTTGAAGGTTATTATTAGTTGATAAGATAAATATATTAAGTCTCATTTTCTTTAAGATAGATATTCCATAAATAATAAACTCTTACAAAAAAATCAACAATTTTCTTAAAAACTTTGTGTAAAAGTTTTAAATACATTTTTACCCTTAAAACTAAATAAGTTGGGTGAACAATATTCTCATGAGTATGTTTATCAATTATTTATAAAGTCTTTCACGTTTAGGATCTTGATAGATCAGTGCGAGACATTCTTGATCTATTATTTGATCTTGTACAGAGGTGAGTTCTTCGGCCTCATTTTAAATGTTATTTTATTTAAACTATTTTGGGGGATAAGCATGATTTTATATTACGATGGGTAAAACGGGATAAATATATGTTATGAAGGTATAAGTTGGGTCAATGGTATAGGTGTATATTGTTGAGCTCCTAAATCCGCCCATAATCATTAACCTCGGGGAGGCCACAGACTATATTGGTAGATCTATCGGGTTAGAAGGGCCCGCTCTCACGACCAGTCGCACTGGTCAGGTTGTAGCGAGGGAGTTTATATGTTTGGACTGTTGTGGGGCAACGACGTGTTTCTTGGCTTGATTATGGACTTATGACCTAAGTAAATCATAGTACCTAGCTAGTCTATGATAAATATATTATATCACATGTACATCATACTGTTTTCGAAAAACAAGTGTTTGTAACCTTAAAACCCGAATGCTCACCAACTTTATGTTGGGGAATAATGGAAATGTATTTTGGAAGTCAGACGTGTTGGTTGACTACTATTTAAGAAATAATAATGAAACTTGTCATTTCTATAACTAAACAAGCTTATTGTAACTAAGTTTGAATTTCACACTGTTTTAAACTATGATATGAAAAAACCTATTTATTAGTAGTCAACATGTTAATTATTAAAGTTTGACTATGACTGTTGGAATAACTCCAACTTCAGTTACCACCACGCCACATGACATTCCGTTGCGATTTTTGGGGTGTGACAAGGTGCCTTGTCCTCATTCCCGCCAGGTCGTAGGGAACTGGCCCGTACAGTCGTCGATGAATCCGTCGAATCTTCCGGAGGCTCCGACTCCTCGATTTCCGAATCCTCGCTAGGATTAGGCATCATGTGCTCATAGGTGGCCGAAGGGTTCCAGTTAGGGTCTCCGTACTCTAGCCTGAGAGGGGCATACACCCCAATCTCATGGGACTAGGGGGGTCTCGAAGGTCCCGTACCCATGTCTGGCGCAAACGTTGATGGTCGGATGGTGGTCTGGTAATAGTGCGGGGGTGGTACACCAGGTGAATCACTGATGTAAATGGTCTTTCCCTTATTCTGGTTTCCTTCCATCTAATGAAAAAACGAGGTAAATTACAACATGAAAATTATGTTTATATAATCAAAATCCGAAATTAAAAGAGATATATAAAATATACAGAATATACTGAATGCATTTAAATGAGCGTATCTTTCCTTGAGTCAAAGCCTAGCGGGGGTCCTACTCCTCTCCTTAGGCCCCTAACGTGTGGTTAAAGCCTAGGTTTCTTATGGTAAGAACCTAATTCGCTGAAACCATTAGCTCTGATACCAATCTATCACACCCCGTTGACCGGGTCTGGTCGTGACTAACTGATATCATCACAATGCAGCGGAATTTAATAAATTTAAACTTAATCATTACATCATCCACCAATATCCAATGTTCAAATTGCCTAAATATTCAAATAAAACATGTTAGTTTAATTGTTCAAAAGAGTAAAATGGATAGGGCGGCGACTAAATCTCCAAAGGTCCATCTAAGGCGGCACCTATCCTTTTGACACCTGTTATTCATTCTTCTCCTGAAATACACACTCAAAATATGTCAACATAATGTTGGTGAGCTCATGAGCTTAAGACACGTTACCTTTCATGACAAATATAATATTGAATAAATTTGTTAGTGACCATAACAATAATATAATATCCACGATGCACTATAGAATGTATCATAATGAAACCTGACCCGGACTTTCCCGCCCGAGTGCTAAAATATCTCCTAACCCATTACTAATATATTGTTGGGTTTAAATGTTTCCTTCTAAGCATGGTTAAAAGGCATCAATTTGTGACACAACGATCATTGAATCTCAATGAGGGGTTTCCCTGCATAAAGGGCTCATTATGTGCGGGGGATTCCCCAAATAGTACTATCCGCAGATCACGCGGCTCCTAATGAAGTTAATGATTATGCTTCGTTCGAGGACACGAGCAGGTAGTATTTCACCATAAAATAATAATCAACGAGTATGTAATTCACCCCAAAAATCTTAAAGTAAAAAGAGGGTTCACGAGACTCACTTGTGGGTTGTTCACGTGGTTACTTGCAAAGTTGATGTTACCGACCGGGAGGGTTCCTATGTTTATTTTAAATAAATTAGTACTTTGTTTTGTATTTGTCTTACTTGGTTTGATGTTTTATGTTACACATGTGTAATCTTATTTTAGGCCCTTAAGTTTTGAGTTAGTGTCCTTAGTTTTACTTAAGGTTAGGTCATTATCTTATAAGTTCAGGTTATTATTGTTTTTATCAGTGTGATATGGTCCCAAAACAGTAAGGTTTTGATAGTTGGCAAGTTTGGTCCCTTAACTTAGCTAGTTTTGACATTTTTGACCCTAAAGTTTGGGATTTTTGCACTATATTTACTTATGATGACTTTTATGATTTTAAGTGAGTTAGGCTACTATAATAAGTTAGTTTTTATGTCATTTGATCTTTCTTAATGGTTTCAAGAGCTTGTTTTTGTTTTATGTGTTTTATGGAGTTATTTTTAGAGACTTTTTTTATTTGAGGTCGTTGAATGGTTCGAATGGTGATTATAGTTTAATTATAGCTTATTTTGGGTATTAATTAACTTTTGGAGCATTAAAGTTATGGCAATAGGATTTATGAGTTTCTTATTGTGTTTTTAAACGTGTACCGTGTTGTTTTTCGGGTATGTTTGTGATGTATGATTAAATCCATAGATTTTATTAAAATTTTGTTTGTGCTTAAGTTTTAAGTCATATTCTACTGAAAAGTCATCAATTTCATGAATTTAGGGATTAATTATGCACTTTATGTTTTTTCTAATTATTAATCCGGTAATTATTTCATATAAATAATATATTTTGTAAAATCCACAAGAATACTCTATATGTAAGGCCCCGTTCCCGGAACGCTTACAGCTGGTCAATCATTGCACACAAAGCATAAAACATACATTAACTTTACTAAAATATTGCAGCGAATTCTTTTAAACAAACCATTTCATTTATATATATATGCTTTTGTAAAATAATACATCGTTGACAGATTACAAAATATTACTCATTGCATTATATCACAAAAACATTACAATTTAAACAATGGATGCCATCCAAAGATGCCAAGTAGCTGCCCCGTGCCATCCTCAGCAACATTACCTGCCAATTGGAAACACATAAAAGTCAGCGTTGCTGAGTGAGTTCTAGTTTTATAAAATAAAATACTTTTCTTTCATTTAAAACCATTCTTTCTTTACTTCCACATGTGATCATGCATCATACGTACACATAGATAATAATTTATTATTATCTTTCATCGTCAATCGTTAACTTTCGTTCATTCATCATCGTACGTCATCTTATCATTTGTTATCTTTCTTACCGTACCTTACGTACATTCATTAACTTTCGATGACATGTATTGTACCCCGAACATTGTGCACGAAGCTGACCCTTGGGCCTGGGGCAAGTACACTCATCATTATCATTCATCTTTCATTCCGGACCAATGCCATGTGCTATACCCGGAACATTGTGCACGAAGCTGGTTACTGGGCCTGAGGTCTATCATAGACCTCAAACATTGTGCACGAAGCTGACTTCAGTACCTAGGGCAAGCGGCAAGGGTCTCATACATATGGTCAGTCACAAAGGTTAGACCCCAGTGTGCATCCTTTCGGGGTAGCTAACCCGCACACAGTTGAGCTAACACCCTTCATTGAGTGTGAACCTCCATACATTGCTTGCAAGACTTTTCATTACATCATTCATTCATTAATGCATGCATTCATCATTCTTTATGTTCCCTTTTCATTATCTTCCACTTTACGTTACATAATACTTTCCATTTACTTTCATAATCATACCAGGTAAAGCCACGGAAATAATATACGTAATAAGGAACATAACATAAACATAACCATACCATACATAACATCATCATCACATCACATATGAAATCATAAAGTCAACTTACATTACCCCCAGGAACATCCCAAGTCAAAGCCTACACTTTACATTTTCCCCAAAATTTCAGAAAATATTCTAAGGCATAGGCGCATGAGCACTATGCAGGCGCATGGCCTTTCAGGAGCATGGGAACACTTAGGCGTATGGGGAACTTTCAGGAGCATGGGCACTATTTGGGGCATGACCCAACACTTAGTTTCCTGGGCAAATTTCTAGGCGCATGGGCACTATGCATGCGCATGAGTGCCTAGGCGCATGGGCAGTTTTGGGTGCATGGGCCAAATCCAGGCGCATGGGCAACCAACACATACTAAATGTGTGCAGATAGTGTGGGCGGCCATGCCCACTTTTGTACCAACTTTTTTATACTTTTTGTCCTTTTGACACATTTAGCCCCTCAACTTGGGTTAAATTGTGTTTCTTCCTTTTCTGCACATTTATTCCTTCTTTCTTGTCTTTAAAAATATCCGGGTGTTACAAGTCCACCCCACTTATATAAGTTTCGTCCTCAAAACCTGTTATTCCTCAATCAGATGTGGGTAATACTGCCTCATCTCTTCTTCAGTCTCCCACGTAGACTCGGATCCCTTCCTGTGCTTCCACTCTACACGCACAAGGGGAACCACTTTATTCTTTAACCTTTTCTCCTTGCGGTCAATGATTGCCGCTGGTTGCACCACATAATTGAGCCTTTCATCAACTTCAATATCCTCTAGTGGTACAACCATATCCTCATCAGCTAAACACTTCCGCAGATGAGATACATGGAATGTCGGGTGAATTCCACTTAACTCATCGGGTAACTCTAACCTATAGGCCACCTCTCCTACTCGAGCAATAATTCGAAAAGGCCCTATGTATCTCGGGCTCAACTTGCCCCGCTTCCTGAACCGAATGATACCTTTCCAAGGTGAGACTTTCAACATAACTCTATCGCCCACCTGGAACTCAATCTGTCTACGTCTCTTATCGGCATATGACTTCTGCCTATCTTTAGCTGCCTTCATAAAGGCTTTGATCTTTTCGAGCTTCTCGGTCGTAGCCTCAATCACCTCAATACTTCCCAACTCTTTCTGACCAATATCACCCCAAGAAACGGGTGTTCTACATCTTCTACCGTATAGCATCTCATAAGGGGGCATACCAATACTGGCATGATAACTGTTATTATATGAGAACTCAGCTAACGGTAAATGGTCATCCCAACTTCCTCCAAAGTCAATGACGCATGCCCGAAGCATATCTTCTAGCGTCTGAATAGTCCTTTCCGACTAACCATCCGTCTGAGGATGATAAGCCGTGCTAATATGTAACCTCGTCCTCATCGCATCATGGAACTTCTTCCAAAATTTAGATGTAAACCGAGTGTCACGATCAGAAACAATAGACACCGGCACACCATGATGATTTACAATCTATTTGATTAATAGATCCGCTAATCTTTCAGAGGAGTACGTCTTGCGGATCGGTACAAAGTGGTCACTCTTTGTTAAACGATCAACTATCACCCATATGGCATCATACCCTCTCACGGTACGCGGTAACTTCATGATAAAGTCCATGGTGATATGCTCCCACTTCCACTCCGGTATATCCAATGGTTGGATCTTCCCGTACGGCTTCTGATGCTCAGCCTTCACTTGCAAGCAAGTAAGACACTTACTCACATACTCCGCTACATCGCGCTTCATACCCGACCACCAATAATCTTTCTTCATATCTTGATACATCTTTGTAGCACTGGGATGAATGGAGTATCGAGTCTTATGAGCTTCATCCATTATCTTCCCACGTAGATCCCCATAACGAGGAATCCACGTCCTTCCGAATCGGGTTCTAACACCAAGAGTGTTTTGACCCAATTCCGCAACCATACCTCTCATCCTTTCGGAGTTAAGACGATCTTCTTTCAATGCCTCGTCTTAAAACTCCTTGACCTGCTTGATCACATCAGAGGTCATAATCAACTGATAAGCCTTCACCCGAATCGGCTCGGGTCTCTCCTTTCGGCTAAGGGCATCCGCTACTACGTTGGCCTTGCCCGGATGGTAATGGATCTCGCAATCATAATCCTTTATGAGCTCCAACCATCTCCTTTGCCTCATGTTTAAATCCTTCTGCTCGAGGAAGTACTTCAAGCTTTTGTGGTCATTGAATATGGTGCACTTCGTCCAGTATAAGTTTGTTAAATGGGTTATTATGGTTGCTTTGAACTAGATTAGGGATGTTATTGATGAATCTATGAACAAATTTGATGAAAGTTTGGTTTTTGGATGCCACCTTCCCAAAGGGGAAACTTTGTTTATGTAACTTTCATGATTTTGTGATTTGATCATGATTAGGATGTTAGGAGCATGCTAGAGTGATCATGGATGATGTCTAATGCATTAGATTATGATAATTGGGTCATTTGGTTAATTGATGAATTTATGGGAAAAACTAAGCGTTCTTGGAAAATGTGCAAGTATGGCATTATGTACAAGTTCATGAGTTTGTGATGTAATATAGTAATTGAATATTATAAAGTTGGTTACCGGCTTGTATGAATTACATTTGGGTATGTGATGATGAGTATCATACACGCGTGCGAATCTGAGGCCCCTACTTTGTAGGATTGGTAGGGTTTAGGGTGTGTAGTCGTGAGTGGCTTCACATGGCACATTGTGAGTGACTAAACCCAATGTGTACTGTAGAGGAATCTAATTGTGAACATGTTTAGTATGATGAATTGGTTTGCATGCGTTGTATGATAACCTAAGTTAGCATGAAGATCATGATGAGACTCAAGAGTTGCAATGTAGATTATGTGAATAACTTGTATAGTAGTCTATGATGGTATGATGATTTATGAATTACTGTACTTGGTCAAACAAGAATCTAACTTGACATGTCACCAACGGGTCAAACGGGTCAACTAGGTTAAAATGTTCTATTGTTTACCATATCACTTGGGTTAACCTGTGTATTGAGCACTTAGGATCTGTTAAGCCATTCTGGTCTTGTGTACTTACAAACTCACGTGTTCTAGGTAACCTTTGACGGGTTGTCCTTGCGTTCCTTCATAGCTTGCATTATTCTGTTATTGAAGCACCAGGTGAGTTCATGCCCCACTTTTTTATACACTCTCTTTTAGGGGAGATAGCATACTCTTTTACAAATGCTTTATTATATAAGTTGTGTATAGTATAACATAGTATGATATACCATTAAAAGACCTCACACTTTCGGATCGTTAATTAAGGAAACTAGCGGGAAATCTTGGGTAGTACTACTGGGTCTGACAAGCCCCACCCGTAAGACTGGAGGTCAAGCGGGTGCAATATTGTCCTAAACAACAAACATTCGTCACGACCTGGTATGTTGTGGCAGGAGGCAAACAAACGAACATAGTCAGTTTCGATCGTGAAATCACTATGCTTATTACTTATGAATATAGGCTAGCTATCTATTTCAACGCACTTACTTATGTTTTACAACTGCTATGGTTTATGATAAACTCATCTCTTGAACTCACCAACCATCGTGTAGACACTTTAGTATGCTATTCTTAGGACGTTAACACCAGTTGCCAGTAGGAGCACATCACAAGTCCAACATGCATTTTAAAGCTTCATATTATGTCTTGACGTATAGTTTTCAGTTTATATGTTTACAAACAATGGGTTGGCGTGTGTTTTGCCAATATTACACTTTAAATACTTTGGGTTTGACTTATTTACAAGACGCTTCCGCATAGTTTTAAAGTTTTAAACTCTGGTTTGTTTTTTAATGTTTCATAGAGTGCCGTTCTGAGTAACTAATGACTAAGATCCTGGTATGTTCACATGCCTCGTGGTAAAACCCCTGATGTGCGTAAAGTATATATATATTTGATATGAAAATTCACACAATTTTTTTTTTTAATTTTAAAGAAACAATTATCACCTTTAGACTAACTACACACAATAGGCAAGCGCACCTATCGTATAGTAGTATATCTTGAGGTAAGAACCGAGTATCGATCCGTGGACACAATGGCTCCGAATACTAAATCTTCATCACTATTAAACCGATCAATTAAGTTTGGATTTGTGAATATTGTAATTAACCAAAATGATTAGCAAATTAAACAATAATTTAAGGAAGTGAAGATGAAGATACATAATCAATTAAATATACCACTTGGACTTTGATTCCACTTAGCACAGAATTAACAACTAGCACAAACTCGAGGTGAGACCATTTTTTTTACACATGATACATGGAAGTAGCCTAAACCCCCGTCAAGGATATCTAGACATATAACCATTTGGAAAGTTAGAACGATAAACACACAATAGCCACCTAAAGTCATGCGATGAAGAACTAATGATACAATTATGTCAATGTTAAAGGTGAATTAGACTCCCGTTAGGGTTACCTAATTCCATAAAATTTGGGAAAGTTAACACGATAAATGCATGACAACCACCTCAACTTGCATAAAATAGACAAAACTATGACTACCCTTCAACTCATGAACATCAAACCACGATTACAAAAGCAGTTTATAACCAATGACAAGAGAGATTCATGACAAACACCATGGTTTTCTTAAACATAAGCATAAGGATGCATATTTACCCAATTTTACTAAACCGCCAACCTTCATTCACCATTCCTAGTCAAATGACACAAAATTACATACAAAAGATGTAATCATATGCACAAATCTTGTAAGAATATGAGGTTTTTCTACATAACATGCTTACAACACCCACAAGGTTGAGCATTTCATCAGACTAGAACAAATACACATAATCATTGAAGAATAATCAAGTTTCATTATGACATTAACATAAACAACACCTAGAATGATGTACCAGTCGTTAAATCATGCTAAGTTTCATCTAATCCAAGTGATAATTGAGTTTAGCCAATTAGGCTTACTAAAAACACACCCAAACTCAAGAACATAAAAGAACTCATAGTAGATCTAAAGGAATTCAAACCAATTTTGAGTGGAAATAGGGTGTAATATGTTAGATCCTTCTTGAAAGTGTGGAATCTTCAATCTTGGCCTTCAAATCTCCCAAAAACTCTTGTGAAATGCTTAAAAACACCTAAGGGTTTGAGGGAGGCTAGGGTTTTGAAAGAAATGAAAGTTCTCTTGGAAATGAGGTGTAGTAGGGTTATAAACCCGTTTTCTGCCCGAATATGGTCATATCTGAAGTGATATGACCATATTGAGCTTCAGAAATGAGCTATTTGGAATTTGACAGCTTATACGGCCATATTCAGCTTCAATATGGTCATCTCAGAAGCATTTTTCCTCTTGAACTTCTTCAAATCTTGGGTTTTCTTCATAAAAATCACCGAGCTTCATCCGATAACTACAAAATTCAAATAAAACACAAATAAGTGTCTAAATTATGAATTTTGTATAAAAAATGACTTAGAATGCAAAGAAATATATATTGTAAACATGTATAATTATTATCGTATCAAACATCCTTACACTTGAACTTTGCTTGTCCTCAAGCAAACTCTCATGCAACCATTTAACAAAAGAGATCCCATTGACATACAAGATTGTGAGAGGCAAACCATTTGTTAAATGAAGATCCAAATTCATAATTGACTATCAAACATAACACATTTATAAGAAGAAACCAAGAGTTTTAAGCTTGCTTTTTCAAAAATACTAGCAATATTCAAACGAGCATCACATGCCTACGAAATTTCTTTTATGCATGAGTGTAAACCCCTCACAAAAATCACTCAACACTCGGTTATTTATATGTATAAGTGTATAAGTGAATCATTCAATGGCAACCAATGATACAAACATAGTAATAAGCTTGCAAAAGGGTCAAATCTCCACCAACTAACATGAGAAAATGCATAAATCATGAGGACTTTTAACGGATTGTAACGGGGCTTGGATAAAAAGGGTATGGAATTTTGGTAAAAGTGGTTAAACGGATCAAAATTCCAACAATCTACATGCTAATTTGTGCCTTTATCATATTTTCAACTTGTAATGCTCACTAAATATCCGTAACATGTTATCATAATTCACAAGGTTTCTCTTAATTTTGTGATGTTAACAATTCAATCATTCTTGAAGATCTACAATAAATATAAATGAATGCCATTTATTCAAATTTTTTAAAAATTTTGTCAAAAATGGGAACGTTTTAAGGTGTAATGAGATATATGTCAAAGATTTGCAAAAGTTCACAAAAACCCAGACATCCCCACACTTGAGACGTACATTGCCCTCATTGTACCAAGATATGAACATGTAATGCAAAAAACAAATGGGGAGCGGTGGAGGAGAAAGAAGGTGAAACAGAAAACTCCCCTGAAGAAATCCATGAAAACATGCCCAACAAATTCTCAAACGTCCGCTAAGCATTTAGCACCTCAAGATTCCAATGGTAACGATCATTAACATAACTTCAAGGACAAAACAATAAGTTTAGAAAGACAAAGAAAATCAAACATAAATAAACAGTACATAAAGTAAACAACCATAAGAAAATGACAACACAAGCGTGCTTTGAGTTTGTACAACCGAAATACTAAAAAGTACAACTCAAACACAAAAGTAACCACAAAAGAAGATGGGAGGATGTCAAACTAGTCTTCCATCACATTTGCATCATCTGATGGAACATGTTGCTGCTCAGCCTGCTCGGGCTATGTAGATCGGGAGGGCGGTATCGGGAATGGAGTAGGAGGAAGACCATACTCATTTTCAGCAGCCCACTGTGTTATAACCTGCATTATCCAATGCACCCCTGCACGAATGTGAGCCAAATCAGAAGGAATATCAACAGGCGGTGAAGAAGGTGGTGTTGCGGCTCCTTCGCCGTCAATAAGTGTTATCGGGTGAACCTCTGCATTCTCAATGCTAGTCGATGTACCGATCTCCATATTCAGAGGAAACCATCTTTTCTCCTCAGAGTCTTACCAATACCATCCATCTGCTAACTCATATGCAGCTAGTCTCATATTGATCAACATTGATTTATTAATGAGCTTTGTTTGGTAAGAATGAGAAATTCCAATAAGGTTATCAGTGTCCAGCAGATGAAGAGATGAAGCAAGTTGTGTGATGAATGCTCCTCCATAGGTTAGGCTACTATGCTTTCTATCGGAACATTTAGAGAAAAACATTACGAGTGCGTACGCCAAGTTACATGGCTGCTTCAGGATGAGGCAATATAGAAAAAACATGTCATTCTCGGTGACAACACCCATGCTTGAACCTCGCCTAGAAATAGTGCCCGAAAGTGCTCGATGAAAGTAGAGATGAAGGGGGTCTCGCATTTGTGTGCTTTTACTCGATGTAGAATTGTATGCTCCCGAACCGATCTCAACCCATAATGCGGCAAGGATATCATTTGATATTGAATTTAGACCATGCTTGAATATGTTCCCACTAGTCTCATTATGGGTGTAAATGCCCATCAGTACTCCAAGATCTGCCACAGACATTGTATGTTGTCGACCACCAAGTTGGAATTGAATGCTACTTGTGTCCTTGAGATTTTGGTCTTACAATCAAACTGATAGGTCGAACAAAATTCCAACACAAGCACGCGGTATTGACGATGCTTAATGTCAAACAAATGTTTCCAAGGACGGGAGAGAAGTGCATTAACACGATTGGTTTCACCCAATGCTTCAAAAGCTTTCCAATCGATGGTGTGAGCCGTTATTAGTTCCTTGTGTTGAATGGTGAGAAGTTTCTTTGCTTTCAAAATGGAGAAAGGGATGAAGATCATCACTGGCCATGACCTGCAAAAAGAAATATAAAATTTCAATTTAAATTGTCGACCAAGCTCTCACTCTTTTTTTTCTCTTTTTTTTGAAGAATAACACGACCACAAAAACACCAAAAGAAATTATGAACAAAAAGAGAAGTCAAAGCATTCAATGATGAAATCACTTGGACTAAGCTATTTACAAATGAAAAGATTATACTACTAGAACAAGTAGGATGTCAAAAGTTATTTTGAGATTAATTAGGAAGCGAACCAAAACCAAACTCAACCGGGGTCGTGCTTGCCTAAAAATTGCACTCATTAACCTATAAATTGAAGATCTAAACGACCTTTGACAATATCACATGATCATAGCATATTAATAATAAAAAACAATACTAAGCGTCAACTAAATACGACAAAAGTTTACCGAAAAACAAATCCTAATCGAACCTAGCTAGATTGTAGCCCCAAATTGATTATGAACAAATGAACTGAGCATTAAAGGCTGGCAAATAAAAAAATATATAATAATAAAACACAACAAAAAAATGATAATAATAATAATAATAAATAAATAAAATAAAATAAATAAATAAATAAAATAGAATGCCATATATTTCTTCCATCATGAACAAGCTGCCTAGATCAAACTGAATACAAACAATCGTAACCCAAAATTTAAGCTCCTAACAACATTGAACACTAAAAATGCTTAAACTAGTGTTATACCTTGTGTATGAGGAAAAATTAAACAAGATATGGCAATAAAAGAACCATAACCGAACCATTATTAATTCAAACTTGAATCTCACAACAACCAAGCAGCCTAACTAAGAATGAAGGAGGACACTTACATGTAACGAAGAATAAGAAATAACCGAGAGAAATGAGGAGGAAAATGAAGCAGTCGATGGCTGGTGGTTACAGTGGGGCTATAGTCGCCGGTTGGTGGTGGTGCTAGTTCGCGGTGGTGGCACTGGTTCGTGGTGGTAGTACTGGTTCACGTGGATGGGGGTGAGGTTTGCAGTGGTGGTGAGGGTGACGGCTAGGTTGCGACGGGGGCAGGTCGTGAGGGTAGTAGGTACAGTGGTGGAAGCGGCTGCTAGGTTCGCGATGGTGGTGAGGGTGACTGCTAGGTTGTACGGGGGGCAGGTCGTGAGGGCGGTGGGTACGGTGGTGGAAGGGAAGGACAATGGGGGTGGAGTTGAAGGTGGAAATGAGGGTGGAGATGAAGAAAGAAGTAGGTGAAGTGCAGATGTGAAGATGGGGAATTAGATGGTCAATAAAAGTCGAGGGTTTTGTTCACTTAGAATATTTTTTTTTTGGAATTTTTTTTTCAGCCAATATGACCATATTGTTTGAATATGATCATATCAGTAAGTTTTCTTTAAAGTTTATCTTGTTTTGAATGAGCTAATATGAGCATATTCATTAAAATATGATCATATTAGTGATTGTTTTTCAAAAACTCACATTGACTTAGAATACCATCATATTTCCATCCCATTAATTAGTTTTCTTAACATGCTTTCGTTATAAATAACATAACACATACCCGATGACGTCAACCATCCTTTCATGAGTTAATTCATGCTATCACATCATTTTTTAACCGAAAAAAAAATAAAAATAAAAAAAATAAAATAAAATAAAATAAGAACTAATTAAAGGAAACTAATTAAGGAAATACATAAAAAAAAGGATATGGAGGGTTTTCAAAATCTCGGGTTGCCTCCCGGAAGTGCTTTGTTTATTTATGAGTCATTAGCTCGACTCGACCCCGCGTTCAATTGTTCTTGGGTTGGAGTTCCATAACGTCAAACTCCTTGTCATCTCTCGGGCCTTCAATGTAATGCTTTAAACGATGGCCGTTAACTTTGAAAATTCACCCATCTGAGTGTTCAATTTCAACAGTGCCATACGAGAATACTTGCTTTACGATGTAAGGACCCGTCCATCTTGATTTTAGTTTACCGGGAAATAGACGAAGTCTTGAATTATAGAGCAATACACGATCCCCTACTTGAAATTGGTTGTTGTTTTTCAAGTGGTTGTCATGTAATTTTTTCGTCCTTTCTTTGTAAATTGTGGAATTTTCATATGCTTGATTCCTCAATTCTTCAAGTTCATGGACTTGTAAAAACCTATTTTCACCTGCATCTTTTAAATCAAGATTGACGGCCTTCAAGGCCCAATAAGCTTTGTGTTTGAGTTCAACGGGAAGGTGACAAGACTTTCCATAAACCAACTTAAACGGTGTAGTACCAATTGGAGGTTTGTAAGCGGTTCGGAAAGCCCACAAGGCATCATCTAACTTATCCACCCAATCCTTTCGGTTTTGCCCAACCGTTCATTCCAAGATTCGTTTAAGACCTCTATTCGTGACCTCAACTTGACCATTTGTTTTTGGGTAGTAAGATGTTGAAAAATGATGTTTAACCCCATAACGAGTTAATGCTTTTTCAAGTTGTTTATTACAAAAATGAGTGCCACGATCACTAATTAGGGCCTCAGGGGCACCAAACTGAGAGAAAAGTTTTTTCAAAAATTTAACCACCACCCTAGCATCATTTGTAGGCAAGGCTTGTACCTCGACCCACTTAGAGACGCAATCAATGGCTACTAGGATGTATTTGTGACCATGTGATGAAGGAAATGGTCCCATGAAGTCGATGCCCCAAACATCAAATACCTCGCATACTTGTATGCTATTTTGGGGCATCTCATCACATGAAGAGATGTTACCTACGCGTTGGCAAGCATCACATGCTTTAACCAACATATGAATGTCCTTGAATACGTTAGGCCAATAAAAACCAGAATCAAATACTTTCTTAGCGGTGTAATTTTCTCCATGATGGCCACTGGTGGGTCCTTCAGGACAATGATGAAATATGCTCATGGCCTCGATCCCATACACACATCTTCTCACCACTTGATCCGCACAAACTATAAACAGATATGGATCATCCCAAAAGTAGTACTTAACATCAGACATGAACTTTCTTTTTTGTTGATAAGTCATACCTTTCACAAGAACTCCACCTATAAGATAGTTAGCGAAATCCGCGAACCAAGGGAATTCTTTTTCAATCGCCTGAACCTGTAAAAGAAACTCATGAGGGAAATTGCCATTTATGTTGGATTCCCTTAGTTCTTCCATGGATGGGTTCTCAAGGCGTGAGAGGTGATCTGCTGCTACATTTTCAGCTCCTTTCTTGTCTCGGATCTCTATATCAAATTCTTATAAAAGAAAGATCCACCTGATCAATCGTGGTTTCGCATCTTGCTTGTCAAAAAGATACCTAAGTGCTGCATGGTCAGTGTAAAGAATGGTTTTAAATAGAACAAGATATGAATGAAACTTATCAAAAGCAAATACTACAGCAAGTAGTTCTTTTTCAGTGGGAGTATAATTTTCTTGTGCATCATTCAATGTTTTGCTTACGTAGTATATGGGATGAAAATGCTTGTCCTCTCTTTGTCCTAAAACCACACCGACTGCATAGTCACTTGCATCACACATCAACTCAAATGGAAAAGTCCAATCAGGAGCTACCATTATGGGGGCGTTTATTAGTTTTTCTTTTAAAAAGTTGAATGCATTTAAGCATTCCTCATTGAAAACATATGGAACATCTTTTTCAAGAAGTTATGTCACAAGCCTTGCAATTTTTGAAAAATCTTTAATGAAACGTCTATAAAATCCTGCATGACCTAGAAAACTTCTTATTGCTTTTACAGAAGTAGGGGGTGGTAATTTTGAAATTGTTTCAACCTTTGCCCTTTCTACTTCTAAACCAACATTTGAAATTTCATGCCCCAGCACAATGCCTTCTTTTACCATAAAATGACATTTCTCCCAATTTAGTACCAAATTGGACTCTTCACATCTAGTGAGCATTTTCTTCAAATTGCTTAAACAATGATCAAAAGAGCTCCCAAATACTGAGAAGTCATCCATGAACACTTACATAGATTCTTCGATCATATCATGAAATATGGCCACCATACACCTTTGAAACGTGGCTGGAGCATTACACAGTCCGAATGGCATTCGTCGATAAGCAAATGTGCCATAAGGACAAGTGAATGTGGTCTTCTTTTGATCATCGGGTGCAATCGGGATTTGAAAGTAACCTGAAAAACCATCAAGAAAGCAATAAAACATGTTCCCAGATAACCTTTCTAACATTTGATCAATAAAAGGAAGAGGGAAATGATCCTTTCTCGTTGCATCGTTAAGTTTGCGATAATCAATGCAAACCTTCCAACCTATGATGGTTCTTATAGGTATCAATTCATTCTTTTCATTGGTCACCACTGTCATACCTCCTTTCTTTGGTACCACTTGTACCGGACTAACCCATGCGGAATCTGAGATTGGGTAAATCAAACCAACATCAAGTAGTTTGATTACTTCCTTTTTAACTACTTCTTGCATATTTGGGTTAAGGCGACGTTGATGTTGAACAACTGGCTTGTAGTCATCTTCCATTAAAATTTTATGGGTACAAAAGGATGGATTGATCCCTTTTATATCCATAATCTTCCACGCCATGGCTTTCTTGTGTATCTTTAAGACGTCCAAAAGTTTGACTTTTTCATCACCTGTCAAACCAGAAGCAATAATAACAGGTAATTTGGAATCATCATCAAGATAAGCATACTCAAGATAAGCGGGTAGCTCCTTGAGTTCCAATGATGGTGGTTCTTCAATTGATGACTTTGCTTTTGGTTACTTCTCTCGATCAACCACTTCAAGAACTTCACGAACTTCTGCATCAGAGGATGGTTCATCCGATAACATACGAGTTAGCTCGTCTCAAATTTGGTTAGCTTGATCAACATTAAGCTCTTCATCATCAAGCAACTGTGTTTCCAAAATATCTTGTTCAAACATTTCCTGCACACAATGATCCACATGGCAATCAATAGCATCAACAAAATACAGCGTATCATCATGGGTTTGAGAAAGTTTGCATAGAATCCTTTATCTTAAAAACCACATCTTCTTCATCTACTAGAAGGGTCAATTTACCCTCAAACACTTCTACTAAGGCTCTAGATGTAGCTAAAAAAGGGGGGCCAAGAATAAGAGGTACATTTTTGTCTTCATCCATGTTGAGGATTAAAAAATCTACAGGAAACACAAACTTACCAATTCTCACCAACATATTCTCAACTATACCTCTCGGGTATTTCACCAAGCGACCGGCAAGTTGAATGCTCATACATGTTGGTTGTGGTTCCCCTAGGTCTAGCCTTTCAAACATAGAATATTGCATCAAGTTGATGCTAGCATGTAGGTCGGCAAGAGCATTATTCGCAGTCAAACTACTAATCAAGTGAGGAAGTGTGAAACTTCCCGTGTCTTTCATTTTCTGTGGTAGCTTATTTTGAAGCACCGCCGAGCATCCTTCATTTAGAACCACATGTGAAAGTTCCTCAAGCTTCTGTTTATCCATTAGAAGATCTTTAAGAAACTTGGTGTACTTAGGCATCTGTGACAAAGCTTCAACAAATGGTAAGTTTATATGTAATTGTTTTAATAGATCAAGAAATTTACCGTATTGTTGGTCCATCTTTTCATTCTTTAAACGCCTCGGGTATGGAATTGTCGGCTTATACACTTTTAATGGTTCATTGACTTGTGCTGTACTTTCTGGGCCTCGCCTAGTGTTTGGCACCTCGTCTTTAACCTCAACTTCTACCTCTTCAACCACCGGTTTAGAGGTGGAAGTCGTCTCGATCTCTTTAGTGGTTTTACCACTCCTTAAAGTAATTGCTTTACAATCTCCCCGTGGATTTGCTTCGGTGTTACTTGGAAGTTTACCCTTCTCTCTCTCTGCTAGCAAACTAGCCATTTGACCTATTTGGTTCTCAATACCCCGAATCGCCAAACCTTGACTTCTTAATTCATCCGAAAATTGTTGTTGTCGAATTTCGGCTTGATCATGACGAGCTTCAGATTTTTGATGACGGGATTCTGCAGTGGACAAGAATTGTGCCATCATCTCTTTCGAGTTTGATCTTTTCTCGGGTTGTGAACCACTACTTGAACCTTGATTTTGGTATTGATTTTGTTTTTGAGGTCGAGGGTCATCTTGATGTTGTGGTTGGAATGATTGTTGGTTTTGTTGGAATGGTGGTCTTTGTTGACAACCTGGAGGTTTGTTGCTTCCACTTGCCTTCCATCTAAAATTGGGATGATTCTTCCAACCTGGGTTATAAGTGTTACTGTAAGGATTGTTTTGAGGTCGATATTAGTTACTCATGAAATCCACTTGTTCATTCACATTATACATAACTCCATGTTGATAATCGGAGCTCATATGTGCACCACCACACAAGTGACAACTCGTTTGCACTTGGTTCAATTGCATTTGATCAATTCTTTTAGCCATTGCTTCCATTTGTGGAGCTAAAGATGTGTAGTCATCTACATGGTGAACCCATTGTCTAGATGGTCTGCTTCATGAGGATGGCCCTTGATAAGTGTTCATTGCCAATTGTTCAAGTATGGCATGCCCCTCTGCAGGGGTTTTCATGGCTAAAGACCCTCCAGCTATAGCGTCGACTATTTGGCGAACTTGTGGATACAACCCATTGTAAAACGTAGTAACTTGCATCCACTCATCCAATCCGTGATGTGGGCATTTCCTTATCATTTCCTTATATCGTTCCCATGCTTCATAAAGTGTTTCCCCTTCATCCTGCATAAAAGAAGTAAAGTTATTCCTTAATCTTGTAGTTTTAGAAGGTGGAAAATATCTAAATAAAAACTTTTGAGCAAGATCCTCCCAAGTGGTTATAGAACCAGGAGGAAGTGAGTTTAACCAAGCCTTTACTCAGTCACGAAGGGAGAATGGGAAAAGCCAAAGTTTGCTTGCATCATCGGATAACCCATTCGTCTTGAACGTATCACAAATTTCTAAATAAATTGCTACATGGGCATTCGGGTCTTCATCTAATAAACCATAGAATTGAACATTGTTTTGATCTCCCCGTGGATTTGAATCATTTGTGGTCGAATTTCAAATTTGTTGGCTTCAACCGCCGATCTGACAATGCTCGATGCCAAACCACCCAATGATGGTCATGCATAATCATAGATGGTTCTCTGTTCATTGTTTTGATTCCCCATGTCTTCCGAGTTTGTGTTCTCAGAATTGTCTTCTTCTTTGGTGTCGGTTTCCTCGGTAATTTGTACACGAGTAGCTTCACTATCGATTTCCCTAGCTATTTGTAGAGATTTTGCCCTTAAGTTTCTTTTCCTAAGTAATTTCTCTGGGTTTTAATAAGGTTCAATAAGGTCCTCGACAGGCGAAGATGCGGACATAAGCTTTCTGAAAATACAACACAATACCAAGCACCTTAAAAAAGGACAAAAGATAAACACTATTTATAAGATGTGAAAAATAAAATAAAATAAAATATGCACAAATGGTTAAAGTAGCAACTTCGATCTTTCTTGAAATTACCATGTCCCGGCAACGGCGCCAAAAACTTGATGTGCATAAAGTATATATATATTTCATATGAAAATTCACACAATTTGTTTTAATTTTAAAGAAATGATTATCACCTTTAGACTAGCTACACACAATAGGCAAGCGCACCTATCATATAGTAGTACAGCTTGAGATAAGAACCGAGTATCGATCCGTGGACACAATGGCTCCCAATACTAAATCTTCATCACTATTCAACCAATCAATTAAGTTTGGATTTGTGAAAATTGTAATTAACCAAAATGATTAGCAAATTAAACTAATAATTGAAGGAAGTGATGATGAAGATACACAATCAATTACATATACCACTTGGACTTTGATTCAACTTAGCATAGAATTAACAACTAGCACAAACTCGAGGTGACACCATTTTCTTACACATAATACATGGAAGTAGCCTAAACCCCCATCAAGGATATCTAGACATATAACCATTCGGAAAGCTAGAATGATAAACACACAATAGCCACCTAAAGTCATGCCATGAAGAACTAATGATACAATTATGTCAATGTTAAAGGTGACTTAGACTCCCGTTTGGGTTACCTAATTCCATAAATTTTTGGAAAGTTAACACGATAAACACATGACAACCACCTCAACTTGCATAAAAATAGACAAAACTATGACTACCCTTCAACTCATGAACATCAAACCACGATTACAAAAGTAATTCATAACCAATGACAAGAGAGATTCATGACATACACCATGGTTTTCTCAAACATAAGCATAAGGATGCATATTTACCCAATTTTACTAAACCCCCAACCTTCATTCACCATTCCTAGTCAAATGACATAAAATTACATACAAAAGATGCAATAATATGCACAAATCTTGTAAGAACATGAGATTTTTTAACATAACATATTTACAACACCCACAAGGTTGAGCACTTCATCAAACTAGAAAAAATACACATAATCATTGAAGAATTATCATGTTTCATCAAGACATTAACATAAACAACACCAAGAATGATGTACAAGTTGTTAAATCATGCTAAGTTTCATCTAATCCAAGTGATAATAAGAGTTTAGCCCATTAGGCTTACAAAAAACACACCCAAACTCAAGAACATAGAAGAACTCATAGTAGATCTAGAGGAATTCAAACTAATGTTGAGTGGAAATGGGGTGTATGATGTTAGATCCTTCTTGAAAGTGTGAAATCTTCAATCATGGCCTTCAAATCTCCTAAAAACTCTTGACAAATGCTCAAAAACACCTAAGGGTTTGAGGGAGGCTATGGTTTTGAAAGAAATGAAAGTTTTGCCCGAATATGGCCATATCTGAAGTGGTATGACCATATTCACCTTCAAAAATGAGCTATTTGAAATTTGACAGCTTATATAGCCATATTCAACTTCAATATAGTCATATCAGAAGCATTTTTCCTCTTGAACTTCTTCAAATCTTGGGTTTTATTCATAAAAATCACCAAGCTTCATCCGATAACTACAAAATTCAAATAAAACACAAATAAGTGTCTAAATTATGAATTTTGTATCAAAAATGACTTAGAATGCAAAGAAATATATATTGTAAACATGTATAATTATTATCATATCAACCCCGCACGTGGAATTTGAGGGTGTGACACAATGGTGGATCGTAAAGGTTCAAGGACTGAAGTAAGGACTTGAAACAACAAGGGAAAGCTGTTCAAAAGAAGAGATTAGGCCAAGTCTTATCATGGAAGGAAATGAAAGATAGAGACTAGAAAATGAACAAGTGTGTGAGTTGTGTGATTACCTTGGTTTGATGAAGATGATGGTGATTATGCTTGGGTCGAATAAGGCTTCAAATGGCTGGAACTCTTGTATTCTTGGATGTGCATGGAGCTTTTGATAGTGTGATCAAGTGGTGAGAGTTAGAGAGAGTTTAAAAGATCTAGGAGGATGAAAATTTTGAAGTGGGGAGATAGGGGAGTGATGGTTGTGGCCTTAAATGGAGAGAAAGAGGGGGAGAGAGGTCTTGGATTCCTCAAGATTTGACTTGATGGTTGAGTGGAGTAATCAAACATGGATCTTGGCAAGATTTTGAGTCTTCCAATCCATGCAATTGCAAGGATTGGTGAGTAGGGTGGGTGGTGGTTTAGTGGTTAGGTCCTTAGGTTTTTTTTTTAATTTTTAATGGTGTTTCACAAAAGACAAATATGGTATACATGTGTATATGTGTGTGCCGTATGCATGTATGTATAGTGTATATGTGCATGCGGGTGTACGTATGCATGTATGTATGCGTATATATGTGTGTTGAAGGTGTATATATATATATAAGTATGTATGTATGTTTATGTTATATGTGTGTATCATGTGATATATATACATATATATAGGTGTGTGTGTCGTGCGATATATATATACATATATAGGTATGTGTGTCGTATGAATATATATATATAGGTGTATAAGTGTGTTGATTTATTATTTTGGAGTTTTAAAAAAATTACATAAGTATTATTATAGTTTTTTTTTGTTTTGTTAGGAGATTTAGTAGGATAATATAGGATTATCCATCTAGATATGATATGACTTATCATATTTATTTATCAATTACTTGGTGCAAGATTTGCAGCACCGTTGAAGGGGGTCAATACAACAGTTCACAATGAGAAGAGAGATAAAACACTTAATAGATCAAATAGGGAACCGGGTTTGTATAGATGATACTAAGAACACAAGTAAATATAAGACAGAACTAAAAACAATAACAAGATGATATAGGTTTTCAAGAATGATGTATATTGCACTCAAAGTTCTTTTACAAGTGTTACAAAGCATATAGAAATATACAAGTACTTGAGACACTTTATACTACATCCTACACCTGGCCAAACTTTGAAGGCCAACTGGAAACACTAATCTAGACAACAAGATCAATGTAGAGTCAAAAGGCATATTGCCTTTTGACTAGTGACTATGACATGACATAGCTCACATCCTAATGTATTACAAAAAGGATAAAAGGTACAGAAGTAGAAAGTTATAGACCAATGACCATAATCTACAGTTGACAAAAGCATGGACCTTTTCACCAACTCAGATTAGTTGGTGAGTCTTCAGAGTGGCAGCGAAAAGTTGTTCAGCTTTAGTCAAAAGGTGATCAGTGAAAGCATTTCTTCTCTGTCTTCAGAAGAATCAGTCTTTGGCTTCGGTAGACTTTGTCTATGAAGCTTAGGAAGACTTCATCTTTGGCTTCGGAAGATTTTGGTATTTTGGCTTTGGAAGATTTTACACTTAGCTTATTTCCTTTGAGTTGTGTAAAAATTCCAAAGTAACTTCAAACTATATTTCATGCATGCATGCTGAGAGCTCTTTGATTGCTTAGGTTGCATCAGCCTTTAAGTATAGACCTTACAAACTCCCCTAATGCTACCAAAATAGAAGATATTACTTATCAATTGGCAATCCTTATCAGGATTAAGACCATTCCTTTCTTCATCATCTGGTCAGGATCCCTCAAACTCTCATAGTATCTCCTCATGTCATAGAGATCATGCAAAGGAAGATCAAGTATGTCTTGCAAAAAGTAGACATCTTGCCCTCCTTGATCTTTGATGACATACCATCTATCCGGATTAGCAGCAAAGGTGCAGAACAAGATGGGTCTTCTAGTAGCAAGAGGCTCTTCTTGAATAGGAGTTGGATGAACAGCCTCTTCTTGATCACCCCCAGGATGTTCTGACCCATCCTGAGGTGTAGAGGTGGATGCCTTAGACTTATTCTTCTTCTTGTCCCTTTTTATGGCCATCCTGCAGGACCGTTAAAAAGGGAGTTTGCACTTAGTTAGCAAACATAGGAGGATCTTTAGGGTCACTTAACAATTCAAATGGGGAACTTAGAACTTTAAGCAGATGATATAATGCACAACACAAGTAAAGTAAGAGCAAGAACACAAGAAATAATTTTCAAGGAAGTAGTATATTGCTTCTTAGGTTCTATTACAGGTGTTTGCACTGATATTTGAAATACAAGAACCTTTGACTCTTTATACTAAACCTATAACCGTCAATATGCAAAAAGATAGTTGGATGTGACTAATCTAGACAACAAGATCAGCCTAAAGTCAAAAGGCAGATTGCCTTTTGACTAGTGACTATGACAGGCCATAGCTCACTAACTTTCCTATTACAAAAAGCCAAACAAGAAACAAATACAGAAACTTGCAGACAAAGACCTTATCTACTTTATCATAAAGCATGGAAGTTTCACCAACTTATGATAGTTGGTGAACCACCAGAGCATGCAGGGACAGGAGGTTGCTTTATGATAAAGTTGACAGAAAAAGTGTCTTTTCTCTCTCTTCTAAAGTAATCAGTCTTATCTTTATTCAGCTTCGGAAGACTTTGTCTTGAGAGCTTTGAAAGACTTCATCTTTAACCTTCAGAAGAGTTGAGTCTTTGGCTTCGGAAGACTTGACACTTAGTGTAAAGTTTCCTCAGTAGTTTCTTCTGAACATTGGCTTCGGAAGATTTTACACTTAGCATTTTACTTGAGTGTGTAAAACTTTCGAAGCTAGTTCTTCTTTGTTCCTTAGTGCATGTTGGAAGACTTGGTTATTTGGTATCCTTTGGTTGCATCAGCCTTATAACCTCAGAGGTTCCTACAAACTCCCCCTAGGCTGATGCTACCAAAACAGAGAGGTCTTCAGACTTGGATAGTCCATATGAGAATCTTCAAAATTCCTTTCTTCATTAGCAGATCGGGATTCTTCAGACTCATGAAGTACCTTCTCATGTCATAGAGATCATGCAGAGGGAGTTCAAGCATGTCACTAGTGAAGTAGTCATGTTGTTCTCCCTGATCTCTAGTGACATACCATCTATCAGGATCTTCAGCAAATGTCCATAATAGAATTCGTCTTCCAATAGAGGGAGGCTTTACTATGATAGGAGTTGGTTGAGAGCCCTCTTCATGCACTTCCTTAGGATGTTCTGACTCATCCTGAGTTTGGGAGGTGGATGCCTTTCTTCTTTTCTTCTTCTTAGAGGATCTTCTTTTGGCCATCCTCTTTTTCCTCACAGATGATTTTAACTGAGAGGGTTGGTCTTCAGTACCAGATTCCTCAGTGAATTCCCTCTCAGTTGGGATCTCCTCTCTCCCAGGTTCAAAAGGAGAGGGAGGAGAACCCTGTTATGGATCAGAAGATGAAGTTGGCTGTTGTGTAGCTTCAGGTGCAGGTTGTGTTGTCTCTGTAGGTTCAACCTTTACCTCAACTTCAGGTTGAGCTTGTTCTGATGGTGAGTGGAGATGCACAAGCTCTCCCCTTTTAATCTTCTGCTTGATCACCCTTATATGTTCATCCATTGTGGACAGAGACATGGGACCAAGCCTCCTTCCGGAGAAACCATACAGCTTCAAGAAGCTCATCATCTTCTACCAATCTACAGACTTTTTCTGACTTTTCTTGATGATGGCTCTTGACTTGGCAGCTTCTTCCCTTTCCCTTTTTCTAGCAGCTTGCCTATTTCTTTTGGCTTGCTCTTCCAACTGCTTGTTGTATTCAAACAGTATGTAATCATATGGCAAGGGAAGAACTGCATGTGCCTGGTAGAGGCCTGTGGCTCTCAGGTAGTTGATCATCTTTGTCTTTTATTCTTTATTAACTACCTGAGGTTGATTGGCAGCCACAGCCTCAGACTCAGGGCTTTCTTGAACTGGGGAGAGGACAGGAATATTCTTGTATATTCTTTTTCTTCTCATTTCCTCTTTATGCTTGAGGGTCAAGGCTGCATCCTTAGCTTCCTTCCTCTCCTTTGACAACTCAGTGTTAGCCAGTTCATTTAATTCCTCTAAAGGGAGAGAGATGAGTTCATCTATGTTGTAGTTCCTGGTCCCCAGATAATTAAGTCTGGCTGCCCTTAACTCATCTTCTTGAGTGTTTGGAACATGGGCAGTCAGAATTGTAGCTTGCATGAATCCTGGGGAACCACTTGAACTTTCTCCCCTCAGCTTCCTCTTCCTCTCTCTTTTCTCTTCTTCAATCTCCTCAGCAGTTAGTTTTCTTTTGCCTTTGTCAAGTACTGATCTTGATGACTCATGTTGAGGAGAGCTTTGGCCTTCATTGCTAGATTCAATAATCAAGCTCTGGCCAGAGAGAGGTTGTGATGCACCATCACTAGCTTGTGCCTCACTGAGGGTATGGGGTGCTGGGGAAGATATTGTCTTAAGGTTCAAAGTCTCAGCCTCTAGGCCTTCAGTCAAGGCTTTCCCTTTAAAGCTAATCTTAGGGTCCACCTCAACATCCAGTTGACCAAAGGCTTCAACTGCTAGCCTCTGTCTATATAGTTCTGATCTCCTTTTGAATTCTTCCAGCACCCAATCTTGAATTCTACTGGCTAGTCTGGCAGCTTGTCTGTTGTTGCTTGGGTTGACAAGTGCCAGATCTACCAGATTTATACCCTCATAGAAACTCAGGTTTGAAATGTTTAAAATTTCTAGTTGACCCTGAGCTCTAGAGAGTACAAGAGCTTTCCTTTCACTGTCATAACCCCAACCCCAGATTGGGTTTTCAAAAGGGGCAGACATTGCTCTTGGTATTCCCTCCTCAAACAGTTGTTGTATTAACAAATGTAGATCACTGTCTAGAGGAGGTTGTTGAGTATGGACAACTGCAAGAGAGGATGGTAAGTCCTCTATGTCCATACTCTGAGAGGAACTCCCAAGTTCTGTGATTGTTAGGATGTTCTCCCCCTTTTTGGTAGCATCACCCTCTTGCATAGGTGAGTTGGGAGATTGATCCATGACATCCACAGGTTCTTGTGGACCTGGATGAGTTGATCTCATTGGTCTCTCAGCTAGCTTACCCTTGAGATCGGTGATCTCAAGTTGCTGGTCATTGACCCTTTTCTGCAAGATAGTCACCTGAGATTCCAGGTGAGCTATCCTCCATGTTTGTTAGACAAGCTATGGATGACAACATGGAGGAGGTACTTCCACTGGTATGAGACCTTCCCCTTCCTGAAGGTCTTGACTGTGAAGTCACCTTCATATCCCATCTGCTCAAAGGAATGGTTGACAGTAGCTTTTGGGAAGGACATTTCACCTTCTTCATCATCCACTGAAGATGGGTGTTGATGACGGCTGGAGTGATGAACACTGTCCTCCCTTGCACTGTAGCAGATAGTGCCTTCTCCCCGTCCAAAGTGACCTCTTGACAGGTCCGCCAGAACTCAAACAACTGATCCTCATAGAGGGGAGGATCAATCGTAAGGGAGGTGAGATAATGAGACGAAGAAAGATACCTACAAACATCTGTGAAGCTTGGATCCTTCTCAGAGTTTAACAAAGAAACCTGGTTGTGTTCCTGTGTAGATGCATGGTGAAATCTAGGTCGTTTCGGTGATCAAGATTTGCCATTTGCAGAAACTTTGCAGAGAAGGAAGGTAGAAGAAGATGAATTTGGGGTTAATTTTAGGTTAAGGAAAAATAAGAGTAGAGAGATGAAGATAGCACTGTTTGGGGAGATATACTCAGGATTTGAAAAAAAGTTAAAGCAAAAGATAAACTTTGAAATTCGTAAGTGGGTCCTACTTAAAAAAGGCGCCCAAAAAGGTAGTTTTCTTGGAAGTTGCAAAAACTTCCGAAGGTTATTTAGCTTCGGAAGATATTTCAAAGAGTTTTGAAAGTTTTGTCTTCGGAAGAGATAAACAGGTCTTACGAGACTTAGTTGCTTTTGAAAGAGATTTATTCTAAAATGTATTTAGGAGCTTATATTCAACTTAAGCTTCGGAAGATGCTTCACGAATTTCTTCCGAAGATAATTGGCAGGTAAGCTATAAATTTCTTCTGAGGGCAATTTTATTTCTTCCGAAGGTAAATTTTCATAACTCTAAAAAATATCATTTTGAAAATTTGTTTTCCTCCAAAGAGAACTGGGCTTATGAAGTGATCTAATAGACAACCTAGGACACACAATTTTAGGTAGTAAGATTGATGAAGTTATTTAGAAAAACCTATTCAAGGTTAATCATCCCAATGGCTGATACAAGATACTTAAATCTCTGCTCATCAAAAGCTTTTGTGAACAGATCAACATATTATTCATTTGTGTTAACCTTGATTAGTTTTATCAAGCCCTTTTCAAAATTATCCCTAATCAGATGATACCTAATGTTGATGTGTTTGGTCCTTGAGTGCTGCACAGGATTCTCTGTTATAGAGATGGCACTATTGTTGTCTATATGGATGGGAGTCTCTTTGAAATTGAATCCATAGTCTAGCATCTGATTTTGAATCCAAAGCACTTGAGCACTACAGCTGGCAGCAGCAATGTATTCAGCTTCAACAGTTGATGTAGACACACAGGATTGCTTCTTGCATTGCCAAGAGACTATCCTTCCACCAAGAAACTGACACCCCCCAGATGTGGACTTTGCAGTCATGTTGCAGCCACCATAGTCACTATCTATATAAGCATACAGATTAAAGTCTGAATTCTTTGGATACCAAAGGCCTAGATTTGGAGCCCCTTTGAGATATCTAAGAATCCTTTTGACAGTGATTAGGTGTGACATCTTGGGGTTTGCTTGATATCTTGCACATATGCATGTGGCAAACATGATATCAGGCCTGCTAGCAGTAAGATACATAAGTGACCCAATCATAGCCCTATAGAGATGTTCATTAACACACTCCCCCTCAAGATCAGGACCAAGGGAGTAGTTTCTGGCTATGGGTGTCTTTGCAACCTTACAGTCAGTCATCTTGAATCTTGTAAGTATGTCCTGAACATACTTTGACTGACTTATGAAGATGCCATTTTCAACCTGCTTCACTTGAATTCCTAGAAAGAAATTGAGTTCCCCCATGGCACTCATTTCAAATCTATTCTTCATCAGCATCTTAAAGTTTTTACAGAGCTTTGGATTAGTTGAACCAAAGATGATGTCATCTACATATATCTGAACTAGCAATGTGTCATTTCCTGTTTCTTTGATGAAGAGAGTCCCATCAATAGTACCTCTTTTGTATCCATCTTGACAGAGGTCTGTTGATAGTGTCTCATACCACTTTCTTGGAGCTTGATGCAGTCCATAAAGGGCTTTATCAAGCTTGCAGACATAATCAGGATGATCTGGGTCTGCAAAGCCAGGTGGTTGTTTAATATAAACTTCTTTATCAATCACCCCATAGAGAAAGGCACACTTCACATCAAGCTGGTAGACCTTGAAATCCTTGGATGCAACATAAGCTAGGAATATCCTTACAGCTTCAAGTCTTGCTACCGGAGCAAAGACATCAGTATAATCAATCCCTTCTTCTTGTGTGTATCCTTGGACAACTAGTCTAGCTTTATTCTTGATGATGATCCCTCTATTATCTTTCTTGTTCCTGAATACCCATTTGGTACCTATGACAGACTTCCCTTGAGGAAGAGGGCACAAGTTCCAAACCTTTTGTCTTTTGATTTGAAGCAACTCTTCTTGCATTGCTTCAATCCAGCTTCCATCCTTCAAAGCCTCATCAACTTTCTTAGGCTCAAATTGGGATAAGAAACAAGAATGTGGACAAACATGGCTATCATGAGTTTGTCCTCTTGTTCTCACCCCTGAGACAACATTTCCAATGATGTTAGTGGTGGGATGAGACTTGTGGATCCTAAATTGAGGAATCATAGCAAGTTGGTTGGACAGATCTAAATTAGAGAAATTTTGATCTGGCAAAGAAGAGTCCCCAACCACATCAGCACACTTATCAAAAGAAACTTGACCCAATGAGTGTGTTACATCATTCATGTTGTCTTCAATGGAGTGGTTGTCAGCATCAAGAAATTCTTGGTCATTATCACCACCTCTAATTCCTCCTCCTACATTTGAAGTTCCTTCTCCTGAATTCTGAGCCTCTGAGCTGGAATTTGAAGACATTCATTTGAATCAGCAGTATTTGTCATGCTATTGCTGATGGGAGCTTCAATTGCAGGGTTAGTCACCACTGGAGCTGTAGTAGTCTTCTTGTTTGGTCTTCTCAGCTCAAATCTTGGATCAGGATCTTCTGTTGACCTGTTATCTGTAGATCCTGAAACATCCTTACAAGATTTGTTAAAACAGTTGGTAACTAAGTCAAGATCAAATAGCCAATCTGGACCAGAACCTTTTACACAGGGTGTGTGTTCATTGAAAGTCACATTGGCTGACTCTTCAATGATTCTAGTTCTGAGATTGTATACTCTATAAGCCTTAGCTTGAGAAGAGTACCCAACAAAGTGTCCATCATCTGATTTCTCAGCAAACTTGGCTATTTGATCTTTGGTATTCAAGATGGTGCAAGGACATCCAAATGTTCTGAGAAAACCAATGAATGGTCTCCTTCACCTGAATTCTAAGCCTCTGAACTGGACTTTGAGGGTAATTCAGTTGAATCAGCAGTATTTGTCATGCTTGTGCTGATTGGAGCCTCAATGACAGGGTTAGTCACCATTGGAGCTGAAGTAGTCTTCTTGTTTGGTCTTCTCAACTCAAATCTTGGGTTAGGATCCTCTGTTGACCTGTTATCCATAGATCTTGAAACATTCTCACAAGATTTGTTAAAATAGTTGGTAACTAAATCAAGATCAAATAGCCAATCCATACCAGAACCTTTCACACAGGGTGTGTGTTCATTGAAAGTCATATTGGCTGACTCCTCAATGATTCTAGTTCTGAGATTGTATACTCTATAAGCCTTGGCTTGAGAAGAGTATCCAACAAAATGTCCATCATCTGATTTCTCAGCAAACTTAGCTATTTGATCTTTGGTATTTAAGATGGTACAAGGACATCCAAATGTTCTGAGAAAACCAATAAATGGTCTCCTTTTAAGCCACTATTTATAAGGAGTCTTACCATGTGTCTTAACTACTAAAACTCTGTTCTGCACATAGCAGGCTATGTTGACAGCCTCTGCCCAGAAGGTGATGGGCAGCTTAGAGTCAGACAACATAGTTCTTGCAGCTTCAATAAGTTTCATGTTTCTCCTCTCAGCAATACCATTTTGCTGAGGAGTCCTGGGAGCACTATATTGTCTTGAAATACCATTCTCATCACAAAATGTATCAAGGATTTGGTTTTTAAATTTGGTTCCCTGATCACATCTTATGATTTTGACCTTGTGATCAGATTGATTTTCAGTTTTCAAAATGAAATTCTTTAAGATTTCAGAGGTTTCATCCTTAGTTCTAAGGAAAAACACCCAAGTGAATCTTGTGAAATCATCTGTGATCACTAAACAGTATGAGGTCCTTCCTAGACTCATTACACAGGTGGGGCCAAACATATCCATATGTAACAAGTGTAGGGGAGTAGTGATAGAGTTCATTTCCTTTGGCTTGTGAGACACTTTGTGTTGCTTCCCTTTCAGGCATGCAACACAGTGGTCATCACTTATCAACTCTTTCTTTGGTATTCCAGTTACCAAATCATTTTTAATCAGTTTATTCATGTTTTTAAAGTTTACATGGCATATTCTCTTATGCCAAAGAAGAGACTCATCACTATTTGCTTTAGATAGAAAGCAAGAAACCTCTCCAGATGGAGATGCTTCCTGCAAGTCCATCTTGTACATGTTTCCTCTCCTGGGGGCTCTAAGCAAAATATGCTTAGGAGGAATGTCAACCCCAGGCTTGAGAACAATGCCCTCATGCTCAGTAAAGTGCATATGATGTTTTTAGTCACAAAATTAGGACACACTTAGAAGATTGTATCCAAGCTCTTTGACAAAGTTTACCTTCTCAATACTGAGCTTACCATTTGTAACCTTGCCCCTGCCAGTAATGTACCCTCCCGCATCTCCCCAAAAAACAACTGGTCCTCTATCAATCCTTTCAAAGTTTTGAAGCAAGGACTCATTGCCAGTCATGTGCCTGGAGCAGCCACTATCAACAATCCAGAATTTTTGTTGGTCTTTAGCTGTCCCTGCACAAAAGAGATGATTTAGTTACATTTGGAAACCCAAGCCTCATTGGTCTTGGGCTTATTAGAATGAGTTAAAGGCAATGAAATAGTAATAGATCCTATGCTTAGGTTTTGGGGATCATTTGCTATTTCTAATGATGAACTTTTAGCCATATGGTCTTCCTTCATCTTCCACACCACCTTTGAAAGATTGGGCTTGACCTTCAATGCTTCGGAAGCTTTTGTGGCTTCGAAAGCTTTCGAGACTGATCCTTCGGAAGATCTTGCTTTCACTGTAGCAGGCCTTAGTACTTCGGAAGCATTCCTTTATTCCGAGACCAATTTTCCTTTCGAAGGCAATGGTTCATTTGCCTTTTTCTTCATTTTGGGGCTTCCGAAGGAAACAGATTTTCCTTCCGAAGCTGTTTGTTTCTTCTTCCTCTTAGAAGTTTTCTTCTTGATCATGTGGATAGTACCCTTTGGATTGTATTGACAATCCTTAGCCAGATGTGAGGTACTACCACACATAACACAATCTATATCTTTTCTTTTGAGAACCTTCTTTTCCAAAGAAGACTTAGCTTGAACACTTTCCTTTTCCTCTTTCACCTTTTCAGATGATGCAGTAGGCTTCTTAGGGTGAAGCTTGCTTTTAGAAATGGATGGTTCAGGCTGTGTAGCAGTGACACACAGCTGATCAATCTTCTTGTTGTTGCTGGAGAGAGTTAAAGCTGAAGTAGAACTCTTGGTACTAGAATTCTCGGAAGGATCTTCAGCTTTTATCACCTTGAACCCTGCAGAGACAAATACTTGTTTTTGTTTGGGATCAAAGGTGGTCTTGACCTCTTAAGCTTTTCTTGATCTTCTCTTTGCTCTTCTGATCAAGTTCTTCCTTTTGGTTTTGCTCAAACCAGCTTCTTTTTCCTCCTTAGGAGCATGGTGACCCTTTTTGGATTTACTCTCTTCACTCACCTCAGAGTCATCCCTCACCTTCTCCTCTTCATCCTCTTTATCACTGGGGTCTATGGATGCAAGCTCATCTTGACCAGTTCCACACCTTGGAGATCTAACTGATAGTAGAGAGTATGGAGGAGCTATCTCACTAGATCCCTGTCCCTGCTTGTTCTGATAACACACTTTTGCATGCAGAGATGAGGATATCATGTTCTTGAAGGTTTCCTCTTGAAGAACACATTTTTCTGCTCTGGCTTTGCTGATCACAAGCTCAGCCTGGCATTCAGTCAACTTGGTAATGAGGTCCTTAATTTGAGTCCTGTAATTTGTTTGCTCATGTTTAAGAGTTGAAAATATTTTTTCTAGATCTTCTATCTTAAGTTTATAGTCATTTTCAGCTTTTTTAAAATCACCTTTTAAAATATTTAAGGACTCAATGTCAGATCTCATTTCCAAGTTGTAGGACCTGTATCTGTTTACTTTAGCAATACAATCAGGAGAGCAAAGATGTTCAAGTACCTTGGCTTCATCATGGTCAGCCATGAGTGCTTAGTTTGGAGATGCATCTTCAGCTTGAAAGCTCCAGTCAAAGCCTCCTTCTTCAATAGCAACTGCAGCTTGCTGTCTTGGTTTCTCATTCTGGTGCCCTCCTTCAGTGTAGTTTGGCCTGGATGAGGCTTGACCACCATTTGATTTGGGTGCCTTGCATTCTCTAGCAAAGTGTTCCATCTGGTTACAGTTGTAACACTTGACTTTGCTTTTGTCCAGTTCAAACTTGCCACTGGCAGCATTGCTAGGAAACCTTCTCCCAGTCCTCTTGTAGAATTTCTGGGCTCTATGAGTGAGGAGAGCCATCTGCTGGACTATCTCCATATATTCCAAATCATCTGGATGGATATAGTCCAGGTCTTAAGAGTAAAGAGAAAGTTGCCTGAACTTTCATCAGTGGAAACAAAGGCTTGAGAGGAGTTTGTCACTTGGAAGGGACTTCCTTAGATGTAGCTCTCTCTTGGTGTCTCCGGGAAGGTGATGAAAGGAACCTTTTATGAAGTCTCAGGGTAGCAGATGAGATGATGTTGTGGTTCTCTGCTATCCCTTTCAACCACATGAAGGGCTGAACTCTGATGAGTGTTGGAGCTACCAGATGAATTTTGCATATTCATCTCCATCTGGTATCCACTGAGAATCCCATACAACTCAGTGAGAGTAAGGGTCTTGAGGTTTTCAGTCCTCTTAATGACCACACAGTAGTATGACCATTGTCTTGGAAGAGAGGACATGAACTTCCTAACAATATCCATGTTCTCAATATTTACCCCAACATCAGCTAGAGTATCCACAATCTCAACATACCTGAAGTATTGTTAAGTCATGGTTTCACCTGTCTTGAAGGTGAAATTTTCAAACTACTACTTCAGGAGATCCTTCTTGTTCTCCTTGGCTTCATTTGAACCCTCATACATCAGTTTCAGTGCATGCCATAGCTGTTTAGCGGTCTTGCACTTCTTGAAACCTCTGTAGATGGAGTTTGGAAGAGCAGTTTGGAGGGCTGTCATGGCTTTCTGATCAATGTCAATTCTTTTCTAGTCTTCATCAGAAAAGTCAACCCTCTCCTTTGGTATCATGCCACCACCAGTAGCAGCTGAAGAGGTGCAAGGTACATGAGGTCCATCTACAACAGACTCCCACATCCTGGAATCTTAAGACTTGATAAAGCCTTCCATTCTTTGACACCAAGTGTCAAAATCCTTAGGAGTGATCAGTGGGGACTTTGTCATTGTTCCAGTTTCCAAATCAGCATTGGAGATAGCTGCCATTTGAAGAGTTAAGTGATGTGTGTTACTAAGAGATTTTGAAGATGGTTAGATCTTGCAAACAAGAGCCTGGAATGCTCTGATACCAAATGCAGGACCATTAAAAAAGGGACTTTGCACTTAGTTAGCACACTTAGGAGGATCTTTAGGATCACTTAACAATTCAAATGGGGAACTTAGAACTTTAAGTAGATGATACAATGCACACCACAAGTAAAGTAAGAACAAGAATACAAGAAATAATTTTCAAGGAAGTAGTATATTGCTTCTTAGGTTCTATTACAGGTGTTTGCACTAATATTTGAAATACAAGAACCTTTGACTCTTTATACTAAACTTACAACCGTCAATATGCAAAAAGACAGTTGGATGTGACTAATCTAGATAACAAGGTCAGCCTAAAGTCAAAAGGCAGATTGTCTTTTGACTAGTGACTATGACAGGCCATAGCTCACTGACTTTCCTATTACAAAAAGCCAAACAAGAAACAAATACAGAAACTTGCAGACAAAGACCTTATCTACTTTATCATAAAGCATGGAAGTTTCACCAACTTATGATAGTTGGTGAACCACCAGAGCATGCAATGGACAGGAGGTTGCTTTATGATAAAGTTGACAGAAAAATGTCTTTTCTCTCTCTTCTAAAGTAATCAGTCTTATCTTTATTCAGCTTCAGAAGACTTTGTCTTGAGAGCTTCAGAAGACTTCATCTTTAACCTTCGGAAGAGTTGAGTCTTTGGCTTCAGAAGACTTGACACTTAGTGTAAATTTTCCTCAGTAATTTCTTCTGAACATTGGCTTCGGAAGATTTTACACTTAGCATTTTACTTGAGTGTGTGAAACTTCCGAAGCTAGTTCTTCTTTGTTCCTTAGTGCATGTTGGAAGACTTGGTTGTTTTCGTATCCTTTGGTTGCATCAGCCTCATAACCTCGGAGGTTCCTACACATCCTTTTCTTCCTCTTTCCAGATTGCAACTGAGAAGACTTGCCTTCAGCACCAGGTTGTTCTTGTGTGTCTTTCTTAGTTAGGTCCTCTTCCTTATAGGTTCAGAAGAAGAGTGATCAAGACCTTGCTGTGGATCAGAAGATGAAGTTGATTGTGGTCTAGCACTGGGTTCAGGTTGTGTTGTCTCTTATAGTTAAACCTTGACCTCAACTTCAGGTGCTGCCTGACTTGGTGGAGAATGCAAGTCAATGAGCTCACCCTTTTTAATCTTCTGCTTGATCACTCTAATGTGCTCATCCATGGTGGATAGAGACATTGGGCCAAGCCTCCTTCCGGAGAATCCATACAGCTTTAAGAAGCTTATCATCCTCTGCCTATCAGCAAACTTCTTTTGACTCTTTTGGATGATGGCTCTTGACTTTGTAGCTTCTTCCCTCATCTTCCTCTAAGCATCTTTTATTCCTTCATTACTTGTTGCTCGAGCTGCTTGAGGTACTCAAATTCTATATAGTCATAGGACAAGGGAAGAAGTGTAGATGTTTGATAGAGGCCTATGGCACTCATGTAGTTGATCATATTTTGTATGTCTGCTTCTTTGTCTACTTGAGGTTGTTTCTCAGTTGCCACAGCCTTTGTCTCAGGGCTTTCTTGAACTAGGGAGAGGGTAGGAGTATGCTTGTAGAGTCTTTTCATCCTCCTTTCTTCCTTGATCTTGAGGAGCAGTTCTGCATCCTCTGCCTCCTTCCTTCCTTTCTTTGAAAACTCAGTGTCAACCAGATTAACAATAAACTCCTAGTCATTTATATCTTTAACGTCTCGTCTCGGTTCTTCGTCTCGAACGCGTCTGTTTGACTTTTCCGATGACTTTAACAGTGACGTTGACATTTGTTGACTTTGACTGTGTTGATAATATAGACTATCCTTTTCTGACCCAACAATACTCCCCTTTGTCTATCATTATCAACTTCTTGTATCATGATCAGCATCGATAAGTCAACTATATAATGATCTTTAATCTCCCCCAAGATTGATGATCTGGTACCGACAATCTTTCATCTTATAGGCTCCCCCTTTTTGAATGCTCCCTCCTTTTGTATGCGTCATGAGAATGATCAGGAACAGCATCTCTAACTCTCTATTCTTGAGTGCTTCAGAAGATGTAGGAGGAGGAATCCTAGCTCAGTATCTTCTGCAAACTTGAGGAACAGGTTATCTGGTCAGGTACTTTGCTCAGCTGATGATCGCCATCATTTGAAGCAAAAATCTGTAACACAATCACGACCACAATCTCGCAATTTCCTGTCAGATCATTTCAGTTAACAAATAAACCCCGTGTTATCTGTGTGTGTAATTTCCCATGAAATGCATGTGAAAATAATAATATTTTAATAGCATAATGTGGAAGACTTGAAATAATTTGAAATGAAAAACCCCATTATATATATATATATATATATATATATATATTATATATATATATATATATATATATATATTTTAATCACCTTACACCAAGAACTAATTGATCATGAGATCACATCCTCAAGACATACTTAAGCACAAGGATGTATTTAAAAATCGACAAGTTAGTGAGATCACACTAATACAGAGTCTGGTCATAATTTTAAGTTTTTGAAAGCCAAAACAGTTCAAAAATGATTGTTGGTATATTTGTCCAATTTAAACCAATTCCTTATCCTTTTCAACAAGTGATCTGTAACTTATTTTATCATGTTTTAGAGTCAATTAGAGAAGCCCAGGTGATTTGGTTCCCATAGACATCTGGCAAAGAACTTATCCCATCATCAGGGCTTATTCAGTAATATGATTAACTCTGCTTGATTTTCTTTTAAGTTTTCAACAATGATCTTAATTTAAGAATCACTGTGCCTTTATTGGGAACAGATGATGAGAGCTCCAGGTCTATACTTACGTATAACAGAGGAGATGATCATCTAAGCGTGTGATGAGAGCTTCAGGTCTATACTCACATATAACAGAGAAGATCATCGCTCCAGGTCAATGCTTCCGCATAGCAGAGGAGGTAAGTGTGAAATATACATCTAAAGAGCTAACGAGAAGCTACATTCAGGACTTGGGGAAAGGGAGATCTTGAAAATGTCAAAGTAGAGGTTTTAAACTCTCAACCTATTTTTGACAGGACTTGTAACTTTATGCAGGCCGAGATGTCATGGAAATGATCCTTATCACCGAGTTCTAAAGCTTTAGTTAGGCTACAGAATCACTGTTTACTTTGTTTTCAGGCTGAGCCTACCAAGCATATCATATAATCAAACTGTCTTTTTTAGATTTTAGAATTTTAAGTGATACAGACATCTACATCAGTTACTATCATTTCTCACAAAGACAAAGTCATGCAAATAAGCATACCAAGAAGACATACTATCATTTCTCAGTCATCCGAAATCAAGTTCTTAGTTCCAAATCATTTTTCAAACAAGGGTTTATTGGGAAAAAAATAAAAATATAAAAATGGGGTTTTTCATTTCAATTATTTCAAGTCTTCCACATTATGCTATTAAAATATTATTATTTCACATGCATTTCACGAGAAATTGCACAAACAGATAAACACGGGTTTATTTGTTAACTAAAATGATCTAACAGGAAATTATGAGATTGTGGTCGTGATTGTGTTACAGATTTTTGCTTCAAATGATGGCCGATCATCAGCTGAGCAAAGTACCTGACCAGAGAACCTGTTCCTCAAGTTTGCAGAAGATACCTAGCTAGGATTCCTCCTCCTACATCTTCTAAAACACTCAAGAATAGAGAGTTGGAAATGCTGTTCCTGATCATTCTCATGATGCACACAAAAGGAGGGAGTATTCAAAAAGGGGGAGCCTATAAGATGAAAGATTGTCTGTACCAGATCATCAATCTAGGGGGAGATGAAGATCATTATATAGTTGACTTATCGATGCTGATCATGAGACAAGAAGTTGATAATGATAGACTAAGGGGGAGTATTATTGGGTCTGAAAAGGATAGTCTATATTATCAACACAGTCAAAGTCAACAATGTCAACGTCACTGTTAAAGTCATCGGAAAGTCAAACAGACGCGTTCGAGATGAAGAACCGAGACGAGACGTTAAAGATATAAATGACTAGGAGTTTATTGTTAATAAATATATTTTATGTCAACAAAATATATTTATTTATGTTTAAGTCATTTTTATGTTTTAATGATAGTCTAGGGGGCTATTTGTCATTAAGTCTAATTGTCATTAGACTATATATACCTAGAGTCATTAATGTGTTAGGAAGCTTGAATGAGCCATTGATTGAGGGTCTTTTCACATTTGTAATATCTTTAGCAATCAATTCAGATCAAACAAGGGTTTATTGAGTGTTCTTAAGGTGTTCTTCATTGTTCATCAATATTTTATTATGTTTGATCTATATTTACACAAATATCATTGATATTTGTGTTTTAGTGGGATTTGTTTGTGTTTATTAATCAATTGCACTGTTATATCAATCTAGAGGACCAACAAGTATGGACAACAGCAAGTGAGGGTGGTGAGTCCTCTATGTCCATGCTCTGAGACAAACTCCTAGGTTCTGTGATTGTAATTAAAACTTTCTCTCCCTTTTTGGTAGCATCACCCTCTTGCACAAGGGAGCTAGGAGTTAGCTCTATCACATCCATAGGTTCTTGTGGGCCTGGTTGAGTCCTTTGGATGGGTCTCTCAGCTAACTTGCCCTTGAGATCGCTGATCTCAAGTTGCTGGTCATTAACCTTTTTTGTAAGGTAGTCACCTGAGATTCCAGGTGACTGACCTTTGAGACTAAATAGGTGCAGGTTTTAGTCAGTTGTTGCACCTTTAGTTTTAGACTCCCCTCATCTTCATTGAAGAATCACTGGGGGATGAGAGAATAGGACCTAAGTCTTCTTTCTCATCACCAGCACTAAGTTCTTGGCTGTTGAATTTCCCCTGCACCATGACAGCTTCAGTTTAAGTGTCAATGGGCTGGGTTGCCATGGTTAGGTCTTAAAGATGTATCACTTGCATAAGTGAAAGACTCTTCCATATGGATCTCCTGAACTAGTTCAGGGAGATCCACCTCAGTTGTGGGTGGATGATATGGGCTAGACATGGGTGAGTCAGGAGCACTCATCTCTCCTGAACAGGGGTTGAGGTCTTAAAAATTTCATGCCCTGCACTATGGCAGATAGTGCCTTCTCCCCATCCATAATGACCTCTTAGTAGGTCTTCTAAAACTCCAAAAGTTGATCTTCATATAGTGGAGGATTTATGGTGAGGGGGTGAAGTAGTTGGATAGAGCCCAGAAACAAAAAAGGTCGAGAAGCCAGGATCCTTCTCAGACACTAACATAGCAACCTGATTATGTTGCTTGTGTAGTTGCATGGAGAAATCAGGCTGGTTTCATGGTTTAGGGTTGGCCATTTTAGTAGCTTTGAGATGAAGGAAGGTAAGAACAAGGTCGGTTGTGGGTGAATTTAGGGTTTGAATCTTGCAGATGAAGGTGAATAGTGAAAGAGGGGAACTGTTGTACAAATATATATGGTATGGATTTGAGACAAAGTTAATGTAAAAGGATAAACTTTGAAATCCGTATGTCGGTCCCACCTCAGAAAAGTTGCCCAAAAAGTTAGTTTTCTTGGAAGTCTAAATCTCCAAAGGTAATTTGTCTTTGGAAGGTTTTAGAAAAAACTTCCAAAGCCAATTTCTCTTTTAAGATATTCAATAGTTTTTCTAAGAATTTTGCTTCGGAAGAAAAATACTTAGAGTATTTTTACTTCCTAGAAAGATTTTGCTTCGGAAGATATCAAATATTAGATATCTTATTCAATAGAGAATAAGTCTTTCGAGACTAAATTGCTTTCGAAAGAAAAGAGTCCTTCATACAGATAAGTACTTAGTGACAAATATAAGCTTCAAAGATATATCAGAATTTCTTTCAAAGGTTAAATTCTAAGAAGTAGTTATTTGTTTTGAAGACAATTTTCTTTCGAAGACAATTTGATGTATTCCGAAGGAAAATACATCCAAAATTCGCAAAATTCTAAGGGATATCATTTTGAAAAAAAATTTCCAAAGTAAATTGGGCTTATATGGTGATGAAATAGACAACTTAAGACACACATATTATTAAAAACAATCTTGAGTTTAGTTTAATGAAAATCTACTCAAAGTTGATCATCCTAATAGCTGATACAAGATACTTAAATCTCTACTCAAAGCTTTTATGAACAGATCAGCATATTATTCATTTGTGTTAACTTTGACTAGTTTTATCAATCCTTTTTCAAATTATCTCTAATCAAATGATACTTGATATTGATGTGCTTTGTTTTTGAGTGCTGACTGGATTCTCTGTGATACAGATAGCACTGTTGTTGTCTATATAGATGGGAGTCTCCTTGAAGTTGAATCCATAGTCTAGCATCTGATTTTGAATCCAAAGCACTTGAGCACAGCAGCTTGCAGCAACAATGTATTCAGCTTCAGCAGTTGATGCAGATACACAGGATTGTTTCTTGCATTACCATGAGACTATCCTTCCACCAAGAAATTGACATCCCCTAGATGTTGACTTTGCAGTCATGTTGCAGCCACCATAGTCACTATCTGTATAAGCATACAGATTGAAGTCAGAATTCTTTGAATACCAAAGGCCCAATTTGGGAGCACCCTGAGATATCTGAGAATTCTCTTGACAGCAACCAGTGTGACATCCTGGGGTTGGCTTGATATCTTGCACAAATACATGTAGCAAACATGATATCAAGCCTGCTAGCTGTGAGGTACATAAGAGACCTAATCATAGCCCTGTAGAGATGCTCATCAACACACTCCCCCTTAAGATCTAGTCCAAGAAGTGGTTTCTGGCTATGGGTGTCTTAGCAACCTTGCACTCAGTCATGTGAAACCTGGTAGTATGTCTTGTACATACTATGACTAATTTATAAAGATGCCATTGTTAACCTGCTTCACTTGAATTCCTAGAAAGAAATTAAGTTTCTCCATGGCACTCATTTCAAATATATTCTTCATCAGCTTCTTAAAGTCTTTGCAGAGCTTTGGATTAGTTGACCCAAAAATAATATCATCTTTATAAACTTGAACTAGCAGCACGTCATTTCCTATTCCTTTGATGAAGAGTGTTCCATCAATTATACCTCTATTGTATCCGTGTTTACAAAGATACTATGATATTGTCTCATACCACTTCCTTGGAGCCTGATGCAACCCATAGAGAGCTTTGTCAAGCTTGCAGACATAATCAGGATGATCTGAGTTTGCAAAGCCATATGGTTGTTTGACATACACCTCCTCATCAATCACCCCATATAAAAAGGCACAATTGACATCAAGTTGGTAGACCTTGAAATCCTTGGATGCAGCAAAAGCCAGAATATCCTAACAGCTTCAAGTCTTGCTACAAGAGCAAAGACATCTGTGTAGTCAATCCCTTCTTCTTGTGTGTATCCTTGAACAACCAGTCTTGCCTTATTCTTGATTACAAGTCCTCTATCATCCTTCTTGTTCCTAAAAACCCACTTGGTACCTATGGTAGTCTTCCCTTGAGGAAGAGGATATAGATTCCAAACCTTTTGTCTTTTGAACTGAAGCAGCTCCTCCTGTATTGCTTCAACCCAACTTCCGTCTTTCAAAGCCTTTTCAACCTTCTTAGGCTCTATCTGGACAAGAAACAAGAGTGAAGACAAACATTTTTGTCATGGGTTTTGTCCTCTTGTTCTCACCCCAGTCTTAACATCTCCAATGATGTTTGTGGTGGGATGTGACTTATGGATTCTTAGTTAAGGAATCACAGTAAGTTGTTTGGACAGATCTAAATTTGTGAAATTCAGATCTATTGATTAAGAATCATCCACCACATCAACACACTTATTAAGTAATACTTGATCCAATGAGTATGTTACATCATTGATGTTGTCTTCTATGGAGTGGTTATCAGCATCAAGGAATTCTTGATCACTCTCACCACCTCTATCTCCTCCTACATTGGAAATTCCTTCATCTGAGTTATATGCCTTTGTGCTGGAATTTATAAGCACCTCAGATGTATTAGCTGAAGAATGTGTCATGGTTATGCTGATAGGATTTCCAACTGCAGGGATAGTTACCATTGGAGCTGAAGTAGTTTGATCAGTTGATCTTCTCAGCTTAAATCTTGGATCAGAATCTTCTTTTGATAAGATACCTATAGATCCTGAAACATTCTCATAAGATTTGTTAAAACAGTTGGTAACTAAATCAAGATCAAACAACCAATCAGGACCAGAACCTTTCACACTGGGTGTGTGCTCATTGAAGGTCATATTGGCTGACTCCTCAACTACTCTGGTTATGAGATTGTATACTCTATAGGCTTGGCTTAGGAAGAGTATCCAATAAAATGTCCATCATCTGATTTTTTAGCAAATTTGGCTATTTGATCTTTGGTATTTAAGATGGTACAAGGACATCTAATTATCTGAGGAAACCAATGAAAGGTCTCTTTTTGTGCCACAATTCATAAGGAGTCTTATCATGAGTCTTGAATACTAAAACTCTGTTTTGCACATAGCAGGCAGTGTTAACTGCCTCTGCCCAAAAGGTGATAGGCAGTTTAGAGTTGGATAACATGGTTCTTGCAGCTTCAATAAGTGTCCTGTTTCTCCTCTGAGCAACACCGTTTTGCTGAGGAGTCCTAGGAGCACTATATTGTCATGTAATACCCTTTTCATCACAAAATGTATCAAGGATTTGGTTTTTAATTCGGTTCCTTGATCATATCTTATGATCTTGACCCTATGATCACTTTGATTCTTAATTTTCATAATGAAGCTCTTCAAGATCTCAGGGGTCTCATCCTTAGTTCTAAGAAAGAAGACCCAAGTGTATCTGTCACATGTTATCACCAAGCAGTAAGAGGTCCTTCCTAAACTCATTACACTAGGGGGGGCAATGAGATCCATATGTAATAAGGTAAGGGATTAGTGATGGAGTTCATTTCCTATGGCTTGTGAGATACCTTGTGTTGCTTCCCTTTCAGGCATGCCACACAATAATCATCACTTGTAAACTCTTTCTTTGGCATTCCAGTTACCAAATCATTCTTAATTACTTTATTCATATTTTTAAAGTTTACATGGCACATTATTTTATGCCATAGGAAAGACTCATCACTATTGGCTTTAGACAGAAAGCAAGAAACTTCTCCTAAAGGGGATGTTTCCTGCAAGTCCATCTTGTACATGTTCCTTTTCCTGGGGGCTCTAAGCAGGATATGCTCATGAGAAATGATCACCCTGGGCTTGAGAACAATGCACTCATGCTCAGTAAAGAGCATGTTGTGTCTCTGATCACAAAATTAGGATACACTTAGAAGATTGTACCCAAGCTCCTTGACAAAGTTTACCTTTTCAATGCTGAGCTTACCATTTGTGACCATGCCCCTTCCAGTAATGTACCCACCAGAATCTCCTCCAAAAGCAACTGGCCCTCCATCAATTCTTTCAAAGCTTTGAAGTAAAGAGCCATTGCCTATCATGTGCCTGGAACAACCACTATTAATGATCCATACATTTTCTTTGGTCTTGAGTTGTTCCTACACAAAAGGAGATGGTTAGTTACATTTGAAAACCCAAGCCTCATTGGGCTTGGGCTTGTCAAAGTGAACTGAAGACAATGCGATAGTAATTGATCCTATATGTAAACTTTGAGGATCATCAGCTGTTGTTGATGAGGAACTTTTAGTCACATGGTCTTCTATTATCTTCCACACCATCTTTGGAAGATTAGACTTGACTTTCAACACTTTGGAAGTTTTGATAACTTAGGAAGTTTTGGAGAGTGGACCTTCGGAAGATCTTGCCTTCACTGTAGCAGAATTCAGTACTTCAGAAGCATTCCTTTCTTCCGAGACCAAAATTTCTTCTAAAGGCAAGTTTTTAATTGTCTTCAACTTCACTTTGGAGCTTCCAAAAGGAGAAGGTTTTCCTTCCGAAACTGTTTTCTTCTTTTTCTTCTCAGAAGTTTTCTTCTTAGTCATATGGATAGTACTTTTGGGATTGTAGATGCAATCCTTTGCAAGATGAGAAGTACTACCACACATGAAACATTCAGTCGGCTTCCTTCTAAGAGTCTTCTTTTGTGTAGAAAGCTAAGCTTGATCACTTTCCATTCCCATCTTCATCTTCATAGATGATGCAACAGGCTTCTCAAGGTGATGCTTGCTTTTAGAAATGGATGGTTCAAGCTGTGCAGCAGTGGTGCATATTTGATCAGCCTTTTTTTCTTCACAGGGATGATAGACATGAACTAGAACTCCTGGTACTAGAGTTCATAGTTGTGTCCTCAGTCTTTACCACTTTAAATCCTGTAGAGATAAAGACTTGTTTTTGCTTGGAGTTGAAGGTGGCCTTGTGTAAGGCCCCGTTCCCGGAACGCTTACAGCTAGACAACCATCGCACATAAAACATATAATTTACATTTACAATTTCTAAAACATTGTAGCGGAATTCTTTTAAACAAACCAATTCATATATATAATTGCTATTGCAAAATAATACATCGTTGATAGATTTCAAATATTACTAGTTGCATTACATCACAAAAACATTATAATTTAAACAACAGATGCCATCCAAAATGCCAAGTAGCTGCCCCGTGTCATCCTCAGCAACATTACCTGCCAACTGGAACACATAAAAGTCAGCATTGCTGAGTGAGTTCTAGTTTTATAAATAAAATACTTTTCTTTCGTTTAAAACCATTCTTTACGTTCATTTGCGATCATACATCATACGTACAAATAGATAATCTCATTATTATCTTTCATCATCGTCAACTTACATTCATTCATTCTCTTTCTTATCGTACATTTCATTCGATCATTATTACTTTCGCTTCTCTATGCTCCAGGCTAATGCCTCGAGCTATACCCCAAACATCATGCACAAGGCGGCTACTGGGCCGAAGACTATAAATAGACTTCAAACATCATGCCCGAGGCGGCCCAACACCGGGGTATTATCATTTGGACCAATGCCATGTGCTATACCCCAAACATCATGCACAAGGCGGGTACTGGGCCGAAGACTATAATAGACTTCAAACATCATGCACTAGGCGGGCCCAGCACCGGGGTAAGCGACAATGGTCCCGTACGTATGGTCAGTCATAAAGACTAGACCCCAGTGTGCATCCTTTTGGAGTAGCTAACCCGCACACCGTTGAGCTAACACCCTTCATTGGTGTGAACCTCCTTACAGTGCTTGCAAGACTTTTCTTACTTCTGATCATTCATTAATGCATGCATTCATTCTTTCTTACTTCTCTTTAGTTATCTTCCACTTTCGTTAAGTACTACTTTACATAAGCATATTCATACGTCACACCACATAAGGTCATGATAATAACATAACATGGAACAACATCATCACAATAGCATACAAAGCATGCAAATCGTAAACAAGCACAGTCTCCCATAAAACCACCTTTCCTAACACTTAAGCTATTCATCCCAAAATCTCAGAAAATTCTGTCTCCTTAAAGAAATGCGGATGAGCAACAAATGCGGATGACAGACAAATGCGGATGAATAAACAAATGCAGATGAGTAACCCAACTGCGGATGAACACCTCAGAAAATATTCTAAGTGTCCCAAAGAAATGCGCATGACCCAAATGCGGATGACTGAAGCAAATGCGCATGGACAAAACAATGCGGATGAACACTTAGCAAATGCGGGTGAACAAAATAGTCGATGTGTTCATCAAATGCGGATGAAGACTTAACTAATGCGGATGAACAACACTTATGCAAATATTCAAACTTAATGCGGATGATCAACTAACCGAAAACCGCATCTTACACTATAATCAGTTCCCAATCCTTATTCTTATACATTCATCGCACCGGTCTAGCATGCTAATCTCTTAGAACAAGCATACAACCACATAAACCGAGCAAAACATGCAGGCCCTAACACACCCACTAAGGCCAAACTTACGGTACAAAATACTGGACTATTAAAAGTTAGTTACATGCATTTCCAGCCCCAAAACAGGTTTAAAACTAGAAACCGAGGATCTATAACTCACCTTAGCAATCTTTCGGGCAAGACTTCCTTCAAACCCGAATGCAATGATTCACACACCTAAAACCCAACAAAACACAACCCAAACACAAACAAAACACATAAGAATGCAACCGAGGCATAGGCCGGCCAAGAACAACTTAAAACGATGAATTCTTACCTTGAATTCGATCTCCTCTTCTTCTTTCTTCAAATCCAAACTCTGCTCTTTCTCTCTCTAAAATCCGGTTGAAGTGAAATATGCAGAGAAGTGTGGGCGGCCATGCCCACTTTATGCACCCACTTTTATTCTTTTTGTCCTTTTGACACATTTGGCCCCTCAACTTAGGTTAAATTATGTTTTCTTTCTTTTATACACATTTAATCCTTCTTTCTCGTCTTTTAAAATTTTCCGGGTGTTACACCTTGATCTCTTGAGCCTTCTTTGCCTTACTCTTTGCTGCTCTGATCAAGTTCTTTCTTTTGGACTTGCTCAACCCTGGTTCTTTCCTCTCCTCAGGAGAATAGTGACCCTTCTTAGGATGATCTTCTTCACTCATCTCAGATCCATCCTTCACTACCTTTTCTTCATCTTCATCCTTTACTTGAATGGGGTCTATGAGTGGAAGCTCATCTTGACAAGTTCCATACCTTGGAGATCTTACAGATAGTTAAGTGTGTGAAGGAGCTATCTCAGTAGATCCCAATTCCTAGTTATTCTGATAACAAATCTTTGCATGCAAGGATAAGGATATGATGTTCTTGAAGGTCTCTTCTTCAAGAACACATTTTTCTGCCAGGGCTTTGCTGATCACAAGCTCAGCCTGGTATTCAGTTAACTTGGTAATGAGATCCTTAATTTTAGTACTGTAATTTGTGTGCTCATGCTTTAGAGTTGAAATAGTTTTCTCTAGATCTTCTATCTTAAGTTTATAATCATTTTCAGCCCTTTTAAAATCAGCTTTAAAAATATTAAAGGACTCAAGATCAGATCTTATTTCCAAGTTTACCTGTATCTATTTACTTTAGCAATACAGTCATGGATGTAAAGATGTTCCAATAACTTGGCTTTTTCATGATCTGCCATTAGTGCTTGGTTTAGGGAGACATCTTTAACCTGAAAGCTCCAATCAAAGCTCCTTCTTCAACAGCAACTACAACTTGCTGCTTGGGCTTCTCAGTCTTTGGAGCTCCATCAATGTAGTTTGGCCTGGTTTGTGCTTGGCCACCATTTGTCCTTGGTGCCTTGCACTCCCTAGCAAAGTGTCCCATTTAATTATAGTTGTAACACTTCACTTTGCTTTATCTAGCCTAAACCTTCCACTAGATGCATTGCTGGGAAACTTCCTCCCAGTTCTCTTATAGAACTTTCTGGCCCTATAAGTGAGAAGAGCCATTTACCGGACTATCTCCATGTACTCCAGATCATCTGGATGGATACAGTCCAGGTCTTCAAGAGTGAAAAGAAAGTTGTTGCTGCTTTCATCAGCAGACACAAAGGCTTATGAATAGCTTGTCTCTAGGAATGGGCTTTCTTGGATGTAACTCTCCCTTGGTGTCTCTAGGAAGGTGATGAAAGGACCCTTTTATGAGTTTTTAGGGGTAGTAGACTAGATGATGCTGTGGTTTTCTACAGTCCCTTTCAACCACATGAAGGGCTGAACCATGCTGATTGTTGGAGGAGTTGCCAGATGGATTTTGCATGTTCATCTCCATCTGGTATCCACTGAGGATACCATACAACTCTGTGAGAGTAAGGGTCTTGAGGTTTTCAGTCCTCTTAATGACCATATAATAGTGTATCCATTATCTAGGAATAGTAGACATGAACTTCCTCATAATATCCCTGCTCCCAAGATTTACTCCAATATCCATTAGAGTATCCACGATCTCAACATACCTTAAGTATTGTTGAGTCATGGTTTCACCTGTTTTGTAGGTGAGCTCTCAAACTGCTGCCTCAAGATGTCTTTCTTGTTTTCTTTTGCTTCATTTGACCCTTCATACATAAGCTTCAGTGCATCCTATAGTTTCTTAGCAGTTTTGCACTTCTTGAAGCCTCTGTAGATAGAGTTAGAAAGAACAGTTTGTAGAGTGGTCATGGCCTTCTAATCTACATCAATCTTCTTCTGGTATTCTTCTGAGTAGTCAGCCACTTCCTTTGGTATCATGCAACCACCAGCAACAGCTGAAGGGGTGCATGGTTCATGATGTCCTGAGACAATAGATCCCCACATCCTGCTATCTTGAGACTTGATGAAGCCTTACATTCTTTGGCACCAAGTATCAAAGTCATCAGGAGTGATCAGTGGAGATTTTGTCATAGTAGTGGTTTCCATATCAGCCTTGGTAAGAGCTGCCATTTGAGTTGTTAAGTGTTTTGTGAAACTGAAGGATTTAAGATGGTGAGATCTTACAATCAAGAGCCTAAAAAGCTCTGATACCAATTGCAGGACCGTTGAAGGGGGTCAATACAATAGTTTCATAATGAAGAGAGAGTTAGAACACTTAATAGATCAAATAGAGACTTGGGTTTGTATAGATGATAATAAGAACACAAGTAAATATGAGACAGAACTAAGAACAATAACAAGATGATATTAGTTTTCAAGAATGATGTATATTGCACTCAAGTTTTTTTACAAGTGTTACAAAGAATATAGAAATATACAAGTACTTGAGACACTTTATACTACATCCTACAGCTGGCCATACTTTGAAGGCCAACTGGAAATACTAATCTAGACAACAAGATCAATGTAGAGTCAAAAGGCAGATTGCCTTTTGACTAGCGACTACGACATGCCATAGCTCACATCCTAATGTATTACAAAAAGGATAAAAGGTACAGAAGTAGAAAGTTACAGACCAATGACCATAATCTATAGTTGACAAAAGCATGGATCTTTTACCAACTCATATAAGTTGGTGAGTCTTTAGAGTGGTAGCGGAAAGTTGTTCAGATTTAGTCAAAAGGTGATTAGAGAAAGCATGTCTTCTCTGTCTTTGGAAGAAATCAGTCTTTGGCTTCAGAATACTTTGTCTCTAAAGCTTAGGAAGACTTCATCTTTGGCTTTGGAAGATTTTAGTCATTTGGCTTCGAAAGATTTTACACTTAGCTTATTTCCTTTGAGTTGTGTAAAACTTCCGAAGTAACTTAGCTCTTTGATTGCTTTGGTTGCATCAGCCTTTAAGTATCGCACCTGATGTGCTCCTTGCATTCCCATGCCAAATGGCCCGCTTTATCGCACCTGTAACACCGGCCAGTTCACCATTTTCATTATCCCAAATGCTATCCCTGCACCTGTTACTACTCCCTCTTTACAGATGGTCAGTCGGAAAGAACCATTCAGACGCTTGAGGATATGCTCCGGGCATGCGTCATTGATTTGGAGGAAGTTGGGACAAACACTTACCGTTAGCCGTTAAAGCTTATGGGTTCATCATTTATTATCTAATATTTTTATAATTTACAAGATTACGTTTATTATGTTTTGTTGATATACTTAAGATGTTATTAAACGTTATGTGCTCGTTTAGTTGTTTTGTTCGGATGAGCCGATGTTAATGGTTTGGAAGTTTTAATGTTCATTGGAGTTCCACGTTCTTTAATTTGTTAACCAAGGTTTATTTTGTAACTTTCGTCTTCTAAGCTATCGGGCCCGAGGCCTATTTGGTCGGTTCAGCATGCCCCATAATCGTGTGCTGGCCTACTGGCCTATATTGGTTATGCGGGCCAAAGCCCATTAAGGTTAGTGGCCCAATGGCCTAATTAGGGTTTGATGGGCCAAAGCCCATTTAGGTGTGTGTATTGATGTGGGCCTAAGCCCAAAGCTATTGGGCCCAATTCGTGAACTCCCTAGGCAAGGGTTTGCTGTCATTGCGTGGTCCAATAAGGTTTCTAAAAAAAAAAATTTAGGCCCAAAAACGGAGGTTGTCACATAATGATATTGCTATTGAATCACGAAGTTTTATTTTTTTTAAAGAATATTATGGTTACTGATAATGAAGAAGGAGGTGATGATGAAATGTCAATTGCATTGAAGCATCCCCTGCAAATATTGGTTCTTTTTTTAAAAATATGAACTGCCCTAATTAAATGGAAACAATAAAAAATTTAATTAATACATAATATAAAATTATCCTTGATGACTCAATTAAATTAAAAATAAAATGTATATCAATCAATGGCTAAGATGAGTTCTCGTAGTGCTCGTAATCTTTAGGAGTTCTAAAAAGATCGTGACCCTATATATATGTGTGTGTGTGTGATATTTTTAGTTTTACTTGGTATATATGATATTTTCCCTATTTTATATTTTTAGATATAACAAATAATTTTTTTCTATCACACTATTTCCCATAAATAAAAGTTACACTTTAGTTTAAAATTATAATTTCAACTTATGAAATATATAACCTAACATTCACCTATTTAAAGTTCAAATATATCATCTTAAAGTAGAATATGGATCATGTTTTTAAGTTTATTTATCATTTAAGAAAATTACTTATTAATTAACTCTATATGATTTTCAACGATGATGAATAATATACTTTCATCTTCTTGTATTTTTTCCATCGGAGTTTTGGTTTTTATTTTGTGGCATGTGAGTGTGCCTCTATGTATGCTCCATGCACCTTTTTTTATTCTGTTTAGAGAGAGAAGGTTGGGTGGTTGGTATGTTATTTTGATTGCTGTCACCTCACTGCGGGGTCTGTTCTATTTGTGTGTTTGGTTGGTGTTCCTAATGTTGTTGCGTCGATGATGGTAACTATTAGCTCGTTTGAGACGTCCTTGAGATTATGATCTGTATTATCATATATATGGATCCCTCTATAAGGCAATGCTAATGATGATTTTGTGTCGATATGATGAACTTTTGTTTGTTTGAGACTGTTTTTAATGTGTATCTTCATTTTGAGATGCTTAGAATCCAACCTATTTTAGTCTCGAATTTTCCTGTTTGCACCATAAATATAAAATCAGCATTCTGATGTTTCTGGTGACAATTTTGAGTTGATGATAATTGCCTTTGGTTGATTAAAAATGCTCTTGAATACGCAACGTGGTGCTTTAAAGTTGGAACCCTTATTTTAAAATTTCAATGTGGGTTTGCATGATGTGTCGGTTAATGGAAGGACCTTCTCCATCTAAGAACACTATTGTTACTCCTCGTTTCAAAATCATATAGAGTTAATAATTAGTTGTTACTTTGATGTTGGGGAGTGTACCCTCATCAAAGAACCTATTGAGTATCTCCTGTTCTAAGTGAAGTGTAAAATTTTTTGGCTGCTCCTTAGGCCGCGGCTCATTTAATCCAAGAATTTAGAGATTAGAGGTCGTGATGAAAAAATATTTATATCAAAAATCACTGTGTTGTCATAGCAGTCTAGTTATTCGCAGCCTTAACGAACTATAATTATTGAGCCTTTCAAGATTCATTATGATCTAAAGCCTCCTTACATATATTGTCTATATCGTTGTGTGTGATTGTGAATTGTTATGTTATATGATTTGTAGAACTCTATATATGATTTTTAAACAGTGTATTTTTTCTCTTTTTCCTTTCATGCATTTGTAGTTTTTATATTTAAAAAGAAAGACAAAGACCTATAGAGAACACCAGCATGGACATTATTGTATAGAAAGTTAATGGTTTTCAATTTAGTCGTTGGTAAGACAAACATTGAGGTTGTAATGATAACTAGATGTGTTTGTTGTTTTGGCATGGCGCCGTTCCCTAGTCTGCAACCACATTAAGCCTACTAAGTAACTAATAAAGCTTATCGATGTAATTGTATTATGATTGTATCTCTATTAAATGTTGTACTTGTACAAATTGAATGGTTTCACGAAACATATCATGTCCAGTGTTTATATAAGTTGTAGTTATAGTTTCATCTACTATCACTAAATGCAGTATTCAAGATCTCATACAAATGACGATAACAATATTCCCTAGTTGTATATATAATGGTAAGTTGCTAATGAACGGTACAAATTTGTATTTCAAAGTTATTTTTATTATCTTCTTTGATTAAATTAATTTTTAAATACATTTGACATAATAGGGCCTTGCGGTAACACAACACCATCACTTCTTAACTACTTAGAATCCAATCTAGTCCCTAAACATTTTTGCTGTGGTTTTGTTTCCTATCACATGTATTTTTTATTATTTTAATATTTATAATTGATTTTGCACATATTAAAATTTTCTTTTATAACTTTAAAATAGAGTTTCGTACGTTCCATATATAATGTTACGATTCTTGTTTTTATCTATGTTTCGGTATAAGCTTTATTCAAAATCTACATGGTTTGCATTTTAATATAAATTTTATTCATATTGAGAAGGGTCATATATGATATTGTTTTTATTTTTTAAAACTCATTTTCTAAATTGACTTGGTTTGCATATGGATATAAAATTTATTCAAACGGAGCAGGTTCATATATAATATTGTTTTTATTTTTTTAAAATTCGTTTGTTGTTCCTTAACATTCATTTTTTACAGCATAAGTTTTTATTGATTTTTGAATATGTCGTTACAATGTGTTTTTTATTTATTTTTCGATAATCAAAATTTAGCTGCTACAGCTTTATGCGTTTACGTTCACCTACAAATTGTATTGATGTCACCTACACATTGCGTGAAAAATAAATAGTTAACAAACTTAGTAGTTTTTTTGAAAGAAATTAATATAGTTAAAAAAATATACTTCACAATTTAATATTTATTCTATGCTCTTGTCTGTGATTCTCATCTGATTTCAAATCTTTACAATTCAAACCTTTACAATTTAAATATTTATTAAATTAAATATAAGGTTAAGTAAAAAAGATTGGTATTGAAAAACTATATAACATATTTGTTTAATATGATATGATGTGTGGATGGTTAATTGATGATTGATTCTGACATTTAATAAATGTTGATGTCCAAACCTCTTTTCTTGAAAACTCACCACACACTCTCTCTCCAATCCAAGACTTTTTCTTTCCTTCTCAACACGGCAATTCCATTCTCTTTTGTTTCTGCGATCCATCGTTGCACCCACCTTCTTCACTTTCACTTATCTTCTTCTCTAATTCTATTCTAATTTAGGTAAAATGCCTTTGGATCTTATGCCATCTATCATCATCATCTCTTGTTCAACAACGTAAGTAGCTCAACAACCCTTGACTTTTTTTAGTAAGAATTCAGTTACTCTGCTTCAGTTTTCAGTTGGGTTTTTCATCCAACACCTTATAGACACACGCCTGCATTCTTTCTTCACTAGTCTAGATTCATTGATTGATCGATAGATTTCTCATAGCCAACACAGAGATCGAGAGATGTGTGATGTTTAGATCATCACTACAAAGGCACAAATCCACCACTTTTGATCGACCCATTCATCTAACTCCGGTATGAGTTTAGATGATGCCCAGATTGTCCCCCAACAACAATCACCCAATACCCTGCAGAATTCATCCTCCCAAGGAGGCAGAAGCTGGAGAACTAACTCCGTCCAAGAGCCTGCTTTTGTCGATTTGGGGTCGAAGAGAGCGCCCCGTGGATCTCGACAAGGAGATGTTGATTCTGAAAGGTTTAGCATTTCCATGTCCCATAGAGAGATTAACGATGGGGATGCGAGGTTGGTTTATGTAAATGATGCCTTAAAGACCAATGAAAGGTTTGAATTTGCAGGAAATTCCATTAGAACATCCAAGTATTCTGTTTTCAGCTTCTTGCCCAGAAACATATTCGAACAGTTCCACAGAGTTGCCTACATATATTTTCTTATTATTGCCATTCTCAATCAGCTTCCTCAGCTGGCTGTTTTTGGGCGAGGTGCTTCGATCTTGCCATTGTCCTTTGTTTTGTTGGTTACAGCCGTTAAAGATGCGTATGAGGATTGGAGGCGGCATAGGTCAGATCGAATTGAAAACAATCGAATGTCATCTGTTTTAGTAGATGGTAGATTTCAGCAGAAGAAATGGAAAGATATTCAAGTAGGTGAGATCATTAAGTTTTCTGCAGATGACACTATTCCTTGTGATGCAGTGTTGCTTTCCACTAGTGATCCAACTGGGGTTGCTTACATCCAGACCATAAATCTAGACGGTGAATCAAATTTAAAAACACGTTATGCAAAACAAGAAACCCTTTCTAAAATCCCCGAAAAAGACATGATTGATGGCTTAATCAAATGTGAGAAGCCTAATAGGAACATATACGGTTTCATGGCCACCATGGAGATTGATGGAAAGCATCTCTCACTTGGACCATCTAATATAGTGCTTCGTGGTTGTGTGCTTAAGAACACTAATTGGGCGATTGGAGTGGCGGTTTATTGTGGCAGGGAGACCAAAGCTATGCTCAATAGTTCAGGGGCCCCATCAAAAAGGAGCCGTTTGGAGACGCGTATGAACCGTGAGATTATCTTGCTGTCAGTTTTCCTTGTTGCTCTGTGTATGGCTGTCTCTGTTTGTGCTGGTGTTTGGTTGAAACGCCATGAAAACGAGCTTGCAATATTACAGTTTTACAGAAAAAAGGACTATTCTGAGCCAGTAGTTAAGAACTACAACTATTCTGGTCTTGGGATGGAGATATTCTTCACTTTTCTTATGTCAGTGATTGTGTTCCAGATTATGATACCAATTTCTTTGTACATATCCATGGAGCTCGTGCGTGTTGGTCAGGCTTACTTCATGATTAGAGATGATAAGATGTATGATGAAACATCAAACTCTAGATTCCAGTGTCGGGCTCTAAATATAAATGAGGATTTAGGACAAATAAAGTATGTATTCTCTGACAAAACTGGTACACTGACAGAAAACAAGATGGAATTCAAATACGCAAGCATTTTCGGTGTAGATTACAGCAGGGAGAAAACAAACTTAGAAGGCGAACAAAGGGGCTATTGCATTCAAGGTGCTACATAGTTTTTTTTTCTCTTCATTCACATTTCCGTTCTTTAATATGCATGTTGTTTGATCAGTCTTTTTGTAGTCAAAATGGAATAAAGTTTTAATGTTCTTATCTGGTTCTAGTGAACGGGCAGGTTTGGAGGCCAAAAATGAAGGTAGAGGTTGACAAGGAGCTACTTGAACTATCAAAAGCTGGAGATAATACAAAGGCTGGCAAACAGATTTATGATTTCTTTCTTGCATTGGCTGCTTGTAATACAATTGTGCCGATTGTTGTTGACACATCTGATCCTGCTGAAAAGTTGGTAGATTATCAAGGGGAATCTCCAGATGAACAGGCACTTGTTTATGCTGCTGCTGCTTATGGTTTCATGCTTATGGAACGGACTTCTGGTCACATAGTTATTAATATTAAAGGAGAAAGACAAAGGTATGTTAGTTTCAACTTTGGCCTACGTTTCACTTATTTTATTTTTTATGCTATATTCTTGAATTATACCCGTGTATGATTATTTTTAAGTTGTTAGTGTACACCAAGTAGCTTAGCTCCTCCCGTGGTGCAAATTTTATGCTTAGTATTAGTCTCATTACTTTTTGCCAAAACTGATAGAAGTATTAGAAGGAAGGACAACCCCTTCAAGTCATATTCCGTTTTTTTGGAGATTTAATAAGAATGGATATTTTGTAGATTTTAACTATGATGGTGAGATTTTTGTCCATGTTAAATTCCAAAGTTCGCTTTAATTTTTGTGTTCTTCAATAACCGATGTATATTTGACGTAGGATCTTCTACTCACTTGCTTATGCATTGGTGGATTTGGGTTACATTTTATCTGAAATTGCTAAATTAAGGGATTCAACTGAAATAGAAACGCGATGTCCTTAAGTTGGACGTCTTTCTTGAAAGATAAACTTGGTAATTAGGAATTGTAATTGTGATTATAACTTGAGTAATTACATGGCTTATATAGACTAGAATAATACATTCTAGACCTTATACAATCTAATAATAATTAAATACAAACTATTTATTTTGTCTAATATCCCCCCACAAGCTAAGGCCAAGGAGCGACTCTTAGCTTGGATCGTAAAGACATGAATCTCGGAGAAGGCAAAGGCTTTGTGAAGACATCTGCAATCTAATCATCTGTAGTGATAAACTGAACCGATAGTTGACCTCGAGCTACCTTCTCACGTACAAAGTGGTAATCTACCTCAACATGTTTTGTACGAGCATGGAAGACAAGATTGGCTGATAAATATGTAGCACCTAAATTATCGCACCATAACATGGGAGCAGACTGAATTGGAACACGTAACTCACGCAAGAGAGTTTGTAGCCATGTGAGCTCGGCAACAGCATCTGCAAGGGCTTTATACTCGGATTCTGTAGATGACCTAGAGACAGTTTTCTGTTTTCGTGCAGACCACAATACAAGATTCGAACCCAGATAGATAGCATAGCTTCCCGTGGATCGACGGTCATCTGGACAACCGGCCCAGTCGGCATCAGAATAGGCCGACAAATTGTTGTGAGTGGAGTCGGCATAGGCATGTAGGGCCGAAGAAGAATGATGTTGAATGAGAAGCCCATGAGAGATGGTGCCTTTGAGATACCGTAAGATGCGCTTGACGGCAGACCAATGGTTTTCTGTAGGAGAATGCATGAATTGGCAGACTTTGTTAACTGCAAAGGCGATGTCAGGCCTTGATAAGGTGGCATATTGAAGAGCTCCAACCACTTGTCGATACTTAACTGGGTTGGCAAACTGAGGACTGTCGCTCAAAGCTAGGTTGGTCGTGGTGGTCATGGGAGAAGAAACAGGTTTGGCGTCCGATAAGCCAGCTTTCTGTAAGAGCTCCAAGAGATACTTTTGTTGAGACAAAACAATGTCAGATCCTTTTGAGGCAATCTCGATACCCAAGAAATAAGATAGCCGACCCCTGTCTTGAACAGGAAAGATGCGACCCAGGTGCTGAGTAACTGAATCAATTGCCTGGGAGTTATTACCTGTTAATATTATATCATCAACATAGACAAGCATGTAAAGTAAGGTGCCCCCAGAAGAGTAAATAAATAATGATGGATCTGTTTTGGAGCCCTGGAAACCAAGCTTGTAAAGTGTGGTAGATAACTGGTGAAACTAGGCCCTCGGTGCTTGTTTGAGGCCATAAAGAGATTTGTGAAGAAGACAAACATAATCTGGCTTTGTCGGGTCTACAAAGCCTGGTGGTTGTTGTAGATATACGGTCTCCTTCAAATCCCCATGTAAAAAGGCATTTTCGATATCTAATTGTCGAAGAGGCCACTGCTGTGTAACGGCCAAAGGCAAGACGAGGCGAATCGTAGTCGCCTTTACAACCGGACTAAAAGTATCATCATAGTCAATACCAGATTACTGTCTAAAACCTCTTGCACATAAGCGGGCTTTGTAGCGTTGTATAGCCCCTTGTGGGTCTCGCTTAATCTTGTAGACCCATTTGCGATCAACAACATTTGAACCAGGAACATGAGGAACCGGAGACCATGTCCCATTCCTCAACAGTGCCGAATTTTCATCAGCCATGGCAGCACGCCATTGCGGCAGTTTGTAAGCAACGGTAAAGGAGTTTGGTACGGTATCTTGGTTAAGGATAGTGGTGTGGAATGAGGCTGGATTATATGGTTTAGTGGGTTTAGGATTGGGTCGTTGGTTAAGGGGCCTTGGACGAGGAATGGGTGTAGGTGTTGGAGTGGGTTGGGTTATGGGAACGGTGTGAGATGTGGCATTGGTTTGGGCAGTGGCATCGGGCTGGGATGTGGAAGTAGATTGGGGCTGTGACATCGGTGGTGTTTGAGGCTGAGTGGAAGGTGGCGGGGTCGTGGTGAAGATTTTGTGACGACGGTGGTAGGTATATAAAGGAGGAGGTGATGGTAGGGGAGTGGGTATAGTGTCGGATGGAAAAGAGGTGGGTGAAGGGGTTTCACCTTCAGGTGTATAAAAGGGAAGGGGGTCGGGATAGATAGAGATGTAGGAGTCAGGGGAGGTGGTTGTTGTGGATGTAGGTGTGGGTTGATGGAATGGAAAACATAGTTCATTGAACCGAACGTGACGAGCAATGTATAAAAGCTCAGTGTTTGGGTCGAAGCAACGGTAGCCGTGGTGGTCTGGACTGTAGCCTAAAAATACACATGGCATTGAACGAAATTCGATTTTGTGTTTGTTATAAGGGCGGAGGTGAGGAAAGCATTGGGAGCCGAAGACTCGTAAGAATGAATAGTCTGGTGGACGATTGAAAAGATGTTGGAATGGTGAAATAGATGAGTTAGTTCGAGAGGGCATACGATTAATAAGATATACGGCCAGTGTTGTAAAAATCGCTAGGCGCTAGTCGGGCGGCGAGGTAGGGACTCGGGATTAATCGGTTTGGAACTTTTATATGTAATTTTCAAATCTTTATATATACACACACATTTTTATATGTATTTCTACTAAAAATGTTAGTTTTATATATATATATATACATGTATTGCCGGAATTTCGGAGTTTTCGCAGAAATTTTTAGATTTCGCCGGAATCTCGCCGGAAAGTCGCCGGAATCTCGTCGGAATCTGGAAAAAACTCTGATTATTGGCCGACTAGGGCCGATTAGGGCCAATTAATCCCAATTTTTAACCAATTTCACCGATTAGCGATTATTGTTGCCGATTAGCAAAAATCTAAGCGGGGAGCCTCCGATTACGAATTAGTCGTCGATTAATCGGCCGACTAATCCGATTTTTGCAACACTGTATACGGCTGTGTCAAATGCATAATTCCAGAAACGATGTGGAACATGAGAATGGGCAAGCAGGGTGAGACCGGTTTCGACGACATGGCGATGTCGTCATTCCACAACACCATTTTGTTCACTAGTGTGTGGGCACGAGAGGCGATGGATGATCCCTAGGGAGTGAAAAAATGAGGAAAGATTCCTGAATTCGCCACCCCAGTCTGTTTGAACCTGCTTAAGTTTCGTATTAAATTGACGTTCGGCCATTATCATGAATTGTTTAAATAGGTCAAACACATCTGATTTCAATTTAAAGGGGAAAATCCACATGAATTTGGAATAATGATCTACACACAAAAGAAAGTAATTGTGACTCTCAATAGATGTAACAGCGGATGGACCCCAAACATCACAAAACACATGATCTAACACGTTTGAACTTTTAAAAGTGGAATTCAATAAATGTTGTTTAGAAGATTTGCCAATAGAACAAGAGTCACCAAATGAAAGAGAATAATTACTATTCAAAGGTAAACGATAAAAAGATAGCATTGACTTCAAAAGTTGTGGGTGAGGATGCCCCAATCTTTGATGCCAGATGTTGGAAGAGGTCCGACTTGCAGAGAAGGCTACTTTTGGAACAACTTGTGAGCAAGGGAGCTTGAAGGAGTAGAGCCCATCATTGCTTGGACCCGTGAGGAGGGTAGTGTGTGTAGACTTGTCCTTCACAGAAAAGAAAGTGGCATGAAATTCAAAATACACATGGTTATCATGACAGAATTTTTGGACAGATAGTAAATTTTGTTTAATGTGGGGAACATGGAGGATATTGTGAAGGTTAAAGGTACGATTAGGTGAGTTGAAATGTTTGGAACCGATATGTAAGATGGGTAACCCCTTACCGTTGCTAACATGGGGATTGTCACCGGCATGATATGCTTTAGAATTGTCGAAACTGGACAGGTCTGGTGCAACATGATGACTGGAGCCTGTGTCTGGAAACCAGGAGGAAGATACTTGTGACCTGAAATCGGCGTAGTTGGCCGATGGTTGTTGCCGTGGCCAAATGGTAGCGGGGTCACGATTCGGACACTGAGATGGAATATGGCCAATTCCGCACCTGTTACAAGAGCCATACACAGTGTTTTGATTAGATGCCCAACTAAATTGATTTCTGTTACCTCCGTTATTGTGGTTGAAACCTCCTCGTCCACGGTTGTTATTTTGCCTATTATTGCGATTGCTGGATGAACGGTTGGTGTAGAAGGCTTGAGGCTGTGAGGGGAGTTGTAATTGCAGCCCTAATTGGGCCGCAAGCTGTTGGACAGCCTGCGGCAAAGAGGGCATGAAGTTCATTGAGGGCTAACTGTTTGGTTGAGGCTGTAGTCTTGAGTCCATTGTATTCAGAACGAAGACCCGAGATAACAAGCATAACAATGTCTTTTTCTTTCATCGGTTCCCCTATGTTAGCCAGGGCATTAGCATACTCCTGAGCCCTTGTCAAGTAGGCAAAGAAGGACTCATCTGGCATCATCTCAATTCTCAAGAGTTGTGTCTTCGATGTTGACTCTCGTGAGGAGGTATGGGGAGCATAAGCTCGTTCAAGGGAGAGACATAGATCTCTTGATGTGGTAGTACCTTGAGCGTGTTGAAAAGCACTTTCTGAGATTGTAGAAAGGATAAGCATCCGTACATGGGCATCGTTAGTCACCCATGCAGAGTGTTGGGGATTCGGTTGTGATGCGGGTGCTGTCTCCGATTCGTTGTCTTTTCCGGAGGAGGAGGAGACCGGGATAGTAGCTTTCGGGCATGGGATTGTGCCATCTACGTAACCAAACAGTTTGTTGGTGATAAAAAACGGTTGTATCATTAGCTTCCAGTGGCCATAATTATCAGGGTTAAGGGGAAAACTGAACTGTGAGAGTTGTGGATGGCTTTTTCCTTTTGATCGAATGCTATTGTTGTGGTTTTCTAGAGGTAGGGGATCGGCTGATTTGTGTGGTGGCGGCTAGGGTTAGGGTTAGGGTTAGATGGCTCTGATACCAAGATAAACTTGGTAATTAGGAATTGTAATTGTAATTATAACTTGAGTAATTACATGGCTTATATAGACTAGAATAATACATTCTAGACCCTATACAATCTAATAATAATTAAATACAAACTATTTATTTTGTCTAATAGTGAAGATTGGGTTGAGTGATATTATTACTGTATATATGTTATGTGAAGTTGCCAAAAATATATATCTTTAAGTTCCATCTGGATTTTAAAGCAGATCCTTTATGGACATCTTTTTTATATGCCATTTTCTGCTTATAGACTCCTAGATTTTATCTTTTTTTGTATACCTAGATTCTAATTTGATGAACTACCTATCATGACAGCACAGGTTTAATGTTCTTGGAATGCATGAGTTTGATAGTGACAGGAAGAGAATGTCGGTTATATTAGGATTCCCTGATGGTTCTGTAAAAGTCATTGTTAAGGGTGCAGATAATTCCATGTTTAACATTATTGATAAATCTCTAAACTTGGATATAATTAAGGCCACTGAAGGCCATCTCCATTCATATTCTTCCATTGGTTTAAGAACCCTTGTTGTTGGAATGCGGGAATTGGGTGTCCCTGAATTTGAGCAATGGCAGTCTTCTTATGAGACCGCTAGCACTGCTGTAATGGGCCGAGTCGCCTTGCTTCGGAAGGTTGCAATCAATTTAGAAAATAATCTTGAAATAGTTGGTGCATCTGCAATTGAAGATAGATTGCAAAAGGGTGTGCCAGAAGCAATAGAGTCTTTAAGAAAAGCAGATATAAAAGTTTGGGTTTTGACTGGTGACAAGCAAGAAACCGCAATTTCAATCGGTTATTCTTCTAAACTTCTAACAAGAAACATGCGTCAGGTAATAATTAACAGCAACTCTAAAATGTCGTCTAAAAAGAGTTTGGAGGACGCTTTGATTACTTCTACAAATTTCTTAGTGTCTGATGATCAAGACACTGGTGGTTCTGATGGTAATACAAGTTCCGTTGCTTTGATTATTGATGGAACAAGCCTTGTATATATCCTCGACACTGAACTTGAAGAGCAGGTGATTACTGAACTCTTGAACACACAAAGTTTCCTTTGTTCAAGTATAATATTTTTATGTGGAATGCTTAGTTCTTTTTCATCTTTCAGCTATTCCAGGTAGCCAGTAATTGTTCTGTGGTACTTTGTTGTCGAGTTGCCCCATTGCAGAAAGCTGGGATTGTGGCACTGATAAAAAAAAGGACAGATGACATGACTCTTGCCATTGGGGACGGTAAGCATTGTTTCTTGTTTTAGTGAACTGAGATATATCACGTGCTCATAAGTATTATATTTTTTTTTTTCTAGAATTGTAAGGTAGCAATATGGGTGGGTTCATTGTTGGGCAGGTTTGGAAACGGGCTAGTTATAGCATTGTTATGTAGTGTGGGTTGAACTCAAAACATTGTTTTTCAAATTTTTTTAAATATTTTTGTATGTGTTAATCGTGATGACAAAAACAATATTAAAAATTATAATCCGAATCTTTGAATAGAAATTATTTGGGAGGTTGTATGCACTAAAATTGGACTTTGGGCAACTTTCAAGTTTCAACCTGTTTGACCCATTCTCCTTTTAGCTAAAATCTTGATATAACCCCTTTATGAGATAAAACACAACCCAAATTGACCCATTCATTTTGCTCCTATAACCTTCCTTGTCAAGTCAAGGACTATCCGAGCCACAATATTGGATTTTCTTACAAACTCAACAGCGTATGGAGGTTTAACAGTAGTTTTTGGGAACTTAAAAAATATATATTCATGTTTGAATTGGTGAATCTGACATATACATTGAAAATATATCTTTTTTTCTTGAAAAATGCTTTCATATTGATTTAGGTCTGATGATAAATGTTTCTGTTAAATTTTCCAGGTGCCAATGATGTTTCAATGATCCAAATGGCTGATGTTGGGATTGGAATCAGTGGGCAAGAGGGTCGTCAAGCAGTGATGGCATCTGATTTTGCAATGGGTCAGTTTAGGTTTTGGTTCCTCTTTTGTTGGTCCATGGACATTGGAATTACCAGCGCATGGGTTACATGATACTCTATAATTTTTATAGGAATGCAGTGTTTGTCCTCGTCTTGTTCTGGTAAGTCTGTGCATCTCCAATTAAAAACATAAATATTTACCTTCTGACTTTCATTCAAAATTAATTTGTAATTGCATGCTTGATATTTTACCTCTTCTAATGGCAATTGGTGTGTCACACAAAAAAATTCTGTATATTTCCCTACCGGACTCTCAGAATGACCCAATGCTAGAAGGATGTCTGATGGGATGTGAAAAGTCCATGAATTTTGACCAATTTAAGGTGAAAAGGGGGTTGCTCTAGGGGTTGCAAAATGGGTGGGTGGGCAGAATGACCTGAAACACGTTTGTGTAATTTTTTTTGTGTTAAATATAATTACAAAAAACTATTTTATTATGATATCTTAAATAAAGTTATTTAGGAGGTTGTATGCATAAAAAGCTCCACAACGGGCACCCTATCAATCCATTTGACCTGTCTTCTTTTTTACTTTTTTTTTTTTTTTTCAATTTCCCCATTTAACCGGTTAGATATGAAACATAACCAAAGTTACCAATTCATAAGCAAATGGGTTGAAATCGCCATCTTTAGGTTGCACCACCATGAATACGGGAGTGTGCCTTGGAAAAAAGATCTAGAGCCCCTTCATTACACTTTAGATGACGGTCAACCCATTTCCTTTATAGTTCTCTTTGTGTTTCTTTTTACTTATTGGCCTGTTGTCAATATGTTATTACCCAAATGGACCTGTTTTCATATGAACGGGTAATTGTCAAATCAAGTGTTCTTTTGTTAATATATTCATGATTTTTCCAGGTACGTGCTCTTTACAGGCTTCACTTTGACCACAGCCATCACCGAGTGGAGCAGCGTGTTATATTCTGTACTCTACACCTCAGTACCTACAATTGTTATTGCAATTCTTGATAAGGATTTAAGTAGAAGGTCTCTGATGACATATCCTCAGCTATATGGGTCTGGTCAAAGACAAGAAAGCTACAATTCAACATTATTTTGGCTTACAATAGCTGATACACTATGGCAAAGTATAGTTGTTTTCTACGTCCCCCTTTTTGCATACTGGAAAAGTGACATTGATGGTTCGAGTTTAGGAGATCTTTGGACCCTGGCAGTTGTGTTTCTTGTCAATATTCACTTAGCCATGGATGTTATTAGGTGGACTTGGATCAGCCATGCATCCATTTGGGGGTCTATTATTGCAACTTGCATTTGTGTTATTATCATCGATGTGATTCCTATGTTACCAGGTTATTGGTATGTATAACCTTTTAAGTGATTTGCATTGAGTTGAGGTGCCAAAATGGGTGGATCGGGCTGGTTGGGTCAGAATTTCTTATTTTGTTTAGATTCAAAAATGGTTGGGTCTAGTTGACCTATTCATATTTTTTTACTTTTATAAATAACTAATATGTTAAACATGATTAGGACACCTGTACTATTTCGATAATAGTTAAAATTTTAGAACGAAATGATTTAGGAGGTTGTATGCATTGAAAAGACACTTAGTGGGTGACTTTTGACATGTTTAACCAATTTGACTTGTTTTCTTTGAGTGAACTTTTTACCATTTTAGTATCTAATTCACAATTGGAAAGTCTGTTGGGAAAAATCCGGTTTATTCATTATATTGTAACAAGAATTTGGAAAAATCATAAACAGTCAGGGAGTTGAAATTTGATTCTTTTGATCTCAAAAAGTCAATTATGCAACTCTGCTTGTTATGGTAGCACGCCTACACATTTTATATCCACAAGCAGGCCTATATCTCTTCTATTATTATTATTTATGCAGATTTTGTGGTTTATCTTTGTAGGGCAATATTTGATCTTGCAAGCAAGGGATCATTTTGGATCTGCTTGCTTGTCATTCAAATAGCGGCGCTTGTTCCTCGATTTGGTATAAAAATGGTCATACAACACTGTAAACCTTCCGATGTTCAAATAGCAAGAGAAGCTGATAAGTTTGGAAATTCAATGGATTTGGGTGGTCAAGAAATAGAAATGAATCCATCTCGACGATGACCCGTTTTATTCTGGTTCATTGCATTTTTTTTTTTGTTTTGTGATTTTTTTCTTCTCATTCTTTAGGTTGGTAGAGAAACAAATTGTTCTCTTGCTTGCCAGTGGCATTAGATGTGTAGTCTTTCTAGGTTTGTATTAATGTAGATTAACATTATTTATGACCCGAATTGGATGCATGTTGCATCTATTTCTCTTTTGAAATCTGTCAAAATACGAATACGGAACATTGTATGCTTCTCCCTTTAATCAATGAAACCTTTTACCTAACTTTACCAGCTTGTTGGATACAAAGATATGAAGTAGAACTTTGTATCTTACAGAATGGATGTAACATATGGTACTAGGTTAGAGACTCTGTGTATTACACGGGTTGCTTAAATGTAAATGTAAGGTTATATTCTTAGTAATAAAGATTTTCATATTGTATATTTATGAAATAGTATATAGTTTTTAATGCATATTCTATAAGTATTATATAGTTTTTCAGCAAGTCTCCGACACCACCCCCACCGTTGGCGACTCCACCTTCAACAGTAACCTGCAACAGTCCACCGCTTCACTGAGGCAGCAACATACTCCAACACTGCAACCGTCCCACCTTGCCAACACCTGTACCCCCTTTGGACAGTTCATCTGCTGAGCATCGATTTATGATTCAGTTTATCGTCAATTTTAGGATATTGTTTAGTTTTGAATTTGGTTCAACAATGTTAATTGGTGTTCTTGTTTTTCAATCGGTTTGAAGATCTTTATTTGTTCAACCTCTCTCTGTTTTGGCATTCACATTTATACAGAAACAATATCATGGTTATATTTAGATTTGCCAATCGAATTTTTGTGGTCTTGAATTATTTGTAGACTTCTAGAACAATTGTCCGGTTATATGATCATACCAAAGCAAATTTAAGGAATAAAAATGTTGAAATCAAGAAATTTACTTCTCGAACTTCAATACGAGATCAACAATAATCCGTCTCCACCTCAGCTACATCTCCTCGTCGCAGCCACACAATCGCAGTCGAGACCACAATCCGCCGGTAATCCCACACCAACGTTAAGTCTTTGCAAAGCAAGACCACTACCGCGACGACGATAGTGCTGCAATTTGTGGGTTTTTGTCACCGATGGTGGTGGATATGGTCAACGGTGGTGGAGGTGGTAAGGGGACTATGCTGGTGGTGTTGGTTGCCGGAGATGGGTATGTGCTGCTTGTGGTGGGGTGGTGGGCGTGGGGTATGGTTGAGTTCCAATTATTATTAATAATTCTTTCTGTTTTTTTATAAAACACCTTATAAAAATAGTAAGATTAAACCTGTAAGCCATCCATCACAAGGAAGAAAAATGTTAACTTTATTCTATTTTAAAATATCAAACACAGTATAAAAATATTTATAGAAATCATTTAATAGGATAGGAACAAAAAAATATAATATATATATATATATATATATATATATATATATATATAACAATTAAATAAAATTTATTTAATAAATAGAAGCGAGAAATTGTTGAGGAGACATGAGACAATGGCACATGTGATTTTGAATTTTTAGTTACTAGTATAGAGATTAGTAGTGATGTTGGGCTTGATCTATTTTTTTCTTATGTCTTTTCGAAAATAATAGGCCAAACTACTAAATAGGTTCGTCTGGTAGCCAGACTCATTCAATCTCTTTAAACATGGATATGCACATGTACATTTAAGAAAATAAAGACAACAAGAACATGAACATCAAATACAAATGCATTTATATTCATGTGTAGTGATTACGACTTAATTTATTTGGATGTTAAAAGTTGTCACATCCCGTTGAAAGCATGGAATGGTTGGAATGTGACTATGGCTCAAAACACACTAATTACAAAGAGTTTTAATGGATTCAACCAACCCCCATGAATTTTTTGTTTATAGTTGTATCTATGTTATGGTCTTGACCAACTCCCAAGAAATTTTGACAACGACCTCCATGATCTTTTTATTACCAGCAACCCTAAAAAATATAAAATTTAAAAGTTTTACAAATGTAAACATATAAGTTGTAAAAAAGAATAACTAATACAAACTTGCTATAAAATAATCTTAGACCATTATACTCATAGGTTTTAGCTCACAACCCAATGTCACACCCCATTGATCGAGACTGGCCGTGACTTACTGATATCAACACAATATTACGGAATATAATAATTTGAAAATGCATGGTTACAATCCCAAAGTAAATTGTCTACATCGCGTTACATCAATATTAAATTATAAAAATTTATCATTGTCTAAAACCCAAATAATATATTTTATTTAGAATTTTCTAAACATAATATAGTGAATAAGGTTGTGGTTAAATCTCCAAATATCCAACTAAGGCGATTCTTATTCATGTGTCACCTACTAATTATTCTTCTCATAAAATACACACCCACAATACGTCAATATAATGTTGGTGAGCTCATAATTCATGACACATGACCTTTCATGAATAATTTATAGTAAACAATAACATTGGTGCGCTAAAAAATGTATCATAATCAAACCCGGACTTGAGCTACCCACCTGAGTGCTAAAATACCCCCTAGCTCATACCCCTTATTGTTATGGGTTTAAGTGTGCCCTACTAAGCACGATTAAACTGTATTAATTTGTGAAATAATGATTATTAAATCTCAGTGGGGGGGGGGGGTCCTGTCATAAGGGTCCATTGTATGCGAGTGATTTCCCAAATAGTACTATCCACAAACTACTTGGCTCCTACTATAGTTAATGATCGTGGTAACATTCACGAACAGAAGCAGGAACTATTGCATCATAAAATAATTAAAGAGTATGTATTTCACCTCGAAAGTTTAAGTAAAAAGGGTTCATGAGACTCACTCGGACGTTGTTCTTGAAGTAGGTGCTCGAGATCTTGAGTGCTACCGACCATCAAGTTTACTAAGTTCATTTTATATGTGTTAATATTTCATTGAGTAGTTATGTATGTCCAACCTATGTGTGTTAAGTTTACTTTTATTTGGTTTGTTAGTTCTTGTTACACATGTGTAATTTAAGTTTCATGACTTGAGTTTTGAAGTCTTATTATGTGTTTTATCTACGTACAAGTCTATGTATTAATATTTTATATTTTTATTATAAGTGTATTTTAGTTTCAAAACAGTAAGGTTTCTTTTATTGATAGTTTTGGTCCCTAAACTTTGTTAAACTAACACCTGTAACCTTATAGTTTGGATTTTGGCACTTTATTTAGTTATGATGACCTTTATTGTTATTAAGTGAGATATTCTGATGGAATATATCACTTTTGATGTTATTCTATCTTCTTTATTGATTTTATAATTTATTTTTGAAATAGGCGTTTTATGTCGTTTTAGCGAGAATTCTTACTTAGTTAAAAATGCGTGTATAATACGTTTTCATTTTATGTTTATGTCTTATTAGCTAATTTAGTTCCTGAAATATTAAATTATGCTTATAAGATTGTTGTTCGGTTTTGTATTTTAGCGCGTATTGGGTCGCGTTTGGGACGTGTTATGTAAAATTTATTAAAATAATTAGTTTTGTTGAACTTTAATTTATAGAATACTTTTATGGGTAATAAATTACTACAATATTTAAGTTTTCTATTCTGGATTTTTATAGTTTACTTCTATTTTTGTGATTAACTACCTTTTAATAATTATAATTTCTATATAATATATACAAAATTCTATAAATAATAAAATTTTTGTTTATAAATTTTTTAAATATAATAAAGTCATTTTTAAGAAAATTCAGATTCTAAGTTGTTTTTCAGTTTTACACTTTATTACGGTCGCAATTTGGTTTTTAACATGTTTTCGGGTTCACATAGATTCTGGTCTTATTTTGGTCATAAGCTACTTTAATATGTTTTACATCATTATTAGGTTCTAGATTTTTAAAATTTTTGGTATAGAACTCGTTTTAACACTTTTTATATTTTTAGCATATTTTACATTTGTATTTTTGTTTAACATGTAAATCAACTCTAAAAATTATGAAACTTAAATTTTAGCCATTCATTATCATTATTAGGCTATTAGAATTATATAGTTTTTGAATGTTTATATTACTATTTTCGTTAATTATTTGGTTAGTCTCATTAAATTTAGTTAAGTCTTGGTTTTGGCATTTCAAGCAGTTTAAATAGATTTTTCTCTTCCTAATCGGTCCCTTATATTAAATAACAAAGAAATAAAATATTTATTTTCCAAGCTTTTAATCTTAGATGGAAAATAGACTACAGTTTCATAATTCATGAAACTTTGTTTATAACTTATGTCAATCATATTAAACTTTCAGAAATATTAAGATTATGATTTGGAAATCATCTTATATTTTTTTTTTTTTTATGTAAAACAGAGTTTTTCAGGTAAACTAGTTTTACTAAAATCGTGTTTATGACCAACGACACTAGGTGTAAACTTTTGTATCTTTTAGGAACTGAAAAATATGATGTTTTAAGTGTTCATAAGATGTTGAGGATGTCATGGGGTTTGTTGAGTCACCCTATACACTATATTTTGCATGTTTTCCCGGTTGGTGTCGGTTACCTTGACGTGAAGGATGGTTGTGAGGAGTTCAAGGGCTGCTGTAGGGAGTTGGAATAATAATGATAAGCTACCCAAAACAATAAGTTAATTTAGGTTCAAGAATGAGAGAATTGAAGGATGTGAGTTGAACAATGTATAGGTGTATGTGTGATTACCTTGCCTTGAAAGGGTTGATGTTGTTTAGCTTGGGTCAATACTAAGAGCTTCTGAAACTTGAGTGTTCTTGAGTGCAAGAAGGTTATCTCACTGTATAGAATCAAGGAAAAATATTAGAGAGAGTTATGATTTGAAAAAGTGGGTGGGGTATGGTGATAGGGTTGGCCGAAATAGGAAATGGGAAGGAGTTGGGAGCTACAACTTCTTAGAGTTTGCAAGATATAGTCGGATGTTGGGTGATTTTATGTAGAGGATCAAAAAAGCAAGATATTGTATGGAAGACTTGATGTGAATTAGGTGGGTTGGGGGGTGATTAGACTAGTCAAGATTATATAAAACTCTTGTTAGTTGTTATAAAATGTTCTTGTGTGATTTTATATAAAATTTGCAAGACTTGAGTCGGTGCAAGTAACTTGTATGCATGTTTTCATGTGTGCATGCTGTGTTGTACATATGTATGCATATGAATGTGTGTGTCGTGAGTATGTATGTATGTATGTATGTATGTATGCAGGCATGCTTGCATAATATAGTTTTGTCTTATTTCATTTTAATTATCTTGATTTTAAATTAATTGGTTAGAATTGTATAGCTAGTATTTGATAGGATTATTAGTATCTTATTCAAATCTTATAAAATATGGATGCATGAAATCTTTAGATTGCATGTGTGTGGTGTTTGATATATATATACATTAGTGGAAATGCCTGTGCATTGCGGTGGTATGGTTGTTGCCCAATTTTTTGGGAATTTGATTTTAGTCAGTATCGGCTTTGTGCGTTATGAGGTAAATTAAAAAAATCAAAATATAATTATTGAAAAAATTGAATGAGAGAAAACAATTACGTATATCACAAAAGTCTTTAAGACAACTATACTAACAACTATATTATCACAACAAGATTAGTGAAACATGGGTGGTATTCGTGGTCGGAAATCACTTATACCTAGATTTTAGGGGGGGGGGTTTCGTTTTATGATGCTTAGAGTTTCATTCAATAGATAACTACGTATTTATTTGTTTACTTATTAAAAAGATGTAAGATTTTATACTAAGTTTCGCTCTTTTTTCCTAGTTTATTAGCCCTTCGAAAGTATTCTATCTTATAACTAACCAACCATCCCCAAAATTTGAATGATATTTGATGGAAACAGCTTATATACTTGTCTTTATTTTTTCATATATAACTTAACTACAGAAACAAAAACAACATCAATTCATGCTTTTTGGAAAAAAAAGAACATTTGCTTATAAAATATGCTCATAGCCGAAACAAATAGATGAACTCCAAGTTCAACCTAACAAAACTTTTGACCTCAATGATTTTGCACTTCAAATGACAGTAAATTAGGTAATAAATCAATTAAAACTAGATAACAAGAAAAGTAAAATATTAAAATACAAATCAAAGTTGACTTGATTTGAGGGTGGTTGGAACAAAGCAACAGGCCAGTGAAATCTTTGGAGATTTGACGGCAAATGTTATTCCTGTTGAATAAGAAACCGGCGATGGTGGATGAGAGTGAATCAATATGTAACCGCCAAACACTTGGAGATAAAACTGGGGTATAACGATGATGTTTGAGGCGTGCGATAAAGATAATATTGATGAGACGGAGAAAGATGAGGGGTTGAGGGTGCAAAAGGAAGACAAAAGTATAGTGGTTTGTGAGTCGATGATTCTGGAAATTGAGTGAAGAATTTACAGCATAATTCAACATGATGATCATCGGAGGCAGCTTTCGATGGTGATTTGCATAGACCAGAGAAAGTTAATGGAGAAATTGTCGCCATAAATTACCATCTTGATTGTTATTATGCTGTTAACAACCGGCAACCAAAAGAGGAAGGGGGATGAGTGCTCAATCGCAATGAATGAATGGCATTGAAAGTGAATGTCGTTTTTGTTTGGGCACGTGTATATGCTTTAGCATTTGTATTGTAAGCATCATATGTTGTACTTTATTGTAAGGGCATAAATGGAATAAAATGATTAATTTTTTGAAATTCAAGCATGACTTTTCATATGGGTGTCTTTATCTGATGTGTGTAAAGTATTTATATATTTTGGATATGAAAATTCACACAATTTATTTTAATTTTAAAGAAACGATTATCACCTTTAGACTAACTACACACAATAGGCAAGCGCACCTAGCGTATAGTAGTATAGCTTGAGGTAAGAACCGAGTATCGATCTGTGGACACAATGGCTCCCAATACTAAATCATCATCACTATTTAACTGATCAATTGAGTTTGGATTTGTGAATATTGTAACTAACCAAAACGATTAGCAAATTAAACTAATAAATTAAGGAAGTAAAGATGAAGATACATAATCAATTAAAGATACCACTTGGACTTTGATTCCACTTAGCACAGAATTAACAACTAGCACAAACTCGAGGTGAGACCATTTTTTACACATAATACATGGAAGTAGCCTAAACCCCCGTCAAGGATATCTAGACATATAATCTTTTGGAAAGCTAGAATGATAAACACATAATAGCCACCTAAAGTTATGCCGTGAGAAACTAATGATACAATTATGTCAATGTTAAAAATGAATTAGACTCCTATTAGGGTTACCTAATTCCATAAATCTTTGGAAAGGTAACACGATAAACACATGATAACCACCTCAACATACGTAAAATAGACAAAACTACAATTACTTTTCAACTCATAAACTTCACACCATGATTAAAAAATAATTAATAACCAATGACAAGAGAGATTCATGACATATATCATGGTTTTCGCAAACATAAGCATAAGGATGCACATTTGACCAGTTTTACTAAAATTTCAACCTTCATTTACCATTCCAAGTCAAATGTCACAAGATTACATACAAAAGATGCAATTATATGCATAATTCTTGTAAGAACATGAAGTTTTCTAACATAACATGCTTACAACACCCATAAGGTTGAACATTTCATCAAACCAGAACAAACACACACAATCATTAAAGAATAATCAAGCTTTATCATAGCATCAACATAAACATCACCAAGAATCATACAAGTTGTTAAATCATGCTAGGTTTCATCTAATCCAAGTGATAATAAGTGCTTAGCCCATAAGGCTTACAAAAAACACACCCAAACTCAAGAAAAGGAAGAACTCATAGTTGATCTAAAGAATTCAAACCAATTTGGAAGAACTCATGTTAGATCCTCCTTGAATGTGTGAAATCTTCAATCTTGGCCTTCAAATCTCTCAAGAACTCTGAAGTAGATCCAAAATCACCTAAAGGGGTGAGAAAGGCTAGGGTTTGAGGTAATTTGAAAGTTATGATGAAATGGGGGTGAAATTAGGTTAAAAACCCGATTTTGCTCCGCACATGGTCATGTGGGATAAATGTGTAGGTCGTGTAGGCTGCAGTTTCATAGCACAATGCTGCACAGCGACATGGCCATGTAGGGGTGCCTACATCCTCGAGTCAAGAGCTTTTCTTCACAAACTTCAGCTTTTCTTCAATTTTCATCAAAAATCATCAAATGACCACCGAGGACTACAATATTCAAATATAACACAAATAAGAGTATAAATAAATAAATTTGTAACAAAAATGATTCAAATGAGGAATAATATTATAACACCCGAAAACTTCAAAAGGAAAAGAAAGGAAAAGTAAAAGAGCAAATGGGATATTATTTTAAAATGCATGGGGTAAAAGTGTACAAAGGCCAAACCGTCCCATAATGGGGTTTAAAAAGAAGAAATGGCCGCTCATACTTCTCTCCCATGCACTCCACTTAGGCTAGTAAGAGAAAGAAGCTCCCATCCGGCTCCAGAGAGAGAAAGTGGAAAGTTCTTCAAGAAGGTAAGATTTTAAGGTACTTTCTTCTTGGTTCTTGTCGGGTTTAAGCTTCTGGAACAATTTCTATGTGTTTATATGTGTTTAGTTGCTTCTTTGAGTGTGTTTAGGTGTTATAACTCTAGGTTGCTCTCGGATTTGTTGTGGGTTGCTTGAAAGTTGGTTAAGGTGAGTTCTAGATCCCTTTTTACTTGTTTTCTACTTGTTGGGGCTGATATGTGTATTGAAAAATGATGTTACTGGACAACTATGTTTTCTACTATTAAAAATGACTTTTTACAAAAATGTATGTGTTTTTAAAAGATTTCTATGATGTTAATGGTTGTTTATGATGTTCTAAGTATGAATCTGATAGATCTATGCTAAGAATACGTTTGAAATGTTGTATGGAACTAGAATTTACATAAGCAGGTTATAAGTGTTTAAGTGACTGTTCGCTGTAGGCTTTTTATGTCCATTGTGAACACTTAAAATGGTTATAAGCTGTCCTTTATGGACATTAACCGCCCATTATGGTCCCTTTAAGTATTTTAGACTGTCCGATGTGGACTATCGATGTCCGTTGTAGACACTTAATATGTTTAATTCATCCGTTGTGGATATACATAGTGTTTTATTCATCCGCTGTGGACTTTGGTCATCCGCTGTGGATTTTGGTTGTCCATTGTGGACACTTAGTATTTAAGTCATCCGCTATATACCTTATTCATGCGCTGTGAACACTTAGCTTTATCCTGAAATTTTGGAGATAGAGTTTAAAGTGATTAGTGCTTAATTTTTAATGGATGATATGTTTGTTTAATGTTTAAATGTTATATTCTTTTCTTACGGGCTGCTGTTATGAATAATATTACGTATATTTCATGTTATGTGATTATTAAGGCAGTGGATACTTTAAAAGTATTATTCATAATCAAGTGGACATAAAGGAATAAAATAAGACAGTGGAACCTAATGAATGTTACCCCCGGGCCCTTATGATGAATGAAAATCCTTGCAAGCAAAATGAATGGAGGTGCACGACCTTTTTGTCGTTAGCTCAACTGATGTGCGGCTGTTTCAGCCCATAAGGATGCATATCTGGGGTCTAATCCTTGTGATTGTCTAATGAATGAATAGGACCCGCATTCATGAGTAGGCTTCATGCCTAGCAGTGTGGGTCAACTGTCATGGTAGTGGATATCGGTTCTTCACTGCCAACTTGTTTAACTCATGGTAGTCGATGCACATCCTCATACTACCGTCCTTCTTCTTTACAAACAAGATCGGAGCACCCCAGGGAGAGATACTCGGTCGAATGAACCCTTTGTCCAACAACTCTTGCAACTGAACCATCAGTTCCTTCATCTCAGACGGAGCCAATCGATACGGTGCCTTGGCAACAGGTTGAGCACCAGGTATCAAGTCGATCTGGAACTCGATCTCGCGGTCCGGTGGCACACCTGGTAAATCTTCTGGGAACACGTCTGGAAAGTCACACACAACTGGTACGTCGGAAAATTATGGTACTGACGCATCCACATCCTTCACGTAAGCCAGGTAGGCACTACATCCACGTTTCATGCACTTCTCTACCACCACCTTCGAAATCACCTTCAGAACCATAGTAACTTGATCACCGTAGATCGTCACCGAACTCCCAGCAGGCGCAGTCAATCAGATCATCTTCTTGCGACACACAATATTTGCCTCATAGGCTGCTAACCAATCTATCCCTAGAACCACATCGAATCCGCCTAGGGGCATCACGAATAATTTAGCAGAGAACCTATGGCCTTCCAACTCTATGTCACAATTCTCTATCAGATCAGAAATCCTGGTAGACTTACCAATGGCAGTTTCTACATCGAAGGGCTCATCAATCTTTCTACTCCTAACAGGCAACTTAGCACAGAAGGCAGCAGAAATAAAACTCTTACTAGCACCGGAATCAAATAGTACAGAGGCACAAGTTTGGTTTACTAGGAACGTACCTGACACGACATCGGGGTCCACCCTAGCCTCCTCCGGGTCATCGTGAATGCTCTGGCTTTTGCCTTCGGTCCCTCCTTCTCAACCCCTTACTTCACCCCGGAGCTCTCGGCCCTTGGCCTCTTGCAATCCCTGCTCAGATGGCCCTATTCACCACAGTTATAACATCTTACAACCCCACACTCTCTTGCCATATGACCAGGCTTCCCACACTTGGAGCAGAGATTCAGTCCCCACTTATACTCCCCTGTATGTTCCTTCCCGCACTTACCACACCTCTTCGTTCCCGTACCTGATGTTACCACCCTTCGATCATCCACCCTTGCCCTTGTGAACTCTCGTAAATTTTATATAACGTTTGTTAAACGTCGTTATCTCTTGTAAAGGTGTGTTTTGTCATTAATGCAAATACGAGAACTTATTTGTAACTTCTTGTATCCTTATAATTTAGGTGTAATTAAATAATTAATGATAATAATAATAATAATAATAATAATAATAATATTAATAATAATAATAAAATATAACAAGCATAAAAGAAATGTTAATATTAATAATAATAATGAAAATAATAATACTATAATATTAAATCATTCAATAAGTGCTAATATTGTAAATAAATAAAAACAATATAAGTTTATATATTTTTTTTTAAAAACTTGTAAATTAAAGGTTTAAGCATAAAATAATAAACTTTAAACCACAGGGGCTAAAACTGAAAATTTAGTTTAAATTAAAACTTGAATTCTAGTTATAAATAACAAATGCTAAAACCTCAGGGACCTAACTGTAAATTCTTTTAAACCCAACCCTTACCCCCGATTCCCCGACCAACCTCCAGCCACACTTCCGGTCGGCCCCGGCGACCCTTAACACCGAAACCCGTCGAATTTAACCCAATTAAACCATCCATTACCATCATACAATAGTTTCGAATGCCTACATAGAGTTAATTCGACATTAACCGTCGGTTTTCAATTCCTTCAACCGAAATCGCAACTCATTCAAAGCAATTACACTAATCGACATGAAATGGAACTAATCATGTGTATAACAAGGGTTAATCATCATTCAAACCTTTCTAAACTATATGTAAATCCAATTTCGTCTAAATTATACGAAATCATCAGTTTAAACATCCTGTAGCTTTCGGACCTGCAACCCAACCAAATTACAACCTCAAGGCATCTTACAACGAAATTGACAGAGGGTTTTCATTCGTAAGCACCGATCGAAGCTTCTGGTTCCACGAATTGGATTGAAAACATCCCTAACTCCCTAGATCGAAGCTACACCCGTCGAGACTTCAACCCTCGCGATCACCATCAAAACCATCTCTTTACAGGAAATTAAACAGGTGAATATACTCGATTAGCCATGGGGAATCAAAGCCCCATGGTTAATTTCAGTTTCAACATTGAATTCTTGTTCAATTCGATCGATTTGGTTTAGGGTTCTTCGGGTGAAAATTGGGGATTTTCTGAGGTTCATGATTTAAGAAATCTTTTCCATTTTCTGACACAAAACAGGGCACTAGCCTGGTGGTTTGGGTATTGTTGGGTGTGGCAAGGGACCCGGGTTCGAACCCGAGTCCCTGCCTTTATTTTTAAAGACTTTTTATTAACTTTTAAATCTCAAAAAAACATTCTAATATTGATATTAATCTTATAAAAATCATTTTTAATCATAAATTAAATAAAATTATTTTCTTTTTAAATTTTCTTAAAAATTCAATTAAGAAATTCTTATTTCTTTTATTTTAAAAATAATAAAAATTGTTACAAAATACCATTTATTATTAATTTTAAATATTAATGAATTCTATTAAATATTTTTTTTTAATTTTTAGTAACTTCAATTTAATAGATTCTTTATAAAACATAAACTTATTTATATGTTTTAAAAGAAATATATATGTACTTATTTAAAATTTACATTTATTGTAATTAATAGAATTTTCTTAATCATTTAAATCTATAAAATTACTATTTTATTTAAATAGTAATAATAATCATTTGATAATAAGAGTTTAACTTTTATTAATAGTGTTAATCACTAAAGTCCTTATTTAATCATTTAAATATCAAAATAATAACAAATTGTATCTATTTAAAAATCATGGGTTAATGGTTTATAAATAATATTATTACAATAGTTATCCAAAATCACCAATTTAAACCGTGAATCCCCGTATACCGTTAACACTATAACAATCATGATTAACTTAATACGACTTTTTATTTAGGTTGAACGTTAGCGTATTCTCGGCATTTTATACAAGACATTTGTCATCCTTATTATTCAAGTGAGTTTTCATACCCCTTTTTATATTATTTCACACTTTTGGGGTGAAACATGTTAAACGTATCATAAACACACTTGTAACCATGTTTTTAATCTTGTAACACTTGTGCAATTCATCTTATTTTGTCATGGTTATTTGAAATCTTGTAATTATCATGTGATGACCCTTGTAAGATACAATCATTAACTATTGCTAGCCTGGCGACGTCATAGATCTATGGGCCTGACAAGCCTATTTGGTGCTAAAGCCGAGGTTATTGCCGACTCCTAGTGTCGTATTCTTGAGCACTATGGGAACCAAATACACTTTCTAATCGTTTAATCTTGTAATGGCCATATTTGTCAAGGTTTGATTGTTACATTTGTTCATCCATCTTGATTTACTTTATTCAATAACCTATGACATGAATTTTCATCTTTGATATATATATATCAATGTATGAAAATCTATGGAAAACTCACCAACATATTGTTGACATTATTTTTAACATGTTTCAGGAAATGATACAGCTTAGATTGTTTTCGAAGACTTGTTCACATCTAGGATTTGACCTAGATTATAATAAAAAGACATTTATTGTCACATGGCGCTTGGAAACTTTTGTATTTGATTGTTGAACTTATGTTATTTCTTAGATGTATGTCATGAATATTGCTATTTAGTAATATTGTCATTTTAATTTAGCGTTGTATGGCATGAACAATCTTAACCCTCACATCTCGACGTTTCCGCCGTTAAGGTTGGGTGTGACAGATTGGTATCAGAGCCCATAACTACAGGGATTTAGATTATTAGAAATGGTGGCCTAGACTATGGTTAAACTAGGGACCCTTTACATGAAATTTGCTATAATCTTGTAAGTATGCTTATATGCCTATCACATGTTGCATGATCAATTCCTTATGTACTATTTGTTTATATTTAAAAAAATAGCGCCTTAGGATTTGCCTTGAACTTTGTCTACCCCAACTCTTTAATCTTCATCTTATTCCTTTAAATCCTATCGCGACTAATCCTTTCTAAATCTTATTCTCGACTATATGTTGAAATCTACGCAATCTCATCGAGTGGAGAAAAATTCCTCAGACGATATGTCTAAATCTTGAAAATCTCATCGAGGTTTTAATTCTAATTGCCTTAGGGAAGTGTGTGACACATAAACACGTGTATTCTGGATTTCCTGGCAAAAGGCCCTCGGGCTAAGGCAAGCATTTCGTATAAATCTCATTACGAGACCTGTTATGCTTACCTGGGGATTTCTGGGATGAGTGCTAAATTATGGTCAACATACACATCTTCCTCAAGGTAATTGGGGTTAAGTCACCTCGACGTGTCCATGTTCCTATTGGCTATGTGGTACCAAATGGAACCATCCTGGTTATATTTAAAATATCAAAAATTCTTTATTTCTTGAACTGGTTTATATTCTGAATTCTAATATTTTTCTTTATTTCCATCTTATAGAATGTCTCATCATCATGGAAAGCGTGCTACCTCCGACCGCAAACTTGCCACGATGATCGCCCGTCAAATGGTTGCTGTACTCCCGACGATGGTTGCTGAACTTAGTAGCACCTTAATGGCCAATAACAGCAACAACGCCAATGGAAACAATGGTGGTGATGGCAACAATGGTCATGGGGAGAATAGCAACAACCAAGGTGGGAACAACCGCACCTGCACGTTCAAGCACTTTAACTCATGCAAACCCACTAGCTTTAGTGGAAAGGAAGGAGCCACTGGACTTCTCGAGTGGTTCGAGAGTATGGAAAACACCTTTATTAACAGCGAGTGTCTCGAGGAGCTCAAGGTCCGCTGTGCTGCAAGTGTCCTTCAACAACGGGCACTCACATGGTGGAATAGCGAGAAAAGGAACCGAGGTGTTGAAGTTTCCTTGGCGTTGTCTTGGGAGGAGTTTAAGGACTTAATGGTTCAAAAATTCTACCCGAGAAGTGAACTGCATAAGTTGGAGGAAGAGTTCTGGAATCTAAAATAGGACAGTGGTAACCATTTGGCACTCCACCCGCCATCACGAACTGAGCATGCTTCTACCACACATGGTGGATACCGTACCCCGAAGCATTGAGAAGTTTATCAAAGGGGTACCACCGCAAATCCAAGATGCTGTGGTGGGAAGTAAGCCCACAACTTTGGAGGAGGTGATCAATATCACTGTCCAGCTTACTGAAAACCATATTAAGGCTAGTACCTTGACGGTGAAGGTGCCAAGTCAACTGTGAAGGTGACTCCCGAAGCAAAAAGGAGGTGAAAGCTGAGTCGTCATTCAAAGGCAAGAAGCATAAGTTCACACCAGCTGTAATTATGCTGTGACAGCACCAAATGCCCCTCAAAGGCAAGCTGTCACTGCAAATCAAGCACCCGTGGCAAGGGCTTATACTGGACCATACCCGATGTGCAATACCTGCAAGTACCATCATGCGGGGAACACTCCTTGTCGAATCTGCTCGTTGTGTGGAAAGTATGGTCATTTGGTGGCTACTTGCCATCGTGCCCGAATAATGCTGAAATGGTTGCTAATCGAGCCTGCTACAACTGTGGCTTTCAACATCAATGCCAACCAAGCCCAAGCCAACAACGACGTAGTGAATGGTACGTCTCTATTTTCCTTTAATCGTTCTTTATCTTGTAAAATTCATGCCTGCTTTCCATGTGCCAATGATAGTTTATTATTTGAGTAGGTATGTACCTTGTAAATAGTAGATATGCCTCTATACTTTTTGATTCGGGTGCGGATAAGAGTTTTGTGTCTTTAGAGTTCGAGCCTATTCTTTCTAAGCCGCGTTCTAACTTAGAAAGATCCTTTACGGTCGAAGTGGCCGATGGAAAATCTATTGAAGTCAACAACGTGATACGCGATTGTGTCTTAAGTCTTAACGAGCACGAATTCCTTATCGATCTTATTCCTATGCAACTGGGAAGCTTCGACATCATTATCATCATGGATTGGTTAGCCAAACAACACGCGGAAATTATATGTTTTGAGAAGTGCATTCGAATTCCTTTACCACCGGGTGATACCTTAAAAGTCTTTGGGGAGAGATCATCCCAAAGACTCAAACTCATGTGTTGTATCAAGGCCCGAAAGTGCTTGAGTAAAAACTACATAGCTTTCATGGCTTACGTAGTTAACACGAAAACCAAGGGGAAGGAATTGAAGGATATTCCTGTCGTACGAGATTTTCCCGAGGTGTTTCCCGATGATCTTAGTGGGTTGCCTCCCGTTCGAGAAGTTGAGTTCAAAATCGATTTGATTCCTGGTGCGAACCCCGTGGCTAAGTCACCTTATCGTCTTGCACCGTCTGAAATGCAAGAACTAGCTAGTAAACTGCAAGAGTTGACCGATAAGGGTTTTATTCGACCTAGCTCTTCACCATGGGGTACACCTGTGCTATTTGTGAAGAAGAAAGATGGTTCGTTCCGTATGTGCATCGACTATCGGGAACTCAACAAACTCACTATCAAGAACCAATACCCTCTTCCTCGAATCGATGATCTCTTCGATTAACTTCAAGGAGCTACACAATTCTCAAAGATCGATCTACGTTCTGGGTATCATCAACTACGTGTTCACGACAATGACATTCCAAAGACCGCGTTTCGTACTCGATATGGACATTACGAGTTCATGGTTATGCCTTTTGGCTTGACTAATGCACCTGCTGTCTTCATGGATCTCATGAATCGAGTATGTAAACCGTATTTGGATAAATTCGTGATCGTGTTTATTGATGATATTCTCATCTATTCCAAGACAAAGACCGATCATGAATCGCATTTACGTCAAGTCCTCGATCTTTTGAAGAAGGAACAACTATATGCCAAGTTCTCAAAGTGCAAATTCTGGCTCAAAGAAGTTCAATTCCTAGGACATGTGGTGAATAGCCAAGGAATTCACGTCGACCCTACAAAAATAGAAGCCGTGAAAAATTGGTGTGTTCCCACGACCCCAACGGAGGTTCGTTCTTTTCTGGGTTTAGCGGGTTACTATCGTAGGTTCATTGCAAACTTTTCAAAGATTGCTAAACTGCTTACGACGCTAACTCAAAAGAAAAGACTTTTTGAATGGGGACCTGAACAAGAAGAGGCTTTCGAGACACTGAAGTGCAAGCTGTGTAATGCTCCTATCTTAACCCTCCCCGATGGAAACGATGATATCACTATGTACTGCGATGCGTCTAGTCAAGGCCTTGGTTGTGTTCTCATGCAACGAGGTAAGGTCATAGCTTACGCGTCAAGACAATTGAAGGTTCATGAGGTGAACTACATAACTCACGATCTCGAACTTGGTGCCGTGGTATTTGCTTTGAAGATTTGGCGGCATTATCTTTATGGGATGCAATGTATAGTCTACACCGACCACAAGAGTCTCCAATACGTGTTTAATCAAAAGGATCTCAACATGAGGCAAAGACGTTGGGTTGAGTTGATTAGCGACTACAACTGCGACATTCGCTATCATCCTGGAAAGGCGAATGTTGTAGCCGACGCGCTGAGTCGCAAGATCCATAACAAGACTGTCTCACTTCAAGAAATCCGAGATCGAAGACAATGGTTTGACACGTTAGGGGAGTTTGATACCGAGATTCATGTGGATGTTAACGAGGCCACTATCATGCTTCAAAACATAAGAATTGATAGTGATCTTGAGTTTTGCATTCGCGAGGCTCAACAGGCGACGTTAACCGAGGAAGGGAAAGATGAAGATTTGGCGTTTAACGTTCGATCACAACTGGAAACAAAACCGAATGGCATGTGGTACTTCTTGAATCGACTTTGGATTCCGAAATCGCGATAATCTCCGTTAATTCATCATGAACGAAGCTCATCAAACACGATATTCTATTCATCCCGGGTTCGATAAAATGTATATGGATCTGCGTGGCCAATATTGGTGGCCAGGAATGAAGAAAGTTATCGCGTCTTATGTTTCTAAGTGCCACACGTGTGCAAGGTTTAAAGTTGAACATCAACGGCCTAGTGGTTTACTTGAACATCCCGAAATCCCTATGTGGAAATGGGAACATATATCCATGGATTTCGTAACTAAGTTACCACGTACTCCTCGAGGCCATGATAGTATATGGGTGATTGTTGACCGTTTGACCAAAACGGCACATTTCATACCTATACGAGACACGTACAAAGTCTCAAGGTTGGCTCGTATCTACATCGATGAAATTGTGAGTCGTCATGGCGTGCCGTTGCACATTATTTCCGATCGTGATGCTCGTTTCACTTCATATTTCTGGTCTTCTATTCAAAAACTTTTGGGTACTCAACTGGATTTAAACACGGCTTACCATCCTCAAACAGATGGTCAAACCAAGCGAACAATTCAAACCCTTGAGGACTTGCTACGTCTTTGTGTCCTTGAGTTTGGTGGTGACTGGGATACGCATCTGCCGTTAGCGGAATTTTCGTATAACAATAGTGATCACTCGAGTATCAAGATGGCACCATTTGAGGCTTTATATGGTCGTAAATGTCGTTCTCCAATCTGCTGGACTGACATTGGTGAGAATTTCATTACTGGACCAGAACTTATTCAAGAAACGACCGACAAAGTCTCCAAAATCTGAAATAACCTTGAAGTGGCTAGAAGTCGTCAAAAGAGTTATGCTGATAAAAGATGCAAACCGTTGGAGTTCCAAGTCAACGATATGGTTCTTCTCAAGGTTTCTCCATGGAAGGGTGTTGTTCGCTTTGGGAAGAAAGGCAAGTTAGCCCCATGTTTTGTAGGACCTTTCAAAATTCTGAAAAGAATTGAGAAAGTGGCTTACAAACTGGAACTACCTTCTGAACTTAATGGGGTTCATCCTGTCTTCCATGTCTCAAATCTGAGGAAATGCTTGGCCGATGAAAATTTGCATGTTCCTTTGGAGGAAATCCAAATTGACGAGTCGTTGCATTTCGTTGAGAAACCTGTCGAGATTATGGATCGAACACTGAAGAAGACCCGAACATCTACCACACCGATCGTCAAGGTTCGTTGGGAAAACAAACGTGGAGCTGAGTTTACCTGGTAACGCGAGGATCACATTAAGAAGAAATATCCCTATCTGTTCGTTTAGTCTTGTTTTTAATTTCGGGACGAAATTCCTTAAAGTTGGTGAGACTGTGAACTCTCGTAAATTTTATTTAACGTTTGTTAAACGTCGTTATCTCTTGTAAGGGTATGTTTTGTCATTAATGCAAATACGAGGACTTATTTATAACTTCTTGTATCCTTATAATTTAGGTGTAATTAAATAATTAAATAATTAATGATGATAATAATAATAATAATAATAATAATAAATAATAATAATAATAATAATAATAATAAAAATATAACAAGCATAAAAGAAAATGTTAATATTAATAATAATAATGAAAATAATAATACTAATAATATTAAATCGTTATAATAAGTGTTAATATTGTACATAAATAAAAACAATATAAGTTTATATATATATTTTTTAAAAACTTGTAAATTAAAGGTTTAAGCATAAAATAATAAACTTTAAACCACAGGGGCTAAAACTAAAAATTTAGTTTAAATTAAAACTTGAATTCTGGTTATAAATAACAAATGCTAAAACCTCAGGGACCTAACTGTAAATTCTTTTAAACCCAACCCTTACCCCCGATTCCCGGCCAACCTCCGGCCACACTTCCGGTCGGCCCCCCCGACCCCTTAACACCGAAACCCGTCGAATTTAACCCAATTAAACCATCCATTACCATCATACAACAGTTTCGAACGCCTACATAGAGTTAATTCCACATTAATCGTCGGTTTTCAATTCCTTCAACCGAAACCGCAACTCATTCAAAGCAATTACACTAATCGACATGAAACAGAACTAATCATGTGTATTCAACAAGGGTTAATCATCATTCGAACCTTTCTAAACTGTATGTAAATCCAATTTCGTCTAAATTATACGAAATCATCAGTTTAAACACCGTGTAGCTTTGGACCTGCAACCCAACCAAATTACAACCTCAAGGCATCTTACAACGAAATTGACAGAGGGTTTTCATTCGTAAGCACCGATCGAAGCTTCTAGTTCCACGGATTGGATTGAAAACATCCCTAACTCCCTAGATCGAAGCTACACCCGTCGAGACTTCAACCCTCCCAGTCATCATCGAAACCATCTCTTTACAGGAAATTAAACAGGTGAATATACTTGATTAGCCATGGGGAATCAAATCCCCATGGTTAATTTCAGTTTCAACATTGAATTCTTGTTCAATTCGATCGATTTGGTTTAGGGTTCTTCGGGTGAAAATTGGGGATTTTCTGAGGTTCATGATTTAAGAAATCTTTTCCATTTTCTGACACAAAACAGGGCACTAGCCCGGTGGTTTGGGTATTGTTGGGTGTTGCAAGGGACCCGGGTTCGAACCCGAGTCCCTGCCTTTATTTTTTTAAGACTTTTTATTAACTTTTAAATCTCAAAAAACATTCTAATATTATTATTAATCATATAAAAATTCATTTTTGATCAGAAATTAAATAAAATTATTTTCTTTTTAGATTTTCTTAAAAATTCAATTAAGAAATTCTTATTTCTTTTATTTTAAAAATAATAAAAATTGTTACAAAATACCATTTAATATTAATTTTAAATATTAATGAATTCTATTAAATATTTTTTTTAATTTTTAGTAACTTCAATTTAATAGATTCTTTATAAAACATAAACTCATTTATATGTTTTAAAAGAAATATATATGTACTTATTTAAAATTTACATTTATTGTAATTAATAAATTATCTTAATCATTTAAATCTACAAAATTACTATTTTTTAAATAGTAAATAATAACCATTTGATAATAAGAGTTTAACTTTTATTAATAGTGTTAATCACTAAAGTCCTTATTTAATCATTTAAATATCAAAATAATAACAAACTGTATCTATTTAAAAATCATGGGTTAATGGTTTATAAATAATATTATTACAATAGTTATCCAAAATCACCAATTTAAACCGTGAATCCCCGTATACCGTTAACACTATAACAATCATGATTAACTTAATACGACGTTTTATTTAGGTTGAACGTTAGCGTATTCTCGGCATTTTATACAAGACTCCTTATTTGTCATCCTTATTATTCAAATGAGTTTTCATACCCTTTTTATATTATTTCATACTTTTGGGGTGAAACATGTTAAACGTATCATAAACACACTTGTAACCATGTTTTTAATCTTGTAACACTTGTGCAATTCATCTTATTTTGTCATGGTTATTTGAAATCTTGTAACTATCATGTGATGACCCTTGTAAGATACAATCATTAACTATTGCTAGCCTGGCGACGTCATAGATCTATGGGCCTGACAAGCCTATTTGGTGCTAAAGCCGAGGTTATTGCCGGCTCCTAGTGTCGTATTCTTGAGCACTATGGGAACCAAATACACTTAGCTAATCGTTTAATCTTGTAATGGCCATATTTGTCAAGGTTTGATTGTTACATTTGTTCATCCATCTTTATTTACTTTATTCAATAACCTATGACATAAATTGCCATCTTTGATATATATATCTATGTATGAAAATCTATGGAAAACTCACCAACATATTGTTGACATTATTTTTAACATGTTTCAGGAAATGAGAGCTTAGCTTGTTTTCAAAGACTTGTTCACATCTAGGATTGGACCTAGATTATAATAAAAAGACATTTATTGTCACATGGTGCTTGGAAACTTTTGTATTTGATTGTTGAACTTATGTTATTTCTTAGATGTATGTCATGAATATTGCTATTTAGTAATATTGTCATTTTATTTAGCGTTGTGTGGCATGAACAATCTTAACCCTCATATCTCGACGTTTCCGCCGTTAAGGTTGGGGTGTGACAGCCTTCTTGTTATTTGGGGTAAAACCACCACGACCAAACCGCTTCCCATTCCAGTTCCAGTCACCACCACCCTTCTTACTCACCTCTACCGCTGCCACCTCTCTCTCATCATACAACCACCCTTCCAGATCAACCACCGACCTAAAAGTACTCGGCCGGGTGACGATCATGTACCTGCGGATATCTGCCGGCAAACCCTGGATATACCTCTTGATCTTCCTTGACAGCGGCGTCACCTGATCTGGCACCAGCCTTGCCATCTCATTGAACTTAGTAGTATACTGCTGGTGTGTCATGGCTCCCGCCTCCAGCTATAAGAACTCTCTCTCAATCTTGTCAAGCTCCCTGTGAGGACAAATCTCCTTGAACACCATCTTCTTTAACTCACTCCACCTCATCCTCCCAACAGCCCTGCTGCCCTCGTGTAAGGCCTCGTTCTCGGAGACCCCACAGTTGGCAATCACCACATTTTTTTCATATAAGATAAATACATTTCATAAAAACATCGTAGCGGATTAAGTTACCAAAAACCATTCATGCATTAATATTTGATGTTGCTAAATAATACATCATTGTATTTTAATAGTTACAAAAGAATCATTAAATTGTATTACAAAACAACAAAATGATCATGCACGAATGGATGCCAGTCTTTGCCCACAAGTAGCCTCACCCGCTTGCCATCCTCAGCAACATCCTTACCTGCCAACTGATATGCATATAAAAAGTCAGCGTTGCTGAGTGAGTTCTAGTTTAATAATATAAAAAAGTACACTTTGTAAACTTCATTTGGTGATCATTCATCAATACATAATCAATCATAAAGTGATTCATTATCTTTCTCTTTCATTAACTAGGATTGCACAAAGCAAGAGCCTACACTGTTGGTTGGCAACACATGCCGAACCCCTATCGACAAACGTTTATCATGGTAGCTAACCCATCGATAGTTGATCCACACTACTAGGCACGAAGCCTGCTCATGAACTAGGATCCCATTCATTCATTGGTCAATTCCCAGGATCGACCCCAGATGTGCATTCTCATGGCTATACAGCCGCACATCAGTTGAGCTAACGACAACAAGGTCGTGCACCTCCATTCATTTTGCTTGCAAGGCTTTCCATTCATCGTAAGGGCCCGGGGTAACATTCATTAAGTTTCTATGTTCCTCTTTTATTCTTTCGTGTGCACTTGTTATGGATAATACTTATTAAGATGCACCTTACATAATCACATAACATGAAAATATTATAGACATAGAAAAAGCAGCACATAAGAAAGAACCAAGCATAATAATCTTTAAACAAGCATCATCTTCCCTTATACAGAAATTCTCCATACTTGTATTCTATTCCTAAAATTTCTAGAAAATCCCAAGTCTTTAGACAGATGCGGATGAACTTAGACAAATGCGGATGAGTACAACAAATGCGGATGTACAAATGCGGATGAACATTCTCAGAAATTTTCTAAGTGTCAAGAAATGCGCATGAAACGAATGCGGATGGCTAAATCAATACACATGGATACTGTAGCAAATGTGCATGGGCAAAACAAATGCGGATGAACACTTAGAAAATGCGCCTGAGCAAAACAAATGCGGATGAACACTTAGCAAATGCGCCTGAGCAGAACAAATGCGGATGAACACTTAGCAAATGTGCCTGAGCAAAACAAATGCAGATGAACACTTAGCAAATGCGCATGAAGACTTAGCAAATGCGCATGAAGACATAACAAATGCGCATGAAGACATAACAAATGCGTATGAACTAAAGACTAACTGTTAAATGTGGATGAACATAAAAACTAACCTAAAATGCAACTTATGCCATTACCAGAACCCAATCATCATTCTAACATGAACGCAGCTTAGATCTAACAATCTAACACTTAGAACATCACAAACTTAAAACGATCAACAAGGGAACCACACAACATAACCATATCATCAACATCGTTCGCACCATACATGAAAATCATATCTTCTTTCAAAAACATCGGTCAAATATGCAAATCAGCCCTAAATAAGCAGAAAACATTTTAAAGAGGGGATCTAGAACTCACCTCTACTGCTTTCGAGTAAAACTCCACCAAACCCGAGAGCAACCTGGAGTTCAAATGCCTAAACACACCGAAACACAAAACCAAGCACAAAGAACACATAAGAATCGGTTCACAAGCTGAAAACTCAGCTGAAACCGAACAAAACTCACACAAAAAAACACACCTCAAGCCGAATCTTCTTCTTCTTCTCTCTAGAACCGATGGAAACTCTGTTTTCTTCTCTCTAGCGGCCGAAGCCGTTGGTAGTGTAGTGGGCGGCCATGCCCACTTAAACATAAAATAATAATGTTTGTCCTTTTGTACACTTTAACCCCCTCCACTTTTGCAACTTCTCCTTTTGTCATTATTTTTTTCTTAATAAATTTTTCGGGTGTTACAAGTCCACCCCCCTTATAGAGGTTTCGTCCCCGAAACCTATCACTCTTCAAATAGTCATGGGTAATGTTGCCTCATCTCCTCCTTAGTCTCCCACGTAGACTCAGATCCTTTCCTATGCCTCCACTGTACTCGTACCAGTGGAACCACTTTATTCCGTAATCACTTCACCTTTCAATCAATGATTGCCATTGGTTGCTCTACATAATTGAGCCGTTCATCCACTTTAATGTCTCCCAGTGGTACAATCATATCTTCATCAGCTAGGCATTTTCTTAGATGAGATACATGGAATGTTGGATGAATTCCACTTAACTCATCGGGTAGCTCCAACCTATAGGCCACCTCTCCTACTCGTGCAATGATTCGGAAAGGTCCTATATATCTCAGGCTCAGCTTACCCCTCTTTCTAAAACGAATGATCCCCTTCCAAGGTGAAACCTTCAGCATCACTTTATCACCCACTTGGAATTCAATCGGCCTACGCCTCTTGTCAGCACAGGACTTTTGCCTATCTTTCGCCGCCTTCATAAATGCCTTGATCTTTTCTAGCTTTTTTGACGTGGCTTCAATGATCTCGATGCTTCCCAATTTTTTTCCTGATGTCACCCCAACACATCGGGGTTCTGCATCTCCTCCCATATAACATTTTGAATGGTGGCATGCCTATACTGGCATGATAACTATTGTTGTAGGAGAACTCTGCCAACGGTAGGTGTTCATCCCAACTTCCACCAAAATCAATAATGCATGCCCGGAGCATATCTTCCAAGGTCTAAATGGCCCGTTCTGATTGACCGTCTGTCTGAGGGTGATAAGCTATGCTAATGTGTAACCTCGTCCCCATGGCATCATGAAATCTCTTCCAGAACTTAGACGTGAACCGGGTGTCCCTATCAGAAACAATAGACACTGGCACGCCATGACGAGTTACGATCTCCTTGATGAACAGCTCTGCCAACCTTTCCGACGAGTAAGTCTCTCGGATTGGCAAAAAGTTTGCGCTCTTCATCAGGCGGTCTACGATCACCCAAATGGTATCACATTCTCTCGCAGTGCGAGGCAACTTTGTGATGAAGTCCATGGTGATGTTTTCCCACTTCCATTCGGGTATATCCAATGGTTGGATTTTCCCATATGATTTTGATGTTCCGCCTTCACTTGCAAACAGGTCAGGCACTTACTCACGTACTCCACCATGTCACGCTTCATCCCCGGCCACCAATAATCCTTCTTCAGATCATGATACATTTTTGTAGCACCAGGATGGATGGAATACCGTGTTTTGTGAGCCTCGTCCATGATCCTTTCCCTCAGCTCCCCATAACAAGGAATCCATATTCGCCCGAAACGGGTTTTAACGCCGAGGGTGTTTTCCATTAAATCTATCTCCTGCCCCTTCATTCGTTCGGAGTTGATCTTATCATCCTTTAACGCCTCATCTTGGAATTCCCTGATTTGACCCATAACATCTGGCGTCACAACCAGCTGGCAAGCCTTTACCCGAATCGGCTCCGGCCTCTCCTTTCGACTGAGGGCATCGGCTACCACATTCGCCTTACCTGGATGATAGTGGATTTCATAGTCGTAATCCTTGATCAACTCTAACCATCTTCTCTGTCTCATGTTAAGATCCTTCTGCTCGAAGAAGTACTTCAAACTTTTATGATCAGTGAAGATGGTGCACCTCGTCCCGTACAGATAGTGCCTCCAAATCTTTAATGCAAAAACCACAGCCACCAACTCCAGGTCATGAGTGGGATAGTTAGCCTCATGGATTTTCAATTGTCGGGACGAATAGGCTATAACCCTTCCCCGTTCCATTAGCACACAACCCAATCCTGAATAGGAAGCATCAGAATAGACCACCAAGTCTTCATTCCCTTAGGTAACGTCAAGACAGGATCTTGAGTCAACCTTGTCTTCAACTCTAAGAAAGCATTCTACTGCACTTGACCCCATATGAACTTCACATCCTTACGAGTCAATTTGGTCAATGGTGAAGCTATCTTGGAGAAGTCTTGGATGAACCGCCTGTAGTAGCCTGCTAAACCCAAGAAACTACGGATTTCGGATGGCATCTTGGGGTCTTCCATTGCATAACCGCCTCCACCTTTGTCGGGTCCACCATAATCCCTTCAGAATTCACCACATGACCCAAAAACTGAATTTCCCGCAACCAGAACGCGCATTTAGAGAACTTAGCATACGGCTTCTCTCTTCTAAGCGTCTCTAATACTTCGCGAATATGATCGGCGTGCTCTTCTTCACTCTTAGAATAAATCAGATATCATCAATAAACACAATCACTAATTTATCCAACATCGGCCGACACACCAGATTCATCAGATCCATAAAAGCAGCTGGCGCGTTGGTTAGACCGAAAGACATAACAAGGAATTCGTAATGCCCGTATCGAGTTTGAAACGTGGTCTTCGGGATATCCTGTTCTTTGACCTTTAGCTGATGGTAACCAGATCAAAGATCTATCCTTGAGAACAAGCTGGCGCCTTGGAGCTGATCAAACAAGTCATCAATTCTCGGTAGTGGGTACCTGTTCTTCACGTCAACTTGTTCAACTCATGGTAGTCGATGCACATCCACATGTTACCGTCCTTCTTTTTTAAAAGAAGACCGGAGCACCCCAGGGAGAGATACTCGGTCGGATGAACCCCTTGTCTAACAACTCTTGCAACTGGGTCATCAATTCTTTCATTTCGGAGGGAGCGAGATGATACGGCGCCTTTGCAACAGGTTGGGCACCAGGTATCAGATCAATCTGGAACTAATCTCGCGGTCAGGTGGTACCCCTGGTAGGTCTTCGGGAAACACATCAGGGAAATCGCATACTACTGGCACGCCTGACAGTTGAGGCACGGTAGCATCCACATCCTTCACATAGGCCAAGTAAGCACTACACCCGCGTCTCATAAACTTCTCGACCGTGATCATCGAGATTACTAGCGGTGTAATGCACTCCTTATCTCCATGTATCGTAACCAAACTGCCATCGGGCCGCAGTCAGACAAATCGTCTTCTTTCGGCACATGATGTTCGCTTCATAAGCCGCCAACCAATCCATCCCTAACACCACATCAAAACCTCCTAGGGCCATCACTACAATCTAGCAGGAAACTTACGACCGTATAACTCTAAGAGGCAATCGTCTATCAGATCAGTCACTTTGGTAGACTTTCCTATCACTGTCTCTATACAGAAGGGCACGTCTATCTTCTTATTCTTACCATGCATTTCATGACAAAAGGTAGCAGATACAAAACTTCTACTAGCACCCGAATCAAAGAGCACAGAAGCATACAGTTGGTTTACCAGAAACATACCTGAAACTACTTCAGGGTCCGCTCTGGCTTCTTCCCGGGTCATGTTGAATGCCCTAGCCTTGGCTTTGGTGTTTTCACTCCTCCCTTTCTCGCCCATAGTCAGAGTCCCTGAGCTCCCTGCTCCACCCTTCTTACAATCTTGGCCCGAGTGGCCTACCTCCCCACACCGATAACACCGTGGTACCCCGCACTCTCTAGCATAATGGCCTTCGCCTCCACACTTAAAACACCGGTTCGTCCCCACTCTACATTCACCCAAGTGAACCTTCCCACACTTCTTACATTCCCTCTTGTTACCCCCTTTACTCGATCCTGGGCTGTGATCATCAATCGTCATCTTCTTTTCCCCGATCCTATAATGGTCACCCCTGAATTGCTTCCTATTACTGTTCTTGTTCCAACTCTTTTAACCTTCCTCAAAATTGGCACCGGATCCCTCTCATCATACTTTTGGCCAAATCTACTGTAGACCTGAAAGTGCTCAGTCTAGCAGCTATCATGTTCCTCCTGATATCCACGGGCAGACCTTGCATGTATCTCTTGATCTTCTTGGACTCTGGGGTTATTAGATCTGGCACGAGTCTTGCAAGCTTATTGAACTTGGAGGTATAATCTTGATGAGTCATGTTTCCAGCCTCCAAATGCAAGAACTCCTTCTTAATTTTGTCCAACTCCCGATGTGGACAATACTCCTCCAGTACCAGTTTCTTCAAATCCGACCACCTCATCCTTGCAACAGACCGTTTCCCCTCGGCTTGGACAATGTTGTCCCACCAGCATAATGCCGAGTCAACAAAATATTTGGAGGCAAACTTCACCTTTTGATCCTCCCTGCACTCACTAATGTCTAGAACTGCCTCCATCTCTCGAACCCAATGATGAGCGGCAGTAGCATTGCCATTACCATCAAATGTCGGGGGTTTGCACCTCTGAAACTCCCCATAGGTGCACCCCTTAATGGTCTCCTTCTCCTCTTCATCAGCTTTCTCCTTCTCCTCTGTATCTTTGGTCTTTTCTCCATCCTTTACTGCCCTCAATACCTTGGTCACCACTGAAGGTAACACGTTCTGCATGACATTGTGACTTCTTCAACAATAGCTTCCTTTACTGTAGACTTGAGGGTGGATGATCCTTCACCTTCTTGGTGGCTATGAATATTCGTGTCCTCAAGAACTGTCTCGGGAGCCTTAGCTTTGCTTCGGGTGATACGTAGCCCAATAGTACCCCCGCCACGAGCACCGCCTCAGGTTGCCTTCTCAGGTTTCCTATCCGCCATAAAATCTACCTCCTATAAGATTCAAGCACTAACAAGGTCATTCAAGGTAATAGCTCAGATTATGTCAAGTATAGTAAGTTCCTAATTACAGTAGCCAGTTGTGAATAGCCACTTACTTTACTCTTCATCCCCCAAGCATTCCTTATCCAGACCACATCGGTGTCCAAATCTACTAAGCACATAAATCAAATAGCACACGCACGTAATACCGGTTACTTATGAAAGATTACCTGATGGCACGTAGCTACTGGGCTGGCATCCCTCCATTCGGTCCCATTCTCTGTTTAAGTTTAGGTTTTCGAAAATATTTACCCAAATCTCTTAAACTTTGGCTCTGATACCAACTTGTAAGGCCTCGTTCCCAGAGACCCCACAGTTGGACAATCACCGCATATTTTTCATATAAGATAAATACATTTCATATAAACATCGTAGCGGATTAAGTTACCAAAAACCATTCATGCATTAATATTTGATGTTGCTAAATAATACATCTTTGTATTTTAATAGTTACAAAAGAATCATTCAATTGTATTACAAAACAACAAAATGATCATGCACAAATGGAGGCCAGTCTTTGCCCGCCAAGTAGCCTCACCCGCTTGCCATCCTCAGCAACATCCTTACCTGCCAACTGATATGCATATAAAAAGTCAGTGTTGCTGAGTGAGTTCTAGTTTAATAATATAAAAAAAGTACACTTTGTAAAGTTCATTTGGTGATCATTCATCAATATACATAATCAATCATAAAGTGATTCATTATCTTTCTTTCTTTCATTATCTTTCTCTTTCATTAACTAGGATTGCTCAAAGCAAGAGCCTACATTGTTGGTTGGCAACAGATGCCGAACCCCTGTCAGCAAACGTTTATCATGGTAGCTAACCCATCGACAGTTGATCCACACTGCTAGGCACGAAGCCTGCTCATGAACCAGGATCCCATTCATTCATTGGTCAATCCCCAGGATCAACCCCAGATGATCATTCTCATGGGCTATACATCCGCACATCAGTTGAGCTAACGACAACAAGGTCGTGCACCTCCATTCATTTTGCTTGCAAGGATTTTCATTCATCGTAAGGACCCGGGGTAACATTCATTAAGTTTCACTGTTCCTCTTTTATTCTTTCGTGTCCACTTTTTATGGATAATACTTATTAAGATGCACCTTACATAATCACATAACATGAAAATATTATAGACATAGAAAAAGCAGCACATAAGAAAGAACCAATCATAATAGTCTTTAAAAAAGCATAATCTTCCCTTATAGAGAAATTCTCCATACTTAAATTCTATTCCCAAAATTTCCAGAAAATCCCAAGTCTTTAGACAAATGCGGATGAACTTAGATGAATGCGGATGAGTACAACAAATGCGCATGAACAAATGCGGATGAACATTCTCAGGAAATTTTCTAAGTGTTAGGAAATGCGCATGAAACGAATGCGGATGGCTAAAGCAATACACATGGACACTGTAGCAAATGCGCATGGGCAAAACAAATGCGGATGAACACTTAGCAAATGTGCCTGAGCAAAACAAATACGGATGAACACTTAGCAAATGCGCCTGAGCAGAACAAATGCAGATGTACACTTAGCAAATGCACCTGACCAAAACAAATGCGGATGAACACTTAGCAAATGCGCATGAAGACATAACAAATTCGCATGAACTAAAGACTAACTGTTAAATATGGATGAACATAAAAACTAACCTGAAATGCAACTTATGCCATTACCAGAACCCAATCATCATTCTAACATGAACACAGCTTAGATCTAACAATCTAACACTTAGAACATCACAAACTTAAAACGATCAACAAGGGAATCACACAACATAACCATATCATCAACATTGTTCGCACCATACATGAAAATCATATCTTCTTTCGAAAACATCAGTCAAATATGCAAATCAGCCTCAAATAAGCAGAAAACATTTTAAAGAGGGGATCTAGAACTCACCTCTACTGCTTTCGAGTAAAACTTCACCAAAGCCGAGAGTAACCTGGAGTTCAAACGCCTAAACACACCAAAACACAAACCAAGCACAAAGAACACATAAGAATCGGTTCACAAGCTGAAAACTCAGCTGAAACCGAACAAAACACACACAAAAAAACACACCTTCAAGCCGAATCTTCATCTTCTTCTCTCTAGAACCGATGGAAACTCTGTTTTCTTCTCTCTAGGGGTCGAAGCAGTTGTTGCAGCAGTGTAGTGGGCAGCCATGCCCACTTTAAACATAAAATAATAATTTTTGTCCTTTTGTACACTTTAGACCCCTCTACTTTTGCAACTTCTCCTTTTGTCATTATTCTTTTCTTAATAAATTTTCCAGGTGTTACACCTCGGCCTGGACAATATCATCCCACCAGCACAAGGCTGAGTCCACGAATGAGTGGGTAGCAAACTTCACCTTTTGATCCACCCTACATTCGCTGATCTCCAACACAACCTCCATTTCTCTCACCCATCGGTGAGCAGCAGCAACATTCCCGTTACCATCAAAAGTCAGGGGCTTGCATCTTTGAAATGCCCATAACTACACCCCTTGGCAGTTTCCTGTACCTCTTCCTTTTCCTCTTTATCACTGGAGACAACCATCTCAGTTTCTGGTTGCTCCCCTTCACCTGAACCTCTCCCAACGGTCCTCCTCCTCTCCTCCTTCTCTTTCTTTTCATGCTACTTCACAGCACGAATAACCTCGGTCACCATAGACGGCAGGATCGTCTGCATGACTTGATGAACTTCCTCCACAACTACCTCTTTCACAGAGGCTCTCAGATTAGCACTCTTATCACCGCCTTCCTGGTAATGAAGCTCGGGCTCTGCAGGAGCCGTCTCAGCAGCCTTAGCCTTGTTTCTTGTGACACGTGGTCCAGCACCACGACCACCCTGCACACCTCCTCGAGAAGCCTTCAAAGTTCTACCACCCGCCATCCTCTAAACACTATAAGATTCAAACACCAACACGGTCATTCAAGGTAATAGCTCAAATTATGTCAAGTATAGTATGTCCCTAATTACAGTGTCCAGTTGTGATTAGCCATTTACTTTACTCTTCATCCCCCAAGCATTTCCTATCCTGACTACATTAGTATCCAAATCCACTAAGGGCACAAAAATCAGATAGCACGCGCACATAATACCAGTTAAATTTAAGAAAATAAATAAATTACCTGATGGCACATAGCTACTTGGGTTGGCATCCCTCCATTCGGTCCCATTCTTAGTTTAAGTTTAGGTTTTGAAAATATTTACCCATTTCTCTTAAACTTTGGCTCTAATACCAACTTGTAAGACCCCGTTCCCGGGAACCCCGCAGTTGGTCAATCACAAACTCATTTATATCAAAACATATTAAGATTTATTAAGTAAATAAAACATTGTAGAGGAATAATTCATCAAAAACCATTTCATACTTTAATAAATACATTTGCCAAGTAATACATTGTCGTTTAAAAGATTACAAAATATCACTTAGTTGTATTACAAAACAACATCATTATCGTGCATGAAATGGATGCCAGTCTTTGCTCGCCAAGTAGCTTCACCCTCATGCCATCCTCAGCAACTAGCTACCTGCCAACTGAAAATACATAAAAAGTCAGCGTTGCTGAGTGAGTTCTAGTTTTAAATAATAAAACTTTACCTTTAGTAAAAACATTTCCTTTACTTTTGTTCGTGATCACACAACATACATACATCTTGATAATATCATTATTATCTTTTATCATCGTTCATAATAGTTCGTTTCACACTTTTTCATTATCTTTCACTTCTATCTAGATCCTGTCATAAGCTATACCCCATCATTAGGCACGAAGCCACCTCAGTCTTGGGGTTAATCGACAAGGATCCCGTTTCGCACGTATGGATCAGTCACCAAGACTGACCCCCCTGTGTGTATACCCTCATGGGTTAGCCAAGATCGCACACCACATCGCACATAGTTGAGCTAACAACTCTTCAATGAGTTGTGAACCTCTTTAAATTTGCTTGCAAGACTTTCAATCATTCGTTATGTTTCATTTTTCATTATCTTTAATCTTCCTCTTCTTTTATGATAATACTTTACGTTTAAGAGCATTAACACACCATGTAAAGCCACGTAATAATACGTAATAAGGAACATCAATAATAGACCACAAACATGCGAAACATGAACCACCAAAACATTCCAGAGCTTAATCATTAATTTCTATTTCCTAAGATTTTAGAAAAATCCTAATTCAGTTTAGGCGCATGAGCACTATGCAGGCGCATGGATACTATGCAGGCGCATGGGTAGTTGGGCGCATGGGAACACTTGGGCGCATGGGAAAAACTTAGGAGCAAGAGGAAAACTTAGGCGCATGGGTACTATGTAGGCGCATGGGTACTATACAGGCGTACTGGCAGTTGGGCGCATGGGAAAACTTGGGCGCATGGGCAAACACTTGGGTGCATGGGCAGAACTTAGGGTCATGGGTACTATGCAGGCGTATGGACAGTACTTAGGCGCATGGACAGTTCACTTGTTCTAACTTATACATATTTTAGTCCCTAATCATCACCCTAATGTATTCTTAGCCCAAATCTAGCATACTAAGCACATAGAACAAGCATACAACATATGATTCCGTCAAAACATTCACAAACACACACACCCATGTAAAACAGGGGTAACATACGATTTCAACATACTGAGAGTTGTAAAAAAATGATAATTTATATGTATTTCAGCCCCAAAACAAGTTTAAAACAGAAAAACCGGGGATCTAGAACTCACCTACAGCAGCCTTCGAGTAAAACTCCTCCAAACTCGAGAGCACTTGGAGTTCAAACATCTAAACACACCAAAAACACACAACCGAACACAGAGAAACACATAAGACTCGGTCCAAAAGCTGAAAATCCAGCTGAAACTGAGCAAAACATACGAAAAACTTACCTTCAAGTCGATCTTCTTCTTCTCTTTAAAACAGATGAAAAAACTCTGTTCTTTTTCTTTCTGCAGCCGAAGGCAGTTGGTGAGCAGGGTAGTGGGCGGCCATGCCCACCTTTTAAACATAATAATAATAAAGTTTGCCTCTTGCACAACTTTAACCCCTTAACTTGGATTATTTCACCTTTCTTTCTTTATACTTCCCTTTTCTTTTCTTTTTTTTTTTTTTTAACTTTCCAGGTGTTACACTATTTTAGGGCATCTCATCACATGAAGAGATGTTACATGTGTGTTGGCAAGCATCTCATGCTTTAACCAACTTATGTGCATCCTTGAATATGGAAGGCCAATAGAAACCAGAGTCAAAGACTTTTTTAGCGGTGTAATTTGCTCCGTGATGGCCACTGGTGGGTCCTTCATGACAATGATGAAGTATGTTCATTGCCTCAATCCCATGCACACATCTTCTCACCACTTGATCTGCGCAAACTCGAAACAGATATGGATCTTCCTAAAGTAATACTTAACATCAGACATGAACTTTCTTTTCTGTTGATAAGTCATAACTTTCACAAGAACTTCACCTGCAAGATAGTTAGCAAAATCCGTGAACTAAGGGAATTCTTCTTCAATCGCCTAAACTTGTAAAATAAATTCATGAGGGAAATTATCATTTATGTTGGATTCCCTTAGTTTCTTCATGGATGGATTATCAAGGCTTGAGAGGTGATCTGCCGCTACATTTTCAGCTCCTTTCTTGTCTCGGATTCTATATCAAATTCTTGTAAAAGCAAGATCCATATGATCAATCATATTTTGCATCTTGCTTTAAAAAGAGATATGTAAGAGCTGCATGGCCAGTATAAACAATGGATTTAGATAAAACAAGATAGGATCAAAACTTATCAAAAGCAAATACTAAAGCAAGGAGTTCCTTTTTAGTGGTAGTGTAATTTTCTTGTGCATCATTCAATGTTTTGCTTGCATAGTATATGGATGAAAATGCTTGTCCTTTCTTTGCCCAAAAACAACACCAACTGCATAGTCGCTTGTATCACACATTAACTCAAATGGAAGAGTCTAATCGGGAGCTACCATTTTAAGGGTGTTTATCAGTTTTCTTTTAAAAAGTTGAATGCATTCAAGCATTCCTCATTGAAAACAAATGGAACATCTTTTTCAAGAAGTTGTGTCATAAACCTTTCAATTTTTGAAAAATCTTTAATGAAATGTCTATAAAATCTCGCATGACCTAGAAAACTTCTTATTGCTTTTATTGAAGTAGGTGGTGGTAATTTTGAAATTGTTTCAACTTTTGCCCTATCTACTTCTAAACCGACATTTGAAATTTTATGCCCCAACACAATGCCTTATTTTACCATAAAATGGCATTTCTCCTAATTTAATACCAACTTGGACTCTTCACATCTAGCTAGCATTTTCATCAAATTGCTTAAACAATGGTCAAAAGAGCTTCCAAAAACTGAGAAGTCATCCATGAAAACTTCCATGGAATCTTCAATCATATCATGAAATATGGACACCATGCACCTTTGAAACGTGGCAGGAGCATTACACAATCCAAATAGCATTCATCGATAAGTAAATGTGCCATAAGGACATGTGAATATGGTCTTCTCTTGATTATCGGGTGCAATTAGGATCTGAAAGTAACCTGAAAACCCATCAAGAAAGTAATAAAACATATTCCCAGATAACTTTTCTAACATTTGATCGATAAAAGAAAGAGGAAAATGGTCCTTTCTTGTTGCATCATTAAGTTTACGATAATCAATGTAGGACCTCCAAACTATGATAGTTCTTGTAGGTATCAATTCATTCTTTTCATTGGTCACCACCGTCATACCTCCTTTCTTTGGTACCACTTGTACCGGACTAACCCATGTGGAATCTGAGATTGGATAAATCAAACCTGCATCAAGTAGTTTGATTACTTCATTTGTAACCACTTCTTGCATATTTGGGTTGAGGCGACGTTGATGTTGAACAACAAGCTTGTAATTATCTTCCATTAAAATCTTATGGGTACAAAAAGATGGATTGATCCTTTTATATCCATAATGTTCCAAGCCATGGCTTTCTTGTGCATCTTTAAGATGTCCAAAAGTTTGAATTTTTCATCGCCTGTTAAACCAGAAGCAATAATAACAGGTAATTTGGAATCATCATCAAGATAAGCATACTCAAGATGAGTGGGTAGCTCCTTAAGTTCCAATGATGGTGGTTCTTCAATTGATGACTTTGCTTTTGGTTGCTTCTCTCGATCAACCACTTCAAGAACTTCATGAACTTCTACATCGAAGGATGGTTCATTCGCTGATGTACGAGTTAGCTCGTCACTAATCCAGTTAGCTTGATCAGCATCAAGCTTTTCATCATCAAACAACTGTGTTTCCAAAATATCTTGTTCAAACATTTCCTACACCTAATGATCCACATGGTAATCAATAGTATCAACAAAATAAAGTGTATCATCATGGATTTGAGAATGTTGCATCGAATCCTTCATCTTAAAAACCACCTCTTCTTCGTCCACACGAAGGATCAATTTACATTCAAACACATCTACTAAGGCTCTAGATGTGGGTAAAAAGGGGCGACCAAGAATAAGAGGTACGTTCTTGTCTTCATCCATGTCAAGAATTACAAAATCTACAGGAAACACAAACTTACCAATTCTCAGCAACATATTCTCAACTATACCTCTCATGTATTTCACCGAGCGATTGGCAAGTTGAATACTCATACATGTTAGTTGTGGTTCTCCTAAGTCTATCCTTTCAAACATGGAATATGGCATCAAGTTGATGCTAGCACCTAGGTCGGCTAGAGCATTATTCATAGTCAAACTACCAATCAAGCAAGGAAGTGTGAAGCTTCCTGGGTCTTTCATTTTTTGTGGTAGCTTATTTTGAAGCACCGTCGAGCATTCTGCATTTAGGACCACATGTGAAAGTTCCTCAAGCTTTTGTTTATTTGTTAGAAGATCTTTGAGAAACTTGGCATACTTGGGCATTTGTGACAAAGCTTCAACAAACGGTAAGTTTATATGTAATTGTTTAAATAGGTCAAGAAATTTACCGTATTATTAGTCCATCTTTTCTTTCTTCAAATGCCCCTGATATGGAATTGTGGACTTGTACACTTTCAATGGTTCTTTGACTTGTGCTATACTTTCTGGATCTCATCTAGTGTTTGGCACCTCGTGTTGAACCTCAACTTCTACCTCTTAACCACCGGCATAGACGTGGAGGCCGTCTCAATCTCTTTAGTGGTTTTACCACTCCTTAAAGTAATTGCTTTACAATCTCCCCTTGGATTTGATTCAGTGTTACTTGGGAGTTTACCTTTTTCCCTCTCAGCTAGCAAACTAGCCATTTGACCCATTTGGTTCTCAATACCCCGAATCGCCGAACCTGGACTTCTTAATTCATCCAAAAACTGTTGTTGTCGAATTTCGGTTTGATCATGACGAGCTTCAAATTTTTGATGACGGGATTCTGCAGTGGACAAGAATTATGCCATCATCTCTTCTAAGTTTGATCTTTTCTCGGTTTGTGAACCACTACTTGAACCTTGATTTTGGTATTGATTTTGTTTTTGAGGCCGAGGGTAGTGTTTGTTGAAAACCCTGAAGTTGGTTGCTTCCACTTGCCTTCCAACTAAAAGTGGGATGATTCTTCCAACCTGGGTTATAAGTGTTACTATAAGGACTGTTTTGAGGTTGATATTGGTTACTCATGAAATCCACATGTTCATTCACATTGTACATAACTCCATGTTGATAATATGCGCACCACCACACAAGTGACAACTCGTTTGCACATGGTTCAATTGCATTTGATCAATTCTTTTAGCCATTGCTTCCATTTGTGCAGCTAAATACATGTAGTCATATACATGGTGAACCCATTGTCTTGATGCTCTACTTCGTGGGTTGATAAGTGTTCATTGCCAGTTGTTCACGTATGGCATACCCCTCTGTAGGGGTTTTCATGGCTAAAGAGCCTCCAGCTGTAGCATCGACTATTTGATGATCTTGTGGATACAACCCATTGTAAAAGGTATTAACTTGCATCCACTCATCCAACCCATGATGTAGACATTTCCTAATCATCTCCATGTATCGTTCCCAAGCTTCATAAAATGTTTCCCCTTCATCCTGCATAAAAGAAGTGATATTATTCCTCAATCTTACAGTTTTAGATGGTGGAAAATATCTAAATAAAATTTTTTGGGCAAGATCCTCCTAAGTGGTTATAGAACCAGGAGGAAGTGGGTTCAACCAAGCCTTTGCTCAGTCACAAAGGAAGAATGGGAAAAGCCTAAGCTTGCTTGCATCATCGGACAACCCGCTCGTCTTGAACGTATCATAAATTTCTAAGAAATTTGCTATATGAGCATTCGGATCTTCTTGCGATAAACCATAGAATTGAACATTGCTTTGAATCATTTGAATCATTTGCGGTCTAGTTTCAAAGATATTGGCTTCAACCGTCGGTCTAACAATGCTTGATGCCAAACCTCCCAATGATGGTCTTGCATAATCACAGATGGTTCTATGTTCATTGTTTCGATTCCTCATGTCTTTCGAGTTTGTGTCCTCGGAATTATCCTCTTCTTCTGTGTTGGTTTCCTTGGTAGTTTGTACTTAAGTAGCTTCACTATCGATTTCCCTAGCTATTTGATATAGGTTTTTCCCTTAAGTTTCTTTTCCTAAGTAATTTCTCCAGGTTCGAATAAGGTTCAATTAGGTCCTCGACAGGTGAAGATGCGGACATAAGCTTCCTGAAAACACAACACACTACCAAGCACCGTAAAAAGGGACAAAAGATAAACACTAGTTATAAGATGAAAAAAAATAATAATAAAATAAAATATGCACAAATGGTTAAAGTAGTAACTTCAATCTTTCTTGAAATCACCGTGTCCTCGGCAACGGCGCTAAAAACTTGATGTGTGTAAAGTATATATATTTTTGATATGAAAATTCACACAATTTGTTTTAATTTTAAAGAAATGATTATCATTTTTAGACAAACTACACACAATAGGCAAGCGCATCTATCGTATAGTAGTATAGCTTGAGGAAAGAACCGAATATCAATCTGTGGACACAATGGCTCCCAATACTAAATCATCATCACTACTTAACCAATCGATTGAGATTGGATTTGTGAATATTGCAATTAACCAAAATGATTAGCAAATTAAACTAATAAAGTAAGGAAGTAAAGATGAAGATACACAATCAATTAAAGATACCACTTAGACTTTGGTGCTGTTTGTTTTTCTGCAGGAAAATGTCTGCAGTCTCCGGACCACATCTGCAGACATCTGTAGGAGAAGAGGTGGACCAAACGTCTGCAGTCTGCAAGAAGAAGACTGTTTGTTTTTTAACATCTGCAGACTACAAAAATAGACTGTAATTAAAGTAAACCTAATTTTTAAACTTTAAAAAATACTTCAACATTAAAATTTAAATAAAAGTCATACAACACTGCAATAATATTCATAAAACCATAAAATACATTTTATTTAAATTATTTATTCCTTATTTTGCATTAACTGCTCAGCAATTTCATCTCGTAACTGAGTCATATATTCCCCATCTGATGCGGTACCATGTGCTTCAACCTCATTTTCATCAACGTCTATTTCGAAACGACATATTGGGCTGATCGTATTGTGTAAAATACTCATCACTAGAACCTTCTTTCCTTATAAAATTATGTAGCGCGAAACATGCAATGGTAATGTTCCTTTGTGTAACCAACGGAAATGGTGCTATCCTCTTCAATATAGGAAATCGTGTTTTCAACACACCAAATGAACGTTCAATTACTTTTCGTAGTTTTGCATGTGCGTGGTTAAATTTTTCTTTATTGGTCAATGCACGGCGCCTACAAAAATCTCCAAGCCAATACCTAACATTACGATATGGAGCCATAAATCCTCGCATGTGCGCATAAGCGGAATCACAAAGATATTATTTATCTGGAAAGATATATAAATAATTAGAAAATTAAAGTAAGATACAAATATTTAACAAACAACTAAAATACCTGGTGGTGGTAATGGGAATGGAGCATTTGTATCTGTTAATGCCTCTGATAATATTCTAGAATCATGTGCTAAACCTTTTATTTGGAGCTCAGGGGTAGGCTCGGGGGTGGGCTCGGGGGTGGGCTCGGTGGTATCCTCATTAATAGGATCAAAACCAAAATCATAAGAGCCGGCATCATCTTCTGTATCATGAAGAATGGTGTCTGTAAGCATAAGCGGTTTGACACGTTGACAGGAAGATGACCCAACAGTAGATGTTGTTTGGGTTGAAGTCCACTTGCTACCCCCAGTGGCAGTATTACCATCAAACAACTGAGCACAAAGCTCGGGAAAAGGCAATGGAACTGTTTTCAATGATACCGTCTTCGGATGTCCCTAAACCGAAAGTAAAAAATGTTATAAGTTTATATTTATAGCTATTTGTTAAAAAATTTGTATATATAAACATACCTTCTTAAATTCTTCCCATTCCTTGTTGGTTAAGGTAAAAGTGTTTGTTTGAGGGTTGTATATGTTTCCTGTTTTGTTTTTTAAATACACCCACCCAATGTATTTGGCTTTAAGATTATCGTAGGCATTCTTCATTTGTTTTTGCGTCAAATCCAAGCCAAACCTCTCCTTAAGAACTTTTCCTAAATTATTCCATGACTCTTTGTGCATACTCAATCCTTTTCTACCCAACTTGTTTACCTCTTCTATACAAGTCTCTATTAAACATTTTTGTTGCTCAATCGACCACTGTTATTTCTCTCCCATTTCTATTAATCAACAAAAAACAAACATATGATCATGCATGAAGTCTACCACCTTACAACAATAACATCTAAGGTGTTAAGCAATATAACATTTATTTAACCTTTCACATATGGAAACTATGAATTTAATGTTCAATACACATATGCAAACATGATGGTTCTAGTACCCAAGAATCTTACAAAGTCTTTCATGATCTTGTGGTTAAACTAATACAAAACTTAAATCTAATACAACTACTTTTTCATTATTAATTTTGACCCAGTGAAAACAACTATAAACATCGCCTCCCTCCCACATGTAAACAACTACCATTTCTATGAACTCCAGTAAAAATTGACACAGTTTGTTCCCAAACCAATTCTTAGTACAATCTACTAACCAATTCCTAGCGGGACATCACAATTGCACAATCTACTAACAAATTCCTAGCATAATCTACTAACCAATTCCTAGCACAATCTACTAACCAATTCCCAGCAGAACATCACAATTGCACAATCTACTAACAAATTCCTAGCATAATCTACTAACCAATTCCTAGCACTTTGATTACAAAATCATTCAAAATTCCTAACACTTCTACCAAGGGACAAACCAATTTCTACAGATCTGATTACAATTGCACAATCTACTAAAACCAATTTCTACAGATCTGATGTCGTCGCAGGAAAATGAAGAAGAAAGGCAATAAACCATTCAAGTATCAACTACCAAGGGTTAAACCTGTGTGAGGGAGGCGGAAGAGCGGTGGCGGAGGCAGACCTGATGGCGTCGCGATGTCGTCACGAGGGAGGCGGAGGTCTGCGGCAGTAGTGGCAGACCCGTGCGAGGGAGGCGGAGGTCTGCGGAGGTCGTCGTGAAGGAGGCGGAGGTCTGCGGAGGTCGTCACGAGGGAGGCGGAGGAGCGGTGGTGGAAGAGCGGTGGCGGAGTCGGCGACGATGTTGGTGGTGGAGAGGAGGTGGGTTGGTGGCGGACAGGAGCGGAAGAAGGATGAACGATGTTGAGGGGTTTCTAGATTAGGTTTAGAAAAGTTATATGGAAAAGAGGTGAGAAGTGGCAAGAAGAGGTTGTTCCACATCTACACCAAGAAGACCTCACGCAGACGTTTTTTAATGAAACGTCTTCGAAAAAACAAACACACTGTAGAGCCTTATGTCTGTGCATGGTCTGCGCGACGCAGACACAAGAGGTCACGCAGACCTTTTTGGGAAAAACAAACACCACCTTTGATTCCATTTAGCATAGAGTTAACAACTAGCACATACTCGAGGTGAGACCATTTTTTACTCATAATACATGGAAGAAGCCTAAACCCCCATCAAGGATATCTAGACATATAACCATTCGAAAAGCTAGAACGATAAACACACAATAGCCACCAAAATTTATGCCATGAGGAACTAATGATACAATTATGTCGATATTAAAGATGAATTAGACTCCCATTATGGTTACCTAATTCCACAAATCTTTGGAAAGTTAACACGATAAACAAATGATAACCACCTAAACTTGCGTAAAATAGACAAAACTACAATTACTTTTCAACTCATAAACTTTATACCATGATTACAAAACAATTCATAACCAATGACTAGAGACATTCATGACATACACCATGGTTTTCTTAAACATAAGCATAAGGATGCACATTTGACCAATTTTACTAAACTTTCAACCTTTATTACCATTCCTAGAAAATGTCACAAAATTACATACAAAAGATGCAATTATATGCATAAGTCTTGTAAGAACATGAAGTTTTCCAACATAATATGCTTACAACACCCACAAGGTTGAACATCTCATCAAACTAGAACAAACACACACAATCATTGAAGAATAATCAAGCTTCATCATAGCATCAACATAAACATCACCAAGAATCATGTATAAGTTGTTAAATCATGCTAGGTTTCATCTAATCCAAGTGATAATAAGTGTTTAGCCTATGAGGCTTACAAAAAACACACCCAAACTCAAGAACACAGAAGAACTCATAGTAGATCTAAAAATTCAAACCAATTTTGAGTGGAAATAGGGTGGATGATGTTAGATCCTCCTTGAATGTGTGAAATCTTCAATCTTGGCCTTCAAATCTCTCAAGGACTCTTGAAGTAGACCCAAAATCACCTAAAGAGGTGAGAATGGCTAGGCTTTGAGGTAATTTGAAAGTTATGATGAAATGGCGGTGAAACTAGGTTAAAACCCGATTCTACTCCACACATGGGCATGTGGGATAAGTGAGTAGGTCGTGTAGGCTGTAGTTTCATAGCATAGTGCTGCACAGCGACATGGCCATGTAAGGGTGCCTACATGCCCGAGTCAGGAGCTTTTCTTCACAAACTTCAGCTTTTCTTCAATTTTCCTTCAAAATTTATCAAATGACCAACGGGGACTACAACATTCAAATATAACATAAATAAGTGTATAAATGAATGAATTTGTAACAAAAATGCTTTAAATGAGAAATAATATATGCAGGACTGGGTATGGGTACTTAACACTTAGTTTCACACTGAGGAGAGATCTTAGATCACTTAACAATTCAAATAGGGAACTGGTAACTAGAGACAGATGATACTAAGAACACAAGTAAATTAAAGAGACAGAACTAAGAACAACACAAGATTGGTTTTCAAGGATGTTGTATATTGATCTCAAGTTCTTTTACAAGTGTTACAAAGCATAAGAAATTACAAGGACCTGAGACACTTTTATACTACAACCTACAACCATCACTTACATGTAAAGACAGTTGGGATTTGACTAATCTAGATAACAAGATCAATCTACAGTCAAAAGGAAGATTGCCTTTTGACTAATGACTATGACTTGCCATAGCTCACTAACTTTTCCTAATACAAAAAGTCTATAGAAACAAGTAAGGTAAGTAACAGACAAAGACCATTCCTACTTTTTGATAAAGCATGGAAGTTTCACCAACTTGTGTAAAGTAGGTGAACCATCAGAGCACGCAACAAAGAGTGTGTCAGCATTATCAAAAGTTGATTCAGAGAAAGCATATTTTCTCTATCCTCTGAAGAAATCAGTCTTCACAACTTCGGAAGACTTTGTCTCTAAAGCTTCAGAAGATTTCATCCTTGGCTTGGAAGATGCTGGTCTTTGGCTTCGGAAGATTTCACACTTAGAATATTTTTCTGTTTGAGTGTGAAACTTCCGAAGTAACTCCTTCTGAACTGTTACCTTCGGAAGATCTTACACTTAGACATATTTGAGAGTGTAATACTTCCAAAGCTAGTTCATCTTTGTTCCTTAGTGCATGCATGGAAGACTTGGTTGTTCTGGCTTGTTGGTTGCATCAGCCTCATAATCTTCAGATGATCTTACAAACTCCCCATAGGCTGATGCTACCAAAACAGAGAAGTTCTTCAGATTTTGATAGTCCATATTAGGATCCTCAGCATATGTTTCTTCATCATTAGGTTTGGATCCTTCAGACTAACATAGAACCTTCCATGTCAAAGAGATCATGCAGAGGAAGATTGACCATGTCTTCTGAGGAATAGACATGCATGCCTTCCTGATCTCTTATGACATACCATCTGTCTTGATCTTCATCATAAGACCATGACATAATTTGTCTTCCAACAACAAGAGGCTCTACTATGATTGGAGTTTGTTGAGAGACCTCTTCATGCACCCCCTCAGGATGCTCTGACTCATCCTGAGGTTAGGAGGTGGATGCCTTTCTTCTTTTTCTCTTTAAGGTTGATCTTATGGCCATCCTTTTTCTTTTCCTTGATGATTTTAACTTATGGGACTGGTCTTGAGTACCAGGTTGTTCAGTTGAGTCCCCCTTAGTTGGGATCTCCTCACTTATAGGTTTAGAAGGAGAGAGAGAGAAGGACCCTACTGTGGATCAAAAGATGAAGTTGGCTGAGATGTAGCTCCAGGTTCAGGTTGTGTTGTCTTAGTGGGTTCAACCTTCACCTCAACTTCAGGTTGAGCTGGACTTGGTGGAGAATGCAAGTCCATCAGCTCTCCCTTCTTTATCTTCTGCTTGATTACCCTGATATGCTCATCCATTATGGATAGAGACATAGGGCCAAGCCTCCTTCCGGAGAATCCATACAGCTTCAAGAAGCTCATCATCCTTTGTCTGTCAGCAGACTTCTTTTGGCTTTTGTGGATGATGGCCCTTGACTTTGCAGCTTCTTCCCTTAATCTTTTCTTTTCAGCTTGTTTTTCTCTTTTAGCTTTTTCTTCCATCTTCTTATTGTGTTCAAACAATATGTATTCAGATGGTAAGGGAAGAAGTGCATCTGCCTGATAGAGACTATGGCACTCAGGTAGCTGATTATCTTCAGTCTTTCTTTTTTAGTTGCTACCTAAGGTTGTTCAGTGGCCATAGTCTCTGGCTCAGGACTTTCTTGAACTGGGGAGAGGACATGAATGTTCTTGTAGAGTCTTTTCAGCCTTATTTCTTCCTTATGCTTGAGGAGCAATGCTGCATCCTCTGCTTCCTTCCTCTCCTTTGACAACTTTGTGTCTGCCAGTTCATTCAATTAATCTAAGGGGAGAGAGATAAGTTCATCAACATTATAGTTTTTGGTTCCCAGGTAGTTTAGTCTGGCTGCCCTTAACTTATCTTCCTAAGTGTTTAGCCAGGGGGTAGCCCTGATTGCAGCTTCCATAAACTTTAGGGAACTACTTGAACTCTTTCCCCTCAGCTTCCTCTTCCTCTCTCTCTTCTCCTCCTCAATCTCCTCAGGAATCATTTTCCTTTTTCCTTTGTCATCCACAGGCTTTGGTGACTCAGGCTGGAGAAAGCTTTGGTCTTCATTACTTGGTTCAGCTGTTAAGCTTTGGCTAGAGAGAGGTTGTGAAACACCATCACCAGCTAGTGTTTCATGAGGGTAGTGGGTGTAGAGGGAGATCCTGTCTCAAGGTTCAAAGGTTCAACCTCTGGGCCTTCAGTCAAGGTTTTCCCTTTGAAGCTAATCTCCAGGTCTACCTCAACATCCAGTTGACCAAAGATCTTACCTGCTAGACTCTGTCTATATAATTTTGATCTCAATTTAAACTCTTTTAGCACCCTGTCTTGGATTCTTTCTGCCAATCTTGCTGCTTGTCTGTTATTGCTTGGGTTGACAAGTGGCAGATCTACTAAGTTGATGCTCTCCTAGAAACTCAAGTGTGAAATGTTGAGAACTTCTAGTTTACCCTGAGCTCTAGAGATCACAAGAGCTCTCCTATTGCTGCCATACCCCCAACCCCAGATTGGGTTCTCAGAAGGGGTAGACATTGCTCTTGGTATTCCATCCTCAAACAGTTGTTGGATGAGCAAGTTCAGATCACTATCCAGAGGAGGTTGCTGAGTATGAACAACTGCAAGAGAGGATGGTGATTCCTTTATGTCCATACTCTGGGAAGAACTCCCAGGTTCTGTGATTGTCAGAATTTCCTCCCCCTTTTTAGTAGCATCACCCTCTTACATAGGTGAGCTGGGAGATTGATCCATTACATCCACATGTTCTTGTGGACCTAGATGAGTTGTCCTCATGGGTCTCTCAGCCATCTTGCCCTTGAGATCGGTGATTTCAAGTTACTGGACATTGACCCTCTTCTGTAAGATAGTCACCTGAGATTCCAGGTGAGCTATATTTGAAACAAAATAGGTGCAAAGATGTGATAGTTTGTGCACCTTTTGTTGCAAACTCCCCTCATCTTTAGATGAAGAATCATTTGGGGATGAGAGAATTGGACCTAAGTCTTCTTCCTCACCACCAGCATAGGTTTATTAGCTGTTGGATTTCCCCTGCCTAATGATAACTTCCAGAGAAGTGTCAAGAGGCTGGGTTCCTATGGTAGAGGTCCTAGTAATGTTATCACTTGCAAAAGTGATAGCCTCTACCATATGGATTTACTGAATAAGTTCAGGACTATCCACCTCAGTAGAGGGTTGCTGATGTGGGCTAGAGATGGGGGAAGCAAGAGTACTCATCTCTCCTTGAGTGTGGGAAGAGAGGAGAGACTCATGGTACACACTAAAGCCCAAATCTTCATCAGAATAGAAGTCAAGGCTGGGAATGGGTCGGTTTAGATCAAGAGGTTAGGGATCGTAGCTTTCCCCAGAAGGTTGGTCACTAGAGTGTTGAGACTCAGAGTGATGGCTTAAGGCTGTTTGTGGGGTTGTGAGCTCATCAAGCTGAGCATGAGGAACCTCCTCACTGATTGGTTGAAATATGGGAGTGGTCTTCTCCTCAGGGGAGTGGTCTTCTCCTCAGGGGAAGTGGGAGCTCGAGATTCCACTTCCTCCTGTATGGGTTCTGATATGGGGGCCTGCACATGCTCAGTAGCAAGTGCAGGGGTTCGTTTGGATTTCTTTTATAGGTGATGGTGATGGTAGGCTGTGTTTGAGGTGGTTGAGAGGTGGAAGGTGTTGGTTTAACACTAGCTGGTGCTGCTAGGTTTTACCCTGAGTAATGAGCTCAAACATTTTTGGGACAAGGGCTGTTTCTACCCCAGAGAAGCCAACAGTTGGCTTCTTCAAGATTTTGAAGATGTCGGGCCACATTTGTTCTATTTTAAGAATATTACATGTTCCCTTCAACTGTGGTCCCAACTCACAGTTGAGAATGTTTTAAACATACTAGGGAACATGTAGTACTCTAAGGAGTCCAAGTTTGCAAGTAAATTAGTATATACAAACTAAGAGTACCTGAACTTGACCCCTTGTACCATCCCATGGACTATAAAGGAGAGGTCTTCTGGAACTTGATCCCATCCTCCATGCTTGTTAGAAAGTCTGTGAATGACGACATGGAGGAGGTATTTCCATTGAGATGAGACCTTCCCATTCCTGAAGGTTTTGACTAAGAAGTCACCTTCATAGCCCATTTGCTGAAAGGAGTGGTTGACAGCAGATTTGGGAATGGACAGCTCACCTGCTTCATCATCCAGCTGCAAATGGGTGTTTATGATGGCCAGAGTGATGAAAACTATCCTCCCCTGCACTGTAGCAGACAGTGCCTTCTCTCCGTCCATGGTGACCTCTTGACAGATCCTCAGAACTCAAGCAACTGATCCTCATAGAGAGGAGGATCACTTGTAAGGGAGGTGAAGTAGTGCGACGAAGAAAGGTACCAAAACACATCTGAGAAGCTTGGATCCTTCTCAGAGTGTAACAGGGCAACCTGATTGTGTTGCCTGTGTAGGTGCATGGAAAATTCAGGGTTGTTGCGACGATCAATGTTGGCCATTTGAGGAAGCTTTTTCAGTGAAGAAAGGAAGAAGAAGATGAAATTTAGGGGTAAATTTTGGGTAAGGGTTAGTGAGAGTAGAGAGACAAAATAGAACTGTTTGGAAGATATATGTCTTGGATTTAAGACAAAGTTATGACAAAAAGATAAACTTTGAAATCCGCAAGTGGGTCCTACTTCAGAAAAAGTGCACCCAAAAAGTTTGTTTTCTTGGAAGTTGTAAAACTTTCGAAGGAAATTTTGGCTTCTGAAGCTTTGTAGCAAAGCTTCCGAAGGCAAGTTTTGCTTCAGAAGATATTTCAAAGAATTTCGAAAATTTGGCTTCGGAAGAAGTGAACAGGTCTTCCGAGACTTAGTTGCTTTCGGAAGATATTTGTTCTTTGAATTCATTTAAGTGCTTATATACAAAGTTAAGCTTCAGAAGATACTCCAAGAATTTCTTCCGAATGTAAATCTTAGATAAGCTGTTAAATGATTTAAAGACATAAATTTCTTCTGAAGGCAATTTGAGTTCTTCCGAAGGTAAATTTTCACAAATCTAAGGAATATCTGTTAAAAGTTAGTTTTCTTCCAAAGAGAACTGGGCTTATGAGGTGATCTAATAGACAACCTAGGACACATAGTTTAGGAAATAAAGTTGATTAAGTTATTAAGGAAAATCTATTCAAAGTTAATCATCCCAATAGCTGATACAAGATATTTAAATCTCTATTCATCAAATGCCTTTGTGAACAGATCAGCATATTGTTCATTTGTGTTAACTTTGATTAGTTTGATCAATCCCTTTTCAAAATTATCCCTAATCAGATGATACCTGATGTTGATGTCTTTGGTCCTTGAGTGCTCTATAGGATTTTCTGTAATGGAGATGGCACTATTGTTGTCTATATGGATGGGAGTCTCCTTGAAGTTGAACCCATAGTCTAGCATCTGATTCTGAATCCAGAGCACTTGAGCACAGCAGCTTGCAGCAGCAACGTATTCAGCTTCAGTAGTTGATGCAGACACAAAGGATTACTTCTTGCATTGCCAAGAGACTATCCTTCCACCAAAGAATTGACATCCCCCAGATGTGGACTTTATAGTCATGTTGCAGCCACCATAATCATTATCTGTATAAGCATATAGATTAAAGTCTGAATTCTTTGGATACCAAAGGCCTAGATTTGGAGCACCTTTGAGGTATCTAAGAATCCTTTTGATAGTGATTAGGTGTGACATCTTGGGATTGGCTTGATATCTTGCACATATACATATGGCAAACATAGTATCAGGCCTGCTAGCAGTAAGGTACATAAGTGACCCAATCATAGCCCTATAGAGATGTTCATCAACACACTTCCCCTCAAGATCAGGACCTAAGGAGTGGTTTCTGGCTATGGGTGTCTTTGCAACCTTACAGTCATTCATCTTGAATCTTGTAAGTATGTCATGTACATACTTTAACTGACTAATGAAGATGCCATCTTCAACCTGCTTCACTTGAATTCCTAGAAAGAAATTGAGTTCCCCCATGGCACTCATTTCAAATCTATTCTTCATCAGAATCTCAAATTCTTTGCAGAGCTTTGTATTAGTTGAACCAAAGATGATGTCATCTACATATATTTGAACTAGCAGTGTGTCATTCCCTATTTCTTTGATGAAGAGAGTCCCATCAATAGTACCTCTTTTGTATCCATGATGACAGAGGTATGTCGATAGTGTCTCATACCACTTTCTTGGAGCTTGATGCAGTCCATATAGAGCTTTATCAAGCTTGCAGACATAATCAGGATGATCTGGGTCTGTAAAGCCAGGTGGTTGTTTAATATAAACTTCTTCATCAATCACCCCATAGACAGTCTTCCTGAAGATTTCATAAGCTTCGGAAGATTTCATATTTGGCTTCGGAAGATGCTGGTCTTTGGCTTCGGAAGATTTCACACTTAGAATATTTTCTGTTTGAGTGTGAAACTTCCGAAGTAACTCCTTCTGAACTGTTAGCTTCGGAAGATCTTACACTTAGACACATTTGAGAGTGTAAGACTTCCAAAGCTAGTTCATCTTTGTTCCTTAGTGCATGCATGGAAGACTTGGTTGTTCTGGCTTGTTGGTTGCATCAGCCTCATAATCTTCAGATGATCTTACAATATGTGTTGTAAAATGTATATTTATTCACATATCATAATCCATATGTAAACTTACCATTCTATCATACTTTCACTTTTATTGTAAAAGATATAGAGAAATTTTAAAATTATTAAACTCATAATATGCCCCTAGAAAAATATTAGTATTATTGTTAGAGTAAATTACCATTTACATCTCTGATGTTTTTCCATTTTAACCGTTTACATCCCTATAGTTTCAAAATTGCCATCTACCCCTGATGTTTTGTGTTATCATCAATTGAGCGTCTGTCATTTTATTTTTATTTCAATTTGAGTGAAGATAACTAACACTGTTAGTTTTTCAGTTAAAGTTATTGTTGAAAAGACTAAATTATTCCTAAAATTAAATAAATAAATAAACTTGTAGGACCCATTCATCAACATCTTCTTCTTCATTACCAACACACCCATCACAACCTCCACAACCTCATCACCATATCCACAGCCTTCAACACCACCTCCACAACCCTCATCACCACCATGACAGCCACCCATCACCACCTCCACATCCCTCATCACTACCACCACAGTCCCCCCCAACACACTCTCTTTTCTCTTTATTAGAGCCACCCATCACCACTACCGTGACTCCCTCACCACCGCGACCACCATCACCACCGCCGTGACCCCCATCACCAACATCGCAGTCCCCATCACTACCATCACGACCCCCATCATCACCATCGTAGCCCCCCATCACCACCACTATGACCCACATCCCCACCACCACAACCCCCATCACCACCATCGTGACCCCCATCACCACCACCGCAGCCCCCATCACCACCACCACCGCAGCCCCCATCACCACCACTGCCGCAGCCCCCATCACCACCATCGCGACCCCCATCACCACCACCGCAACCCCCATCACCATCACCATCACCACCACCGCAGCCACCCCATCGCCACCGCAACCCCCCATCACCACCATTGCAGCCCCCAATCAGCACCACCACCATCGCAACCCCCCATCACCACCAATGCAGCTACCCTATCACCACCATCGCGGTGGTTGGGGAATACGGATCACACACACCCGATCACACATGCATATGGAAAAAGAGAAAAAAAGAGATGGAGAGAGAGAGAGAGAAAGAAAGAGAAGAGATAGAGGTGGCGGTGGTTATGGTCATGGAGGCGGTGGTTTCGACGGCAGCAGTTGCGGCGGTGGCAGTAGTGGTTGCGGTGGTAGTGGTGTTGTGGTGCTAGATTAAAGAATAAAGAAAGGGATAAGAGAGAGAGAGAGAGAGAGAGAGAGAGAGGAGATAAGAGGTGGAGGTGATGATGAGGGGTATGTGATTTAATAAATAAGGGTAATTTTATCATTTTACAAAAGTTAACAGAAAAATCTAACGTCGTTAGTGTTTTGGACTCAAATAAAGGTAAAAAGAAAACGTTAGGGGGCAGATGGCAAGTTTAAAACTATAGGGATGCAAACGGTTATAATAGAAAAATGTCAGGGATGCAAATGGTAATTTACTCTTATTGTTATTATAGATATCATGATATATATTATTACTTATATACTTAAATATTTAAATAAAATAATACTTAATTTAAATAGTATTTAGTTATAAAAATATAATTAGTAAATATAAATTTAAATGCCAATTTATAGTATCATAAATAAAATAAAATTTAATGAAGTAAATTAAATAATATCATATTATCAAATATTATATTAATAATATGTATTAAATACCCCTCTCAAATGCTTTGCATTACTTTATACATATTACTTCAAAACTTATACACTTAGCAAAATTAGATCTTTATCCAAAGAGATGTATTATATAGTAGTATATATATATATATATATATATATATATATATATATATATGTGTGTGGTGTGTGTGTGTGTGTGTGTATGTATATATATATATGTATGTATGTGTGTGTGTGTATGTATAGGATTCAGATCATATGTTAACCCATTCCTCGTGGCTTTACTTTGCGTTAACCCTTCAAGATAAATCAAAATTATTATTATATTTTTGAATAATATCATTACACATATACAATGTTATGTTCTTTTATTTATATGTGTAAATTCGTAAGTGCATAAATATTAATATTGGTGTAACTTAAACATTTGTCACGTTATCAAATATTTACACTGATCTTGTGTAACTTACATATTCTTAACTTTTTTACACTTTTAACAATTACACCATGTCACACCCTCAATTTTCACAAAGAGGTTTTACCGTTAGGCGCGTGACATACCAGGATCTCAGCCTATAGTTACATCAAACGACACAGTAATTACAAAACATAGCTTTTATTATTATCTATAATTCCAAAAACATAGTTAATAATAATAAGTTCGAGAAATCAGTTGCGGAAGCGTAAAAAGTAAATCGTTTATAATTTAAATAGCGCAAAACACGCACAACCCAAATTAATGTAAACTTGCAAAAACAAACGTAGAATAGTTTTTGTAAATCAACAAGCAATGTAATGAAATGATGCAATGCTCCTAAACGTGCGCACCTCATGAACCTGAAAGAAACATGCTAAAGTGTCAACACAGGGTTCGTGAGTTCACAGGTTTTGATAAACAGTAATATAGTTGAAAGCAGATCTAGTAAACAAAGTAATATTAGTAGATAGCTAGTCTACATAACAAGTTACATAGTGTATGAACTTCGCAACCGAAGCTGACAAGTATGCCTCGGGTGTGGTTACTAGACCACAGCAACAGAAATTAGGTCAATTAAACACCCATATAACATTCAGTCGTGCTAGCGCGACTAGCCCGGGTTGGGTTTGTCAAACTCAGTAGATCAACTCAGAATTACCTCGCTAAAGAACATACATTAACGGTTTGAAAGTGAGGACTTAAATTGGCACAACACTAGTAAATATGTGATAATAGAGTAATACTGATCAAATGAAATAACATTTAAAAGAACATGTTTTTTTCCCAAAAAGATATACGTAAAACGGGGCTGTAAACTCACCTCGAATGCACAACAAATAAAGCGATGCAGAGAAAAATAGCTTAATTATCCCGAACACCTAAATTTATATTTAGTATTAAATTAATATAACATATTAATAGTCGAATCGTGTGGTTTCGCGATCACGACTCGAATATAACGCAAGTCATCGGGTTTCCGCCATTCACATGCAAGCACACTCAAACCCCAAATTGCCTTTAATGTATAAACCTGATTATTCGTGCTTAAACCAGATCATATATAAAGGGACTCTTTATACATTTTAACACAAATCACAAACGCGTAACAACCCAAACGAATCACACACTTATGATAATTTACACACACATATAATAAGTATACATATCTCTGATTAGGGTGCTTAATCACCATGTACATTATAAACAAAACATTATTAATTAACACTCCATTAAACCCACCCTACAAATTTAATGTCAACATAAACAATACACCCAAATGCATGACAACCACCCACACATGACCATACACAATCCATACCCACACACCTACCACATACAGGGATCCAAAACTCTACACCACACCGAATAAACACAGGCACCATAACTGAGCCCACAACACCCACCATGCATCAAACACACACATACTATGCGATTACACCCATACAACCGTAACAGACACACAAAATCGACTCCTAGAAACATGAACTTCATGGCTTCACACCACAACACACACCTCGGTTCGAACCAAAATCACACAACCCGAACCCAACACTTATGAACCGACCCCGGCGGTCCCAAACCCTCACACAACATGCACCAAACAATAACTGAAACCCCAAAACCATACGTATGAATGCAATTAATAAGAAATCAATCATACAGAATGAAACGTGGGTAGAGTGAGGACTCCAATGATGTTTTATATAATAAATACAAATTGGTCATTATTAAACAACTATAACTACTTAGACATAATGGTTAGCTCCCCACTTTTCTATACAAAGTAGTGTGCTCCATCAGCGCACGTGATGGACGATTTGAAATGATTTGGAGCATAATAACTATCGCGTTCAGTTGTGATTGCCAACAGTAAATGGCAGCCACGTCAAAACAATCGACACAATTATGTAATCACCATGGTTTTCGGGTAGAACCCTATTTTGCCCAAGTCGTTTTAGAACTGGAAAAAAGAAGCGGTTTTTCGCATAGCTTGAGCATAGTGCAGGTCCCACTTGTATGCCCTTGGAGTTCATCGGTAGTAAACACTTAAACGGCACACCCAACAACCCAACTAATATTGTAAGAATTGTTACTCTTAATAAGCAATAGCTCAGCATCATCGACATTAGCCGGACATCATGGTAAACACAAACACCACCAAATAATGGAAAACCGAAAAGAGAACAATAACTAAATGGACACATTGGCAAGATAACAATTGAAATGTGGACTTGTCAAAAGAAAGTACGTGAGTGCCATGTCACTTTTATTGCTTTAGAAAATGAGTTTTTAATAGGTGGATTTGTTTAAAGAGACCAAAAAGCCCCATACTAACGTAAATAACACCAAAAGATCTCATCATCTTCTTTGCATCTTCTTCCTCACATCTGATCTCATAACTCCATTGAAAAATATTCCCACGAACACTTGTTTTTTTAAATCATCTATTCTTTCATTCGACTAACTTTGATTAGCAGATTTTGTGTAACGCCAAGAAATTTTTGAATAAAGGTAAAGTTCTCGCGCGAGAGGTTGAGTTCTCGCTCGAGTCATGAAGTTCTCGCATGGAGAATGGCTCTCGTGCGACTGGAAGTTCTCGCGCGAGAAGTCTGAGCGAAAAGTTGAGCTGGGTATAAATAGCCAGGAATACCCAGCCAAACACTAATTTCACGCGAGAAGTACTGCAGCTAGAGAAAGAAAGAGGCTGTGTAGAGAGAGAAAGTGAAGAAACGAAGTGTTTAAGGTATGTAACTCGTGTAGTAACTCGTGTTATGAATTAAGGATGGATTATTGATGTATAAAACACATGATTATGTAGTTTATGCTCGGTAAAAGCTTTGAGGAAGTTGTGGTTGTGCTAGAACTTCAAGTGGTGATTTTCTAGTCCCCTTTTTAAGCAAGTTTTATGTTTTGGGGCTCTTATGCATACTAAAACATATGAATATGCTTGTTTATGCTTGCGTTGGTATTGTTTAAGGCGTTAGCTTGTAGAAAAGCCCTTAGACGCGATAAGTTGTGACTGGGCGGGATTAACCTATAGTTTTCGCGCGAGCAGTTTTGATGTATGTTAAGATTTTAAATTCTGGAAAGTTCTCGCGCGAAAAATGTAGTTTTCGCGCGATGTGCATGATTTTGCGCGACAGGTATTTCTCGCGAACATGTTGTTCTCGCACTACTTGACGGTGGTAGTTCTCGCTCTAGATGTTGTTGATGTATGTTAAGTTTTCGTATGCTATGCTGTTATGTGTGATGCGTTATCTTTTCACGTTAAATGATTTTTTATAAACTATATGCTTTATGATGTGACTTACTTGATATGTATGAGTATGTAAGTAAAGTATTACGTAACGAAAGTGAAAGATAACGATGATGATTAATGACGAACGAAATGAACAAATAAAAGTCTTGCAAGCAAATTGAAAGGAGGTTCACAACTCATTGAGGGGTTGTTAGCTTAACTGTGTGCGGTTTAGCTAACCCATGAGGATGCACAGAGGGGGGTCAGTCTTTGTGACTGATCAAGATGTACGAAAACGGGATCCTTGTCGCTTGACCCCAAGACAAAAGTTGCTTCGTGCAAAATGATGGGACGTAGCATATGACAGGATCTAGATTAAAAGTGAAAGAACGTAAACGAAAGAAAATACGAAGACGAACGATTATTAACTATGATGATAATATAATAATAATTATTATCAAGATGTACGTACGATGTGTGCTCATGAACGGAAGTAAAGGATATGTTTTAACGAAAAGTAAAGTATTTTAATTATAAACTAGAACTCACTCAGCGTTGCTAACCTTTTGTATACATAATAGTTGGCAGGTAACTGTTTGATACTGAGGAGGTGCAGGCATGGATGCCTAAGCTACTGGGAATGAATTACGTCTGGAATCAACATTTTTGGAAATGATCATTGTGTTAACAAAAATTTGAGATGTAAATGAATGATTTGGTGTATTGACACGATTTTAATCATGAATGAAAAGTTTTAATTCCGCTGCAAATGATGTGTTTTAAATGTATTATGCGATGATTGACCAACTGTAAGCGTCTCGGGAATGGGCCTTACAAGTTGGTATCAGAGCTAAAGTTTAAGAGAATTGGGTAAAATATTTTTAACACCTAAACTTAAACTGAGATTGGGACAAAAGGAAAGGGATGTCAGTCCTAGTAGCTACATGCTAGTAGGTAAATGTTTTATGTAAACATTTTATATACATTAATGGAAAAGGAATTATGTGCGAGTGTTATGTGGTTTATGTGCCTTTAGTAGATTTAGATACTAATGTAGTCAGGATAGGGAATGCTTGGAGAAGGAAGAGTAAAGTAAGTGGCTAATCACAACTGGCCACTGAAATTAGGGACTTACTATACTTGACATAATCTTAGTTATTACCTTGAATAACCGTGTTGGTGTTTGAATCTTATAGCACTTAGATGGCTGGTGGTAGATCTTTGAAGGCTTCCCGAGGTGGTGTGCGTGGTGGACGTGGTGTTGGAACATGTGCCACGAGGAATAAGGCTAGAACTACCGAGACAGCACCTGCAGATCCTGAGATTAATCACCATGAGGGTGGTGATGAGAGTGTTAATCTGAGGGCCTCAGTAAAGGAGGTGGTGGTTGAGGAAGTTCATCAGGTCATGCAGACGATTCTGCCATCTGTGGTGACTGAAGTTATTAGAGCTGTGAAGGAGGATGAAAGGAAGGAGAAGAAGGAGAGTAGGAGAACTGCTAGGCGAGGAGGCGAAGAAGGAGGTTCAGGGGAAGGGGAGCAACCAGAGACAGAGATGGTTGTCTCTAGTGGCGATGTGAAGGAGGGGACAGTGCAGGAAACTGTTAGGGGATACAACTATGGGGCATTCCAAATATGCAAGCCCCCGACTTTCGACAAGAATGAGAATGCTATTGCTACTCACCGATGGGTGAGAGAGATGGAGGCGGTACTTGATATTAGCGAGTGCCGAGAGGATCAGAAGGCAAAGTTTGCTACCCACTCGTTTGTGGGATCGACCTTGTGCTGGTGGGACAATATTGTCCAGGCCAAGGGTTGTAGGGTGATTGGGAGGATAAGGTGGAATGAACTGAAGAGGCTGATGATTGAGGAGTTTTGTCCTCACAGGGAACTCGATAAGGTCGAGAGGGAGTTCCTGCAGTTGGAGGCGGGAATTATGACACACTAACAGTACACGATGAAGTTTAATGAATGGAAAGGTTGGTGCCAGATCAGGTGACGCCTATGTCACGGAAGATTAAGAGGTACATCCAGGGTCTGCCGGCGGATATCCGCAGACACATGATCGCCGCCCGGCCAAGTACGTTTAGGTCGGTGGTTGATTTAGCAGGAAGACTGTACGATGAGAGGGAGGAGCTGACTATGGTGGAGGTGAACAGGAAGGGAAGTGGAGATAGGAACTGGAGTGGGAAACGTTTTGGCAGTGGTGGTTTCACCCCCAAGGGCAATAAGGCAAAGGTGGAGGGTCGTAGGGCAGCTACGACCGAGGTAGTGGTAAAGGTGTGCTGAAAGTTGGGAGAGACCATGTGGGGCAATGTAAGTGGCGATCGAACGTCTGCTTCAAGTGTTGGAGACCTGGTCATATGGCGAGAGATTGCGGGGTTGTAAAGTGTTATAACTATGGTGAAGAGGGCCATATGAGTAGGGATTGCAAGAAGCCGAAGGCCGAGAACTTCGGGGCAAGGAAGGGGATTGAGAAGAAGGGGCAGAGGGCGAAGGCCATGGCATTCACTATGACTTGGGAGGAGGTCAAAGTGGACCCTGACATTGTGTCAGGTACATTCCTATTAAACCAGACTTGTGCCTCTGTACTTTTTGATTCCGGTGCTAGTAGGAGTTTTATTTCTACTGCCTTCTGTGATAAGTTGCCAGCTAGGAGTAGAAAGATTGACGAGCCCTTCGATGTAGAAACTGTCGTTGGTAAGTCCACCAGGATTTCTAATGGTAGAGAACGGTGACATAGAGTTGGAAGGCCATAGGTTCTCTGCAAGATTGTTCATGATGCCCTTAGGCGGATTTGATGTAGTCTTAGGATGGATTGGCTAGCAGCCTATGAGGCAAGTATCGTGTGTCGAAAGAAGATGATTCGACTGACCGCGCCCAACGGGAGTTCGGTGACGATTTATGGCGATAAGGTTAAAACGGTTCCGAAGGTGATTTCGATGGTGGTGGCAGATAAGTGCATAAGGCATGGATGTGCTACCTATCTAGCTTATGTTAAGGATGTGGATGCGTCGGTACCCCGATTGTCAGATGTACCGGTCGTGCGTGACTTCCTTGATGTATTCCCAGAAGATTTATCAGGTGTGGCACCCGACCGTAAGATCGAGTTCCAGATCGATCTGATACCTGGTGCCTAACCCGTTGCCAAGGGTCGTATCGTCTAGCTCCCACTAAGATGAATGAATTAATGACTCAGCTACAAGAGCTATTGGACAAGGGATTCATTCGACCGAGTATCTTCCATGGGGTGCTCCGGTCTTATTTGTGAAGAGAAAGATGGTAGCATGAGGATGTGCATCGACTACCGTGAGCTAAACAAGTTGACTGTGAAAAACTGGTATCCGTTACTGAGAATTGATGACTTGTTTGATCAGCTTCAGGGTGCCAGTTGGTTCTCGAGGATAGACCTCCGATCCGGTTACCATAAACTGAAGGTGAAGGAGCAGGATATTCCAAAAACAACTTTTCGTACGCGCTATGGACACTACGAGTTTCTCGTTATGTCTTTTGGTTTAACCAACACGCCAGCTGCTTTTATGGACTTGATGAATCGGGTGTGTCGGCCGATGCTTGACAAATCAGTGATAGTGTTCAGAGACGATATCCTGATTAACTCAAAGAATAAGGGAGACCACGCCTGTCACATCCGTGAGGTGCTGGAAACTCTAAGAAGGGAGAAGTTGTTTGCAAAATTCTCTAAATGCACATTTTGGTTATGTGAGGTGCAGTTTCTGGGTCAGGTGGTTAACCCAGAAGGAATCATGGTTGATCCTGCTAAAGTGGAGGCGGTGATGAAGTGGAGTTCGCCTAAAACGCCATCTGAAATCCGAAGTTTCCTCGGATTGGCGGGTTATTATAGAAGGTTCATTCAGGATTTTTCCAAGATTGTCTCGCCATTGACCAAGTTGACGAGGAAGGATGTGAAGTTTGAATGGGGCAAAAGTCAAGAGAATGCGTTCATGGAGTTGAAAATGAGATTGACAAAAGCTCCAGTGCTAATGCTGCCTGAAGGGAATGAGGACTTGGTTGTCTATTCCGATGCTTCATATCAAGGGTTAGGGTGTGTACTAATGCAGTGACACAAAGTCAGAGCACACGCATCTCGACAGTTAAAGATTCATGAAGTGAACTACCCTACCCATGATCTGGAGTTGGCTGCTATGGTATTTGCGTTAAAGATATGGAGACACTACTTATATGGTGTCAAATGTACGATTTTCACGGACCACAAAAGCCTGAAGTATTTCTTCAAGCAGAAAGATCTTAATATGAGGCAGAGACGATGGTTGGAGCTCATAAAAGACTACGACTGTTAGATTCATTATTACCCGGGTAAAGCTAACGTGGTCGCCGATGCCCTCAGCCGGAAGGAAAACCGGGAACCAATTCGGGTGAGATCTTACCAGTTGATTGTGACTCCTGATGTGATAAAGCAATCTGCGAAGCTCAGGAAGAGGCTCTAAAGCCTGAGCACGTTAATGAAGAAAGGATGAAAGGGCAGATCGCAAACCTGGAAGAAAACGACAATGGTGTCAAAACTAGATTTGGGCGTAAATAGATTCCTAGACATGGAGGTCTGCGAGAGAAAGTGTTGGATGAAGCCCACAAGACTCGCTACTCCATTCACCTGGGAACCAACAAAATGTACCAGGACCTAAAGAAGAACTATTGGTGGCCGGGAATGAAAGCTGATGTAGTAAGGTATGTAGAAACGTGCTTGACCTGTCTCTAGGTTAAGGCCGAGCACCAGAAGCCATACGGGAAAATCCAACCCTTGAAAATTCCTGAATAGAAGTGGGAGCACATACTATGGACTTCATAACAAAGCTTCCTCGCACAGCTAAAGGTTATGATGCCATATGGGTCATAGTGGACAGACTGACGAAAAGTGCTCACTTTCTACCCATCCGAGAGACGTATAACTCGGAACGACTAGCCGAGCTGTTCATTAATGAGATAGTTACCCGTCATGGCGTGCCGATGTCGATTGTCTCGGACAGAGATACGCGGTTTACATCCAAATTTTGGAAAAGTTCAATGACGTGATGGGAACTAGACTGCAAATCAGTACAGCATACCACCCACAGACAGATGGCCAATCCGAAAGGACTATCCAGACCTTGGAGGACATGCTTCAGTCGTGCATTATAGACTTTGGTGGGAGCTGGGATAGTTATCTAACGTTGGAAAAGTTCTCATACAATAACAGCTACCATGCCAGTATTGGTATGCCCGTATGAGATATTGTATGGCTGAAAATATAGGACCCCGGTTTGTTGGGGGAGATTGGTCAGAAGGAATTGGGGAGTATTGAGGTCATCGAGATGACCAATGAGAAGCTAGGCAGAATTAAAGCCTACATGAAAGCTGCTAAAGATAGGCATAAATCCTATGCCGACAAACGTCGAAGACCGATCGAGTTTAAGGTCGATGATAAAGTGATGTTAAAGGTGTCACCTTGGAGAGGAATTATTCGATTCCGAAGGAGAGGAAAGTTGAGCCCTCAATTTATTGGGCCTTTCAAGATCATAGCCCGTGTAGGGGAAGTGGCGTATAGGCTGGAACTACCAGATGCGTTGAGTGGAATTCATTCTACCTTCCACGTATCACATCTGCATAAGTGTCTAGCAGATGAAGAAGCTCATGTTCCCCTAGAAGACGTGGAGATAGACGAAAGACTGAACTACGTGGAACAGCCCGTAGCAATAATAGACAGGAAGGAGAAACGACTGAGGAACAAAGTAGTTCCACTTATACGAGTACAGTGGAAGCATAGAAAAGGGTCGGAGTCCACTTGGGAATCCAAAAATGAGATGAGACAGCATTACACTCAGTTGTTTGAGGAATGACAGGTTTCAGGGACGAAACCCAAATAAGAGGGGTGGACTTGTAACGCCCCGAATTTTTGAATAAAGGCAAAGTTCTCGCACGAGAGGTTGGGTTCTCACGCGAGTCATGAAGTTCTCGCATGGAGGATGGTTCTTGCGCGACTGGAAGTTCTTGCGCGAGAAGTCTGAGCGAAAAGTTGAGCTGGGTATAAGTAGCTGGGAATACCCAGCCAGACACTAGTTTCACGCGAGAAGTACTGCTGCTAAAAAGAGAAAGTGGTTGCGTAGAGAGAGAAAGTTAAGAAATAAAGTGTTTAAGGTATGTAACTCGTGTTATGTACTAAGGATGGATTATTGATGTATAAAATGCATGATTATGTAGTTTTTGCTCGGTAAAAGCTTGGGGAAGTTGTAGTTGTGCTAGAACTTCAAGTGGTGATTTTCTAGTCCCCTTTTTAAGCAAGTTTTATGTTTTGGGGCTATTATGCATACTAAAACATTTGAATATGCTTGTTTATGCTTGCGTTGGTGTTGTTTATGGCGTTAGCTTGTAGAAAAGCCCTTAGACGCGATAAGTTGCGACTGGGCGGGATTAACCTGTAGTTTTCGCGCGAGCAGTTTTGATGTATGTTAAGATTTTAAATTCTGGGAAGTTCTCGCCCGAAAGGTGTAGTTTTCGCGCGATGTGCATGTTTTTGCGCGACAGGTAGTTCTCGCGTGACATGTTGTTCTCACGCGACTTGACGGTTTTCGCGTGATGAAATGGTTCTCGCGCGAAAGGGTAGTTCTCGCCCTAGATGTTGCTGATGTATGTTAAGTTTTCGTATGCTATGTTGTTATGTGTGATGCGTTATCTTTTCACGTTAAATGATTTTTTTAAACTATATGCTTTATGATGTGACTTACTTGATATGTATGAGTATGTAAGTAAAGTATTACGTAACGAAAGTGAAAGATAACGATGATGATTAATGACGAACGAAATGAATGAATAAAAGTCTTGCAAGCAAATTGAAAGGAGGTTCACAACTCATTGAGGGGGTGTTATCTCAATTGTGTGTGGTTTAGCTAACCCATGAGGATGCACACAGGGGTGTCAGTCTTTGTGACTGATCAAGACGTACGAAAACGGGATCCTTGTCGCTTGACACCAAGACGAAAGTTGCTTCGTGCAAAATGATGGGGCGTAGCATATGACAAGATCTAGATTAAAAGTGAAAGAACGTAAACGAAAGAAAATACGAAGACGAACGATTATGAACTATGATGATAAGATAATAATAATTATTATCAAGATGCACGTACGATGTGTGCTCATGAACGGAAGTAAATGATATGTTTTAATGAAAAGTAAAGTATTTTAATTATAAACTAGAACTCACTCAACGTCGCTGACTTTTTGTATGCATAATAGTTGGTAGGTAACTGTTTGATGCTGAGTAGGTGCAGACATGAATGCATAAGCTACTGGGAATGAATTGCGTCTGCATCCATATTTTTGGAAATGATCATTGTATAACAAAATTTTGAGATGTAAATGAATGATTTGATGTATTGACACGATTTTAATCATGAATGAAAAGTTTTAATTCCGCTGCAAATAATGTGTTTTAAATGTATTATGCCATGATTGACCAACTGTAAGCGTCCTGGAAATGGGGTCTTACATTTTGGGTTCAAAGTACAAAAATGTACTAAACATCATTCTTATTGGTTTCTCTCTCCTTCTTCTCTCTCTTTCGTCGCTCCCGCGCGCTGTTGCCGTCGTCCGCCTCCTTGTGATTGAGATGCTTCGAATAGTGAAGTCTAGTCGTTGTCGCTTGTTTAGTGGCACCCCATCGACAACCAACTGATGATCCTCCTCACAATCTCTATTGTTGACGGTCACCGTCAAACGATGGTGAGACTTGCTTAGCGCCATCATCGCTAACACAGGGAACCCCATCTCGACAGATCTAACCGACCTCACCACCAAGGTGTGGCGAGGCACTGCCGGTGACAACAATGGAGGGCACAAAGGCCCAAATAAACCAAAAGGACCGATATGCAGCCATGGGCGAAGAACAACCGGCAGCCGCAGAGCACCGACAAGGATAGCCACTGTTGGTGGGGTTGCAAATGCCGGCCAGATGAAGGTTGCGATACCCTCTCTCCTAAAAAGTGGTGCAGACATGACCGGATATGAGAAGATATAAGAGGATAGTAACAACTTGTACCCTGCTGCCTAATGAATGGTACAAACAAAATAATTTTTCATTCATTCATGATTTAATACAAGGGTAATAACTCATTTTCCATTCTTAGAGCTCAAATTTTTTGAGTGGCTACTTTTATAATAGGCTTTCGGGTAATTTTTTTGAATGACAATTGTACGATATTATTTCGAATGATACGTGTTATTATAGTCAGACTCATCCCAATCGGCTCATGAGAAACCCCATGGGGAGTTAAGTCAAAACTCAAAATATTTTAATCTCGAGCAATATTCGAACCCCCTACTTGTCATTTGATAGACCATTAAACCGGAATACATCAAGTCTTGGAGGTTTTAACACTTAAGAAGTTTTGGACTTTGGTGTTGTTGGTGGGTGTCCGTCCCGCCTCCGCCGGATGTGAGCAGAGAACCATGCCCCCATGCTGCCGTACAACATGCGTTCCAGGTTAGGGTTCCTGTTGGCATCCAACTTCAGAACCAAATCTCCACGTCTTCCTACCTTCTTCACACACAAAACCCTAAACGCTTTCTACAATCTCACTAGTGGTCGCCTTCTTGCTTCTTCTTCCTTCTCTTCAAAAATCAACCATGGAGGCCCCCCCTTCTCCCGCTTCCTTACATCCATTTTGCACCCTCGCTATCTTAGCCGCTTCGCTGTTGATCAGTTCTCTGATGATGAGTACGAATGCGACTACGACAATCACCCTGTACTTTTCTACTCTCTCCTGCTGTTAAATCTTTTCATAGCTCATACTGTAATCTTAACTTTCACTTTTCATACCTTATCAACATCAAAACTTGATATTGCAGGCGTCGTCATCAGTGGCAAATATTGATGAGTGGAAGTGGAAACTTAGCATGCTGTTACATAACGAAACAGACCAAGAGATTGTGTCCAGAGATAAAAGAGACAAGAGAGACTATGAGCAAATATCTAATCTGGCCAAGAGAATGGGCCTTTACTGGTACAATTCATGTTCATGACTATGTGTGTTTTTGGCATTGTCCTTTCTCTCACACTACTAACCATTTGGTGTTCAGTGAAATGTATGGAAAAGTGGTGGTTGCAAGTAAGGTGCCCCTTCCTAACTACAGGCCAGATCTTGATGATAAGCGTCCACAAAGGGAGGTAGAGATTATCTGTAAACTTTTCCACTACAGTTCTCATATGGATGTGTATATTGTGATATTGGCTAATTAGAACAAACATGCTATACTATAACTGATCCTAGAAAACAGTGTTTGGATATGCTTATGCTATTTGATTTCTAAGGATTTAAATGTTTTGAATGTTGGGAAAATTTTGAAAACAGTGGTTGCAAGCTAGGTAGGACGTTATATGAGTAAATTTTCCTCAACTTATGTTTTAAATGAAGAGGTAAATAGTTAATTAGTATCCCCCTAGAGAACCAGTTTCTTCAGCAGCATGTTTGATCTCAATAGAATGTTTTATCAATCATGTACGCTAAAGTAGGGATGGCTATTTGTTGTGCACTGGTGTAGGTAGTTATCCCTTTAAGTTTGCAAAGAAGAGTAGAAGGTCTGCTGCAGGAGCATCTTGATCGAATGCACATGAATTCTGGAGTTGTTCCCTCTATTAATAGTGAAACTAGTCATCCGGATGAGCTGGTGAATCAGGGTGGTAATCCAGATCCTTTCTTAGATGGGACTCTTATGGAGAAGGTTCTTCAGAGACGAAGTTTGCAAATGCGAAACATGCAACGAGCTTGGGAGGTACATTTGGAATAATTTTTTTATGAAGTTGTTGGTTATCTATGTATTTTCAAGTTATTGTCATACTCTTGATTTAAGGTGGGAAGATGGGCTGAGCGGGCTGGTTGGGTAACTGTTCAAAACAAGTAGTTTATTCTGCATGTCAAAACATGGAAGGTTGGGTTGACCCCAAATCTCTTTTGTCCTAAAGCTTAGTTTGTTTTGTAAATAACTAGTCCCATATATAACTACAAAACCATAATATTTCAGCAATCTGTTTTTGAATTAGTTTTAAGGAGATTGATGCATTTTCACTTTTAAGCTAATTTTTTTATTATTTTACTCGTTGACCTGTTAGAAATTCAACATAACCTGAATCGATCAAATTGCTACTCTACTTTTGATGCTAGACTTGGCATGTTTGATGTTTGATCTTGTTAATACTTTCTTTTGATGAAACCTTGAAAAAAATAAAACACAAGTCAATCTTGATCTTCACTGATATCTTATTTCCTGGTATGAAATATTTGGGTATCAACTATCATAATGTACAAATAATGCTGTGGGTTGGACCTCTATTATCAACAATTCAAAGAAGAAGGAAGCAGAAGTACGAACATAGCTATGCAAATATACACATATTTGATGGGTACAAAACAAGCAAAGTTCAATAGTTATAATTTTTGTAGAAATAGGGCCACGTCTAAGACTCTAAGCACCGTAACTAGCAGAGAGAGGTTGTATGTTCCAAATTATTTTATCCTGTCCATACATGGTGTATGGTTTTTCTTGTTGTATCTAAAACGCCACATCATTTTTCTTCTATTTCTGTCAGTCTTTACTGCATTGGGAAGGGTCAATAATCTTATTAGTCAGAATGCACCATAACAAGTGGAAGTTGATCTTGTCTTCATGATTGAATGGCAACAACTATGAGAGATTAAAGCAATCTGGAAATGTTGAAGTACATAATTTTGCAGGTTATGATGATGACAACATTTTGCTATGCATTGGTATAGGAAGTGGATGTATTAGCAAGTCACTAATGTACAGATACACATGATAAATTGTCAAAGTGTTTGTAGTCATGCTTGTGCAGTCTTCATCATCATCTCTTTTTTGTTGATTTTTTTATTTAACAATTTCTGTCAGTTTTATGCTTGTTATGTACCTACTGATTTTTGGTGTGATTTAGGTGATGACAAGCCCTCACACTTATATGCATGATCTTCGCAACTAGATCTATATTGTTTAAATAAAACCTTGATAAAAAAACATCACTTACACAAGGAACCCAACTGATGTACTCGCAATATCTAAAACATGTTTTGAAAGTTTACATTTCTGCAGTTAGGAAATAAACAGTTTATTATTTAAAAGATCCTTCCATTATTCTGCAGGAATCACCAGAAGGCAAGAAGATGCTACAGGCTCGAATGTCTCTTCCTGCCTTCAAAGAGAAGGAAAGGCTGCTCCAAGCAATTGCACAAAATCAGGTTTTTGTCTTCTGGATCATACTTTCTTCTTAGTATACAATATACCTAGAAAGTTTCTTCATTGACCATAAGCCATATGCATATTGAAAAAGGTTCAATTTTGAAATGCACGTAAGCATAAACATTCAATGTTTATCCTACATGATTAGTTTAAAATGATAGGTTATTATAATTTCTGGAGAAACTGGATGTGGAAAGACCACTCAACTACCACAATACATATTGGAGTCAGAGATAGAGTCTGGTCGTGGTGCATTTTGCAACATACTTTGTACACAGCCTCGTAGAATCTCTGCCATGTCTGTTGCAGAAAGAGTTTCTACTGAAAGGGGAGAGCCTCTTGGTGAATCAGTGAGAACTGCTTGCTTGATTTTAGTTATTCAATAGCACATAATCAGCTTTAAACACACATCAAATCCTCCCTTAGTTGTTATGCCAAAAGTCTTGTGCACCACTTTGTCAATTAATGCTTGCATTAAGCTTTTTTTTTTTTCTATGAAAGGTTTTTTTATTCTAGATCTCTGTACCTTGTGCATGTAAGTATTGGTGATTTTTTACAGGTTGGGTACAAAGTTCGATTAGAGGGGATGAAAGGAAAAAACACACATTTGCTTTTCTGCACAAGTGGTATATTGCTTCGCAGGCTGTTGAGTGACCACAATTTGGATGGTGTAACCCATGTCTTCGTTGATGAAATTCATGAGCGTGGCATGAATGAAGGTGCAGTTTCTACTTTGTGTTACTAACTATTTGTGCTTTCATGATCAATTGTTTGTTCTTTAATTTTCAGACTTCCTATTGATTGTATTGAAGGATCTTCTTCCACGTCGCCGGGACCTGAGGTTGATACTGATGAGTGCTACACTGAATGCTGAGCTATTTTCCAATTATTTTGAAGGAGCACCAATGATTCATATTCCTGTAAATCCTCTTATCTTGTTATGTTACCATGTTTCTGCAAATTTAGGGTTCTTTTCCAGTAAATTGTACTATGTTGGTCTTGATGTACCATGTTTCTGCAAATTTAGGGTTCTTTTCCAGTAAATTGTACTATGTTGGTCTTGATGTTATATCTAACTCAGTTTACATTGAGCTTGTCTTTTAAGGGTTCCTTTTCTTCAGGCTTAGTATCACTCTAAGCATGTTATTATTTTGTAGAGAAGTCATTTGTTTCTAGTTAACATAATTTTGATGATGCAAACATCCATTTTGGTTATTTCCATTCTGATTTTATGTCGTGCTTTCTATATATAGGGCTTCACTTATCCAGTGAGGGCACATTTTTTAGAAGATATACTAGAGATCACTGGGTATAAGTTGACTCCTTTCAACCAAATCGATGATTATGGCCAAGAAAAGTTGTGGAAAACACAAAGGCAGCTAGTTCCCCGCAAAAGGAAAAACAATCTCACTCTCCTTGTTGAGGTATGCATTATGCTTTTCTGTGTAAAATTCAGCCTCAACCAGTATAACTTATAACCTTGGAACAAATTTAATATTCAATGTGAAACTTATCAATTATCAAACAATTGATAGTAAGTTTGCTATTATTCCACAGGATGCCTTGAGTCAATCAAGCTTTGAAAATTATAGCTCAAAGGCACGTCATTCTTTGTCTTGCTGGACCCCAGATAGTATTGGGTTTAATCTTATTGAAGCAGTTTTATGTCATATTTGCCGTAAGGAAAGACCAGGAGCTGTCCTGGTATTTATGACTGGTTGGGATGATATCAGTTGTTTAAAAAACCAGCTTAAAGCCCATCCTTTACTTGGAGATCCTAACAGGGTTCAACTGCTAACATGTCATGGTTCCATGGCAACATCTGAACAGGCACTACTTCAATTCTTTTACTATCATTGTTATTAGTTATAGCTATACAATATCTTTCTGTTTTACTTGCTACCTTCATTTCTTATCTTCTATCATATTTATACAGAAACTCATATTTGAGAAGCCACCTCCAAACGTGCGTAAAATTGTACTTGCCACAAATATGGCAGAAGCAAGTATCACAATCAATGATGTAGTTTTTGTGGTTGATTGTGGAAAAGCTAAAGAAACCACTTATGATGCTCTTAATAATACTCCTTGCCTGCTACCTTCATGGATATCTCAAGCATCTGCTCGACAAGTAAGTAAAAAAGAAGTGATTAAAACCTATAAACTTCAAAAAACTAATAGCTCTTTATTTACTGTGTTGTGTTCTAGAGAAGAGGTAGGGCTGGGCGTGTGCAGCCAGGAGAATGCTACCACCTTTATCCTAGATGTGTTTATCAAGTTTTCTCTGAATATCAGCTACCTGAGCTTTTAAGAACTCCCTTGAATTCTCTTTGCTTGCAAATAAAAAGTTTGCAGGTTGGTAGTATTGGGGAGTTTTTGTCGGCTGCTTTACAGCCACCAGAGCCATTGGCTGTAAGTATTAACTATACAGTTGATATCCCATTCTTTAGGTTGACATCTTTATGTTAAATCATATTGCAATGGGATAACTTTTGATTACTTTGTAAGGTCCAAAACGCAGTGGATTTTTTGAAGATGATCGGAGCACTAGATGAGGATGAAAATCTTACACATCTTGGTTAGTTTATATTTTATCACTATGGTGTGAAAGTAGATGTACTACACATACAAATCCCAAACATGTCATTTGTTTTTTCTAAAATAAAGGTGAATATCTGGCAATGCTTCCATTGGATCCAAAGTTGGGGAAAATGCTGATAATGGGTGCTTTCTTTCGCTGCTTTGATCCTATTCTTACTATTGTTGCTGGACTCAGTGTCAGAGATCCTTTTCTTTTGCCCCATGAGAAGAAAGATGTGAGTAATAGTGTAATACAACTACATATGATATCGAATGGGAAGTCAGTTAGCTTATCAATTGTTCTTTTGTATGTAGTTTAATGTTATTAAGCATCTACTGTTTATTTGCTTTATTTCTGCTATATTTCCTAGATCATAATAAAACCTGTTGCAGTGAATGTCCTTAGAGGTGGCATTTTGGACCCATATACCCATTTTTATTTCAAATTTGGGCTGTTTTATGTTAAAACGGGTCAAACAAAAAAGGTCTAATAAAGTCGCCCAAAGTTGTAATCTTAATGCATGAAACTTTCTAGACCGTTTTATGCAAAGAATTAGATTATTATTGTGATATAATTGTATACATAAGATAATCAAAGCATTAGTAATTTGTATATTTTTCTTAATGATAGACAAAAAAGTGTTTTGTGGGATGAATGATGTGTTTCAACCTGAACCTGTTTTGACCGTCACCCAACCCACTCGACCCAGTCATCTTGCCACCTCTGCAGAAAACAGTTGCCAAGATTCTGGTTAGCTTATTATGCTTCAAATATGTGGTTTTTAATAAACACTTTTATTTCTGTACGTATGTTTCAGCAAGCTAGTACAGCAAAATCTAGATTTTCTGCGAAGGATTACAGTGATCATATGGCACTTGTGCGTGCATATGAAGGATGGAAAGAAGCTGAACGAGAAGGATCTGCTTATGAGTATTGCTGGAGGAATTTTCTTTCTGCCCAAACGCTTCAAGCTATTCATTCTCTTAGGAATCAGTTTCATTACATCTTGAAGGATGCTCAATTGCTTGAGGCTGAAGCAAGCCTCAACAATAGATTGAGTCATAATCAATCCTTGGTTAGGGCCATCATATGTGCAGGCCTCTTTCCTGGCATTGCATCTGTAGTGGTATATTCATTTAATTTGAATAATCTTTAGATGGAATGATAATATTAGAGGTGGCAAGATGGGTGGGCAGGTTGGTTCACGGTCGAAACTACTGGTCAAATTTGCCACCCATACGTTTCACATTTGCTAAAGTTTAAAAAGAAAATATCAAATTTTTAGCTTTTTGTATACTGCAGCACAGGGAGACATCGATGTCCTTCAAAACTATGGATGATGGCCAGGTCTTGCTCTATGCAGTAAGTATAAACCAAGTGACATTTTGCCCATTATCTGTAGTTATAGCATATTCCAGTTTGGACCCTAGTGGGGAATATGATATCCTGATATACTTGTCTGGATGCATCTTACTTAGAAGTTCCATGCATGGAAACAAAATATTTATTTATGCTAGTAAACAGTTAATGAAGGGTGACTCTTTTTAAGAATTTAGATGGATCATTCTAAGGCCTCGTTCTAAAATGCGCTTTGTAGTACCAAAATACTCGACTCCAATTTTCTATCTTGCTAATTTGGTACTTCTGCTCAGAATTCTGTAAACACGCGATACCAGACGATTCCATACCCATGGCTGGTCTTTGGGGAAAAAGTGAAGGTCAACACTGTATTTATACGTGATTCTACTGGTGTATCTGATTCAATTTTAATCCTCTTCGGTGGTGGTCTAGTCAATGGCGTTTCGGTAATTCATCTATTGCAGATATTATTTGCTGTCTTTTGATGTTGTGGGCTATAATATTTTACTTTTTTTTTTATAGCCTGGACACTTGAAAATGCTAGGAGGGTATATTGATTTCTTCATGGATCCTACTTTGGCAGAGTCATATGTCAACCTAAAGCAAGAACTTGATCAGCTCTTGCAAAAAAAGGTCAGATCTCAACATTTACTTATATTACACTAAAAGTGACAATTTTAACCTATTTACCTATAAATGGGTCTTTTTGGGTTATGCTCTATGTGTAACGGGTCAAAATGGGTTAAAATTGCCAACCTATATATAAGTTTCTTTTGGTACAATGATGCAGCTTAAAGATCCCAAGGTTGACATACACAGAGAAGGCAAGTATCTCATGCTTGCTGTTCAAGAGCTTGTGTCAGGGGATCAATGTGAAGGGAGATTTGTATTTGGTCTTGAAAGCAAAAGGTCAATCGAGTCAAATGACAAAGATACATTCACAAGGGATGGAGCAAACCCGAAAAGCTTGCTGCAAACTCTGCTGATGAGGGCAGGACACTCTCCGCCAAAATACAAAACAAAGCATTTAAAAACAAATGAATTCAGAGCATTAGTTGAATTCAAAGGAATGCAGTTTGTAGGAAAACCGAAAAGAAACAAACAGCTTGCTGAGAGGGATGCTGCTGTAGAGGCGTTAGCCTGGTTGACTCACACTTCTGGTTCAAACAAACAAGAAGATGATGATAATTCCCCACCTGATCTAACTGACAACATGCTTAAGCTTTTAAGCAAGCGCAGAAAATCAAAATCTCGTTTTGGCCGAGGGTAAATTCACCTTTTGATAGGACACAAAATGCACAATGTTGAAAGAACAAGCATCGGATTTTGCAGGCGGTTTGCGAGGCATGAAAACCCAACGCATGCCCTGGGGATGGAACCTATGTAGACGTGTTTGAACTTTATGGAACCCATATGCGTTGGTTTTTGCTCTAGGAATTTGGGTAAATCAACAACCATGGAAAAGGAGACTGGTAAGTTGATTCTTTAAATTTTGGTTGGTTATAGAACAATCTTTTGTAAATGTAAAGGAATTTTGTAATCTCTGGGTGGAACTTGCTGCCGAACTAATTATTACTATTATTATTGTTTATTATAAGTTAATTACAGGTGGTATGTTAATGTTGCAGGTTTTGTTGTTTTTTATAAAAATTTACTGGTCTCACTGTGTCTACGAGTAACAAGTTTGTTTCTTCTCATTAACGGAAGTTAAAGAGTATGTTAGACTTATGTCATTCTTGACCACTTCCTGAATGTGCAAGTCACTAAATTTCTGTTGATCATTCTTGACCACTTCCTAAATGTGCGAGTCACTTAATTTCTCACGAAGGCCAAATTTAGCCTTGAATGATGTTTATCTACATGTACTGTTGGAAGTAGCATTATAAGTTCAACTAGTTTTTTACTCGCCGTGAATCATGACGGCACCGTATGTGTGATGCAATAAAGTATGAGTTACAATCGACCCGACTCCTTTTGAAACATATTTACATCGAAACCAGAGTAATTTGGATTTATACTGTCAAATGAAAACGTATTATATTTGATATCATTTTAAACAAAATTTGCATTGAAATATAGATTAAGGGGCTGTTTGTTAGCCTCTTAATAGTTACTATTAAGAGGCTATTTTTAATTCATAGCCTCTTAATGGTTAAGAGCTAACCCTAATACTGAATGGTTAAGAGGTATTATTAAAATTTAACCTCTTAACCATTCAGCATTAGAGTTACATCTCAACCATTCAGAGGTTTTGAACCATTAAAAGGCAGCCACTTAATGACTATTAAAAAGCTATCAAACAGCCCCTAACTTATACATAAAATAAGCACATGTAGGGCGGTGTTGTACGTGGTGTGAAAAATCACAAGCTACAATCGCCCTGCACGTTTCCAAACAAAATTTATGTTAAAATGTAGAGTAACTTGAATTTACACCGTCAAATAAAAATATATAATTTTTACCTGAATTGTTTCTAAACAAAATTTATGTCAAACGTGGACCACTTCAAAATGTACTTAAAAATAAGCACAAAAACGTCTTAAATATGACAACTTGTTTTTGAAAAAAATTATGTCAAATCGTAGACAGACTTGAATTTATACGGACAAGTACATAAAAATTAGAACGTAAGTAATTTGTTTTATAAAGTAAAAATATACAGCAGATAAACCCAAAACTTTTGAAACTTGAGACGGTCAAAGTGGCATTTTATAAACTTTTTAGAAATTGGAAGGGTTAAAAGAGTAAAATTCAAGATATTAGGGGTGAGAGTTGGCCGGTGACAAAGGCCACCGACCTTCCTTTTAAAGTAATAGTAATTTGGTTAGCTTTGATAGGGTTTTCATCTTGAACACCACTAGCAGCATCATGACGTATCAACTTCTCTAATGTCCACATTCACTAAGGAGGGCTCCCTACATGATAGCTCAGTTATTAATGCCATGTAAGCAGTTCACTCATAATTCTCAGCAAAAGACTAGCGCCATATAAGCGCTTTGCTGATAATATTCAGCGAGCAACTTTCAATAAAAATGATTGAATACTTTTGATCAAAACTTTCATTTCTTTTAATACCAAAAGTACAAGATCCACATACAAGCTTTTTAGGACGCTTTCAATTCTTTGCAAAGCTACCCATGCTTAAATAATTCAGTTGTCGCAAAGTTCTTTACAAAGCTTAAAGTGTGTACATTTGGTGACACTGAGAAATTAGAGTCGATAACTGCTAATGCTCATGGATTGACAATTGCATTTTAGAGAGCTTCTTTACCACATCAACTCTAGGTTAGAGAGATGGCACACCGGAAATGAGTTCCAATTGGGCTTTGAGAGTGCTCGGCAAACGAGCAAATATTGTTTCGTGGTCATCAGATCTGAGGAACTGGGAAATGGAAGTTGGAGAGGGGTTCCTTGGATTAGGGAAGGCCGTGAGATAAGAAAATGTCAACGAAGATAGAGATGTTATTCATGTCAATGAAGATGAATAAACACGGAAGACAATGATTTTTTTTCTAGAAGTAAAATAGTAATTTCATGTGAATATAAGATTTTTTAAAGTTTATCGGTAAAAAGAACTAACGTGTAAGAATTGGTAAACAATAAATTCCATATCTATAGTTTATGAAAAAAATAATTGAAAATACAATACATGATACATCATGGACTATTTGTATAATTAACTGATTTTATATGTTTAGTAATGTCTGAAAAAGATCAGTAGTATTGACTAATAAGAATTAGATTATCAGTTTGTAATGATAAGAAAATACACAATTTGTTTTTCATTATTTAAGGATCTAACAATATAACAATTAACTTTTTCATGACTATAAGAAAGGAGAAAAATAATTTATGAAACTATAAATGTTCCATCTAATTAGGTTTTATGAAACAGAAATGTTCCATCTAGTTAGGTTAGTTAGATGGAGTAAAGAATTATTTTAGGTTGGATAATTATTCCTTACATTAACGTACATTTTTCTTTACTTTCTTGCTTTTTTTAGTCTGGCCACTGATGTTTTGTTTTTCGCTTGTTTAACATAAAGAGTGTATTATCTTATACTACATTATTAATAGAAGAAAAAAATCATCTTCTAGTATAATAGTTCCTAAATATTTAACAATTTTCATATGAATTTTGTTATGAAATTAGTCTAATAGCAAGAATATGAGAAATATTTAGGGAAAAAAGAGATGTTTTCTTAATTATTGAAAGGTATATCATACAATAAGATACAATAAGAAATATATAGTAAGGTATATATAGGGGAGGAAACGATAGGGAAGAAGCTAATCTACATTAGTAATTAATAACCATAATAATAAATGTAGTTATATAACACTTCTCTTTGGTTATCAAGTTCGTACGTCTAAAAATACAACCTTGTTAAAAACCTTGAAAAAAAATCCAGTGATACAAACTTAGTCAAGGAAAAAGCGCGCAACATAATCCTTGAGTCAACACATCTCGATCCTACGAACCAAATTCTTAAATGTTCGAGGTCGAAAGTTATCCGGTAAACAAGTCTATCAAATTTTTACTTGAACGAATTTGTTGGATAATAATATTGTAATTAATTTTGCAAATCATGTATCAGAAAAAAACTTTGACATAATATGTTTCGTGCTGTCACCTTGATGTATCATTCCTTAGGTCGAGCAATGCATGTTACGTTGTCTTCATGTAAAACTGCCGCTACCTCCTCTAGCGAGATCCATAATTATGTCATGTATACTATCCACATTGCAAGAATAACTAACGTAATTTCGATGTGTTAGTCAAATATAAGCCCATACTTATTTCGATGTGGTAGTCAAATATAAGCCCATACTTTTATACGTTGAAGGTTTTTTCATATCAATTAAAGTATTTTTTTACCATATTTCTTTGTCTTC